>OZ024909.1:18319834-18919834 GCA_964017125.1 Flabesymbios commensalis
TACTGAGGTGGGCAGATAAGAGGAACTGTGCGAAATTCCATACCTTTTTCTTGTCGCCATCTGCCATCCCCAGGATTAAGTGTTACACCATGGTAATCCTGGGCAAATAAATATGTTTAAAACAAGTGTTATATCTTCATTTTCACCTGTGACCAGTGTCACACCCTAATCATGACCAGTGTCAGAGTCATGTCACTTAAAAATGACTGTGTGATGTATACAGTGAGGTGTGGTGAGGTAGGACCACAGTACATGTGGCCTGCAGCGGTATATACCGAACAGCCACAACATGTTGGGCTAATGTTAGACCAATTCTGGGCCAAAGCCGGCGACGTTTGCCCAGCATTGTGCCGTCGTATCGTGTGACTGTGAGGGGTAATCATGTAGAGTGGCTTAGGTTGCTTATTTAGAGTTGTTGACCAGAGATCAAGTGACGATAACTAATAGTTACACTGGTCACACGAGGTGGACCTGTTTCCAGGCGACTTAGGATGCCACCTTGTGACGATCGCATGCATCCCAGCAAACGTTTGAATATGTAGATTGATCTGGTGAATTATTAACTAATAAAAAACACATGGTCATTACATCTGTTTCTCTTTAAATTTAAAAAATAAACATAGTAATTAAAGTTGTTCCACTTTTTAGTTAAAAATGCTGGTTTGATGTCGAAGACAGTGGGTTAGCATTAGGATTATTTAAACCAACATTAAGTCAACGTCTTGTGTTTGCTAGTTTGTCTAACGTCACTTTTGGCACAAATGGCAATTCATATAGGCCTAGTAGTAGTAGTAGTAGTAGTGGAAATAAATAATGCTCATCGTAACTTCGCGTCAAAAACAATTTATTATGAGAATGTTTTTGTAATGAATTTTCTGCATTTCTTGACACATACATATTCCAACATGTCCATCAGCCTACTCACCATAGTGGCAATATTTTAGATTTAGTGATGACACGACAGGACGAACAAGTGCTGCACTCAGTGTATGTTAGCTCGCTTCTGACGGACCAACATGCCGTAAAGGCTGTGATATACTTGCCAAGGCCACACACATGCAAAAAAGAACTTTTCGAAAATTGAAGGCCATTGACTCTGCCGCCTTCAATCATGATCTGATTTTTTCCGACCTTATTGCTCAACCCAAAAATGATTTAGATGAGCTTTTGACGCAATATAACACCATGCTAAAAAACAATCCTGACAAACACGCCCCTCTCCAGAAAAAAAACTGTGACAATGGAAGACCCGGTGCCATGGTACAGTGATGCAATTGGAGAGAAAAACAGAAAGAGACGGCAGTGTGAGAGACGCTGGAGAGGTGCGGGTCTCACTATCCATCGGAAAATGTATGTCTCCCAGCGAAACCTGGTTAACCAGCAGGCAAAGGTTGAATAATACTCAGACAAGACCAGGTCTTGTGGAAAGGATCAGCAACAGCTGTTCCAGGTTGTGGATGAGCTATTCCATCGAAAGAAAAAGACAGAACTACCAGATTGTGACTCTGATATTGATCTTGCTGACAAATTCAGTGAGTACTTTGTGGACAAAATTTCTAAAATTCGTAAAAATCTAGATTTAAATCCCTCCAAATCACCAGAGATAACATCTAAGCATGTCGAGAAAGACATCAGTGCCTCCATGACTTCTTTCACACGAGCAACCATTGGCGAAATTCGGAAAATTATCGGGAAGTCTGCATCAAAATCTTGCTCGTCGGATCCGGTCCCAACATGGCTGCTTAAGGAGCACTTGGATGTTCTACTGCCTGTCATCACTGATATTGTAAATCTGTCTCTCAAATCTGTTTTTTTTCGGATGAGATGAACATGCACAGTACTGAGACAGCACTATTGCATGTGCATAAATTGAGGGCTGTGGATGAACAGAAGGACGTAGCGCTGGTATTACTTGATCTCAGCGCTGCGTTTGATACGATTGATCACAACATAATGCTGTCGCGATAAAACAAACGACTTGGTGTGGGTGGCGTTGCACTGAAATGGTTCGAATCATATCTCTAGGAAGAAAGCAGTCGGTTGTTATTAATGAAACGTTGTCATCTCCTGAAACATTTCAAATTCATATGTATTTCTGATAAGAACAGACTACATGGTGATGAAAGAAGAGATGCCTTTGGAAAAAGTGAATGCTGTTTTGGAACTTCAACGTCTGAATCGTGATCTGAATAAATCCGACATGCCATATCGCAACCTCAGTTGGTGTTACGAGGCCCCATTATCACCTGATTATTACGAGGCCGTATTCAAACTCCCAAGAACTGAAAGGGTAAGTTGCCAGGTCTGAGGGCCTATGGACAGCAGTGGAAGCGTACACAGTGTACACGACAGAGATGTGTACGCTGCCAGCAAACAGCTTGCTCATCGTTCACTTCTCACCTGGGATTCATCGACAGAATATGTCAACGTTATAAACTGGGTTTGAGAATGCCTCGTGAAGGCTTTCGGCTGTTTGTCGACTTAAAATGGACGGCAGTACCGTAACTGCTATTAGTAGTACTTTAATTATCATTCTTCGTGATGAATATACAAGATCTACGCTGTGCTACGTGTAACTGAGCGCGGGGTTTGGACAGAAGCAAATGCAGTGTATCGTTTCTCTCGGGATCATTAGCATATCGTCGAAGTCAACGTCCTATGCTTCCCATCTTATCTTTTATTTGATCGTATCTCCTTACCATGTATACTATCACATGTAGTATTGAAATAAAGCTTACCTGTTACACTGATTAATCATCATGGTTTACCTCTGATCTTTACATGGCGCTGTGAACAGGATCGCTCTAATCTGTGGGCGATAATAAAGGAAAGACAGAATTGCCTTAATCAGTGAGCAATAATAAGGGGAAGAAAAAACGCGAGCAGTGCTAGACTGTAACAAACTGTTAATTTTACCTTCACCCAAACTTCATGGACAACATTGAAAAGTATGCCTGTTATCAAGTGTCCTATCGATATAAAACGACCAGAGAATGACCTGGAGACCTCAGAAGCTGAATGGCCATTCTTCTGTAGCGAATGGGACATTTATAAAACACGGTCTGAGATAAAAAATGAAGAGATCACACTTGAATTACGAGCAGCATGCCCTACAGAGCTGAGAAGAGCCCTCTATAATTTTATTGGACAAGCAAAACTGTCCACTTCTGATGAAACTACAATAAAGGCTCGTAATCTTCGTGCGGTTTGCCAATGGCGTACCCTGGTTCCTCCGCTCAACTGCGGTACTAAAGCAGCTCTCACATCAGTAAAGTGAAGGCCTTTAACTAAGTTTAAGCCTATCAACCGCTGATAAATACAAAATCAATATTTTCATGACCGTTTTTTTTGGGTGCCAGCAGGGCACGCACACCAGAATTTTTGCATGCCCGCAGCACATTTAGTGTGCCACGGGCACGCGGGCACTCTTTAATTTCGAGCCCTGCAGACATGCCCAGACGGCCGGAGACTTGGGTTTCACTGTGCAATTTAATGCTGAACTCTGTGGCATTTCGCGCAGCTCCGCTATCCTCGGGTCGAATAGTCCCCAGAGTAACGATAGGAAGGATAACTCCCTCTGGGTAACTCCATTCATCCCACGTGAGAGACCTAATGTCAAACACGCTATTGCCGGTTATTTAAGGCTACCACAGCCTACATCAGCGTCAGCACTGATGCGAGAGCTGCATTAGCACCGCAGTCGAGCGGGGAAACCAGGGTACGCCACTGGCTTTCCGCCCAAAAGATAATGGCCAGATGAATAGTCAGCAGACCAAGCGACTTCAGATCCTATTTCGTACTTGCCACGGGCTCACCAAGCACAACCGACGACCATTCACAGATTATATATCGCATTGTGAGGTGGACGAAGCCAAGGGTATAGACATAAAGAACACATAACGTTACAGGGATGACAAGGCAGCGCAACAGTTCACACATTTCACAGCTGCGGTAGAAGAGGAAAAGTTAAGAGAAGGCTTAAAGTCAACCAATTTCCTCTCAGTTCTATCAGATGGCTCGACATTTAAAGAACAAGAAATTGTATATTCTCGCTTCTGTCAGGGTGGTGTCATTACAGACAAGTTTATAGGGATTGTTGATGTGGAGGAAGCTGATGCTGTAGGAATAAAGTGGGCCCTGAACACTGCCATGAATAACATAGGCCTGGACAATTGAAAAAATAAATTAGTTGCTGTTGCTACAGACGGCGCTTCTGTTAATATTGGGTGTGAAAATTCCCAGTATTACAATATCCCGTATTGTATAGTAAAAGTTGTAAAGAAAAGACAAATCTAATAACAGCATGTTCGCACTAAAACATTCAGTTTAAAAAGTCTGATATGATAATATGATGATGCTCCTGACACACATATGTGTAACGAGTTTGATGACATGTTGTAGCGTCTGCACAACAACACAGTTTAATGAGTATAAAAATGTCAGTATAAATAATGTAAAATATGAAGTCATTATAAAATGAACGACTTATCAAGTCACTATATCTCTATGAAATTAGAGTGATTGGAATAAAAAACTACAAGTCTAAATCTAATAATTAAAACATATAATAGAGGTTATGTTCTCGTAGGAATTGGATAATAAAACCTGCAGGGGTGTCCCTAAATAGTTCAAATAGGGAATTAAACGAAAAAATATTTCCTTCTGATATACGCATATTTCGCACACCTGAGAAGGACATGTCTTGCAGTGAGACGAGTATTGCAGCACATAGGTCACAATTCTCCTCTCAATAAATATCCGTTTGTGAAATAGGCATGGCCAATTCTAGCACTGCATGAGACAACATCATCTCTTCGGCGTTCCATTGGTGTAAAAGATCGCTTAATAAGTAAGTAAGTAAAATGTCTGCTTTACTTCACTTTTCGGCCAGTATGGCCATTTAAGTGAAAATTCCAAGTATTACAATATCCTATATTGTATAATTAAAGTGGTTATGAGATGATCAAAATAATAACTGCATGTTCGTACTGAAATATTCATTTTAAAAGGCTTGATATGATAATATGACGATACTCCTGGCACCTATATGTAACGAGTTTGATGACATGTTGTAGCGCCTGCACTACAACACAGTTTAATGAGTATAAAAATGTCAGCATAAATAATGTAAAATATGAAGTGATTATAAAATGAACGACTTATCGAGTCACTATATCTCCATGAAATTGGAGTGATTGTGTAAAAACTACAAGTATTCCAATATGATTGGGTACCCGGCAAAAAACAATGTCCTTGTGCCCAGACAAGTAGTGACACATGTGTAAAATATTGGAAACAATTGGGTTGTTGAGTTTTTTACTCTTAGGGCCTGCAATGATGATAACGAGACTGTGATGACCATGAATACCTCGATCGTCACTACTTAGCCTGACCACTGGCCCTGTGATTACATATTGGGCCTAAAACGAGGCTCTGGTTCTTAGGTTGTGATTGGCCAGCCTCAATTTGATTCAATTTGGGGGTGTGGCTTGAAGGTTGCAGTCCCATTGGCCGATTGAGTTTAGGGATTCCCGGATGTATTTATTCAAACTGTCAATATAAACAAGTACAATTAGTGATGCGTACCACACTAGTTTTTTTTACAAATTATACATAATCAATATATAAAATTCCCAGGAAACACGTTACATTGGAACAATGCTGTTTTTAATGTTGGGCCAGCGTCGAAGACGATGGCCCAACATTAAAACAACATTGTTTCAGTGTATCGTTTTTGCTGGGTTGACCATTTCGTACTTGCATTATCACTCTAAATAGCTCTGTGACCCTCACTTTTCCGTGACGTATATAGGCCAGGTGAACCGGTAGGAATTTCTACTGATTAAAGAATGTCAAGAATGTAAAATGGAGCCCAGTATCTGGCCCAATATAAGTGTTCAGGCTAGTCACTACTCTCACAGATGTATTCAATGTCAGCTTCAGTAGCTAATAGCGCTGCTGTGCAAATAGAAGCCTCATAGTTGATACGACAGCTAAATTCATGATCATCACAGACAAAGAACATAGCTGTCCTCTTGTTTTCCTTTGATCCGCCAGTATACACCTTCCGATGCCTCGGAAATCTACAAGATAGCTCTAGCAACATGCTCTGGAAAACAAGCGGACAGGTGTCTCCCTTCCTGAGATCTGAGAGGTTAAAAAGTATATTAGGCTGTTGAAGAAGACATAGTGGACATTCTGGTGGACGCACAACGCTAATTGCGTCGATATCCACCTCCATGTCTACAAGATGGGGTTGGAGTCTTATACCCAAAGTAGGTATAGTCCCTGGCTTTTTATTAAACAGTCTCATGTACTCAGGGTTCACAACACACGAGTATGCCGGGTTCTCAGGATTTGCTTTCATTTTCATACAGTATTGCAGGCTCAGCTTCAATCAGCAATCCGCCCGAAGATTATGGCCAGATACGGAGAGGCCTATTATGAACAATGAACATTTGAATAGTCATGGACAGATCAATTTTTTTCAGTCTATGCATGGTGCTGCAATTCACGCCCTGTCAAGATGTAATGGCAAAAAAAATAAACTATGAATTTAAGTCCAGAGCTAGTGTGGCATTTATATCGTGAAGGGTGTAATGACTTTATTGTGTAACGATATATAATTTGAACTTTCAGTCAGTTACTGAGAGTGATATAATTTTGTTATATCGTACAATTTATTTTGTATTGTGTCAAACACGAATAGCTGTTCAATATGAATATATGTGTAAATGAACTATAAATGTTGTGTTATTACTAAGCATAAAATCAAAATCGCATGTCTTTCACTTATAAAATATTTCTCCTTTCAGTCAATTATTGGGGAGTGAAATATTTGTCATGCATGTATATGTACTGGGTTTATTCCTACGTTATTTACATATAATCAAGATAATAATAGCGTGCTTTTCCTATCAGTCAAATACTGGGGAGCTAATTATTTGCCCTTGCATAGTGCAAATAAGCTATGCAGCATTATTGACATTACAGTTTAAATTATAATGCAATATAATTTATTTTTCTCCTTCCAGTCAGTTACTGAGGAGTAATAATTGTTTACTAAACTATATATATTGCTCTTTTCAATCAGTTATTGGGGAGTAATTTGTGTTTTTTCTATATATACCAGGTGTATTTGTTGGCTCTTTTTAGTCAGTTACTGAAGAGTAAAAGTTTTATAAATCATGCAACTATATCCATGTTTGCTCCTTTCAGTAAATTACTGTGGATAATTTTTTAGCCATTTTACAGAGTATATCGTCATACAATTGTCGGTTGTCAGCTACGCCGCCTATTCTATTCTCTGTTGCTGAGTTTCCTTTTCAGTCAGTTACTGGAAGGGCCAGTTACTTTCAGTCAGTTACTGAGTTTACCTTTTCAGTCAATTACTGGGGTTTTTAGGCTTATGTTTCATGGATAATAGGTATTTATATTTTAACCAGGCATCAAAGGTTTTGACCTGTATTGTTTCGTTGGTGCTTTGTTGTTGCAGTTCTGACATTATGCCAAAAAAGGAAAACAACATCACCTTACGCAGGGTCGCGGGGGAAGACTTGGAAGAGTACCATAGACAATCGGCCAGCAGCTGATAATGTTATTGGTGTTGGCGAAATTGCCAGATGAATCATAGAAAAAGTGTCTGCTAATCTGAATCAGCAGATTACTGCGGCTGTCCAGAGACAAGTGCAATATGAACTGAAGAAGGCCTCGAGCTCTAACATTGATGATGCTTCATCTTCTGGTAGATTGCCGAACAGGCCATCCGATGCTCAAGGCGAGAAGGGTCCGGGGCAGATGCCTGGTCCTAGTTTTGCTATGAGCGTCCATTTTGATGACGAGGGTGCTGCTGTGGATCATAGCGAAATTGACCTGAAAGACGGCTCCCTAATTCCTGAATCAGGAAGCTTCAGAAAGTGAGGAACTGTCTGGGGCTCAAGAGAGTTTAGCCAAATGCGGGAAAATTGCAAGGGATATTCGCCAAGATGGGGGCAATTGGCTTTTGTACATTGAGCTGTTCCGGAAACACAGAGAGGCAGTGCCTGTCCCATTCGATTTTTTCATGTCAGAATTGCATGCTACTTAAGGCATTCAGAATTCAGAAGCCCTTTCGCGCTGACAGCTTGTCGAAAAACCAGCAAAAAAAAACACTCATTGATTTATATCTGAATAAACGGAGACGTATATATTGTTGTTTTATTGATTACAAAAAAGCTTTCGACAATGTTTCCCGAGTTAGTCTATGGACAAAAATGCTATCTTTGAATATAAATGGCCAAATAGGGGAGACCGGGGCACATTGGGACACCGGGCACTATGGGACAATGGGATTTCCTGGGAAACCCCTAATGGGGGAATCCTGAAAATAATGTCACATGACCTCAGAGATACCCTAGTCGCTATATTGTTTTCTCAGGGTGTAGCAGGCAGTCCTTTGAATGTAAGATATTTTATCATTTTTTTCATATAAAAAGTAAATTTCAGAGATAGTATTTCGTTTGAGCTAGTGCATGAGTGAACATAGTACACATTGTTTATGCATTACTTGTTAAAAGACCACTTAGGGTACACTACAAATGTAAGATGTATATTGCATTACTGTGAAAGTATATCACAGCACCACATTTGAAAGGTCACGATGGAACATGGGGCACATTGGGACAAGGGATCACGGGGTACAATGGGACAACAGGACCTGTCCCAATGTGCCCCCGCAGTGTCACAATGTGCCCCAATGTTCAGTGTCCCAATGTGCCCCAATGGTCAGTGTTGTAATATTGGGATATCATCATAACAAAACAGCCGTTTTGGATTATCTATTGTGGAAGTAACAGGTTAATCCATTCAAATGTGTAGATTATATTTGCTTTGTTTGTTTCACTGAACTCTTCTCCCCACCCATGTGCCAATAACTTAAATACATATAAGTTTAACCCTGTAAACACTGAATTCCTGGTACCATCCTTCCCCTAACTAAATTCATGGCAAGTGTCATAAAGGGCCAGATTACGCTGGGTGAATTGACTTATTATTTATGACGTGATAAATCCAAGGCGTTGGGCTAGTCGCACATTTGCAATGATGTGTATTACTCAATACAATCACAACACTATATTTCAGAAACTATATTTTCAAAAATACTATATTTATAGTAGAAAAAATGGTCCATATAGTGCTGCATTAATACATACTGATCACAATATTTCAAGAAATATTGGTATTCTTGCAATTATTTTGTATGAAGCAAAAAAAGATTTGAAAAATACCTGAAAACCATTTTAGGCCATAGTTTGCCTCAGGTTTTTATTTCTGCGGACAAATTTATGAGAAATGGTGCGCCATCGAACACGGAAGACGGAAAATCGTGGGAAGGTGGACCCGATGCATTTGAAAGCTGCTGTTGTTGCAGTGCGTAGCAAGGCTAAGACATTACGTGGAGCAGCAAGACACTGGGATATACCAAAATCGACGCTTTTTAACTATGTAAAATAGGCGGAGAATAAAGGAGGCATAGGTATGGTATTAATTACTTAATGAGAACTAGTAAATTTCCTGACATTCCACAAACAAGCTGAAATATTAAGTGACATCTATACAGCCGAAAGCTGTAGCTGTATTTAGGTATCCAACGTTTAAAACACATTTCAACAGACATCACAGTTCTGAGAATAAAGTACAATCGACATTATTTTTATTCAGCAGCATAGAATTAGGCCTACCTTTTAAAATTATCAATATTAATGAAAATAATGGCTTTGGTCTAACATAGTTGATAATGTGTTGTACAAATGCATAAGTTTTATCAATTTCGCATCATATGTTCGTCACTGTCACCATGTTCACATTTGTTTTGTTAATTACAAAAAGTTAAATAGATGCAGCAAATAGGGTAAACAGCAAATATTTGTTTTTCTCTGTTGCAGATGATATCAAGTTTCGCCCATCATACGACTGTAGGCGCATCTTCAGTGACGCAGACGAAGTGGAGTTGAGGGATTATTTGGTCACCGCATCCAAGCATCACCATGGCCTAACTTGCTTACCAGCGAGACAATTAGCATATCAATATGCTCATTTGAATCAAAAAACAATTCCACCCTCCTGGGAAGAAAATGAAAGTGCTGGAGAAGATTGGTTGCAGGGCTTTTTCAAGCGTACCCCTCAAATATCCCTTCGTGCCCCTCAATCAACTAGCTTAGCAAGAGCAACAAGCTTCAATAAAACTAATGTAAAGTCGTTTTTTGACAACTTGGAGTCCTTGATGATAAGATATCAGTTTCCGCCACATTCCATATATAATGTTGACGAAACTGGACTAACTACTGTGCATAAACCTCCCAAAGTGATAGCAAGTACAGGAGAAAAACAGGTGGGGCAGATCACATCAGCGGAGAGGGGAACATTAGTCACGGTGGTTGGGACCATAAATGCTATTGGTAATTCCATTCCGCCGTTTGTGATTTTCCCGAGAGTACACTACAAAGAAAACATGGTGAAGGGCGCTCCCCCAGGAACTGTTGGTGTAAGTCATGTAAGCGGCTGGATGACCTCTGAAAATTTTGTTCTGTTCTTTGGCTACGACATTTCATCAGTCACAGCAAATGCTCTAAAGAAGCTCCAGTCCTGCTGCTGTTGGATAACCACGCAAGCCACATTAGTATCGAAACTTTAGACCTGGCTAAATCAAATGGGATTCACTTGCTGACTCTCCCTCCCCACTGTAGCCACACGTTGCAGCCATTAGACCGTACAGTTTATGGTCCTCTCAAAAAATTCTATAATGTTGCATGTAATGCATGGCAGCTCAGACATCCAGGCCAAACAATAACTATCTACGATGTTGCAGAAAATCTGGGTTCATCCTATCCTCAAGCATTCACACCGGGAAACATAACATCTGGTTTTCGAGTTTCTGGTATTTGGCCTTTCAACCGTGATATCTTTGGGGACGATGAATATCTGAGTGCATATGTCACTGACAGACCTGCTCCTGTCGAGCCAGCTGAAATAGAAAACAGTGATAATGCTGAAATAGAAGACAGTGATAATGCCACCAACAACGACAACACTGATGCACAGCAGTCTTCAACATGTTCAAATGTGCCTTATATTGATGATGCACAACCATCAACCAGCAAGCCTGTCGCTACAGAAGATACTAGCGATAGTGAGTTTAGTGGGAAACACTTCTCACCAGAAGAGGTACGGCCCTTTCCTAAAGCCCCGATGAGGAAGACTACTAAGTCTGCTGGGAAGAGGAGAGCGCACACACAAATTTTAACTGACACACCAGTCATGACTAGTATAAAAGAAATTCTTTTCCAAAAGAAACAAATAAAAAGTCAGAAATCAAAAAGCAAACAGCTTCCGAAAAAGACCCAAGAAAAACATGATGAGATTTCATCAGATGAATCAATTGAAGTCGAATATAATGATGGTTCATCTGATGAGTGTGAGTCTTTGGCAGAAACCGCATCATATGATGGTGAGCCAACCAAAGAGAAAATTCAAAAGGACAAATATGTACTTGTGAAATACTGCTCAAAAAAAAATGTAACTCACTTCGTAGGTAAAATTGTCTCTGTGTCTCGCGAGGAGGATACAGCTACAGTGAGATTTATGAAGCGGCACCCAAGTAAATCTAGCAGTGCTGAATTTACGTTCCCAGATGTGGAGGATGTCGACGAGATCGACATAGAGGATATCGTTATGATCCTTCCAATGCCAATTTCATCTGGTGGCACAAAGCGTGCTGCCAAGCGAATGCGATTCGTCGATATTGACTTGACAGTTTATTTTTGAGATGATTCTGGTGGTAGTTAGTGTTCTACTCAAAGCATGATTGAGATTCATTGTTATTGACTTAAAGATCATAGGACATTGTGATCATTCTTCTCTTTATTTCCAAGTTTATTAGCGTTTTTATATTATCTGTGTTTACAAATAGTAGCCCGTTGGTGCATTTTGTTTACACATGGCAAGAGTACATTTCCATTGCCATGAAGAACTCTGTTACTTGTTTTCAACTACCGGTATCAAATCATTTGTTGTGTCAAGCTCTGAATAAAAAAAATGTGCTAATTGATTGGTTTACTGACATATTTTATGATACAGAATTACAATAATGTGTTTTCACAATGTAGCGGAATAAAAGCTACATTTCCATACATTTATTTTGAGGCATCGTAAAAATAAAGGCAACATATCTGTATAATCAGAAATACAATGTAGACTTTTTAACCCCAAATTTCGACAATCAGATGTTAATCAAAATGATCTTTTTATTTGGTACCAGGCAGGGTAAATGCTATACCAAAGGCTGTAGACTGGCTGTTATCGAGATATTACATTTTAACAATAAAATGGAGCTAATCAAGCAGAATGGTCACACAATCAAATTAACTTACAGTCAGTGCTTAGAATATATGTGGAGCCTAGTTGAAGGGGGGACTGGGATGGTTGCTAGTAGTAGTATTTTTGTCATCAGGGATCTGTTCTGTCTGTTGTACAGCATGGTACAGGAGCACTAATCTACATCAATTATCCAAGGGAAGCTGCAGCCTCCACGTGTCTGGCCACTATCTCCGGGTAGATTTCCAGCATAGTACCCAGGTTTCTCCACTCAACAGCAGTACCAATGCAGCTCCCGCATCAGTGTAGGCACTGTCAGTACAGTGTCACTGTCAGTGCAGGCACTGGTGTTGGCTGTGGTAGCCTTAAACAACTGGCAATAACCCAGACAGCAATGTATTGGTGGGCCACCGGTGACCCACCACCTGATGCTACCTGTTGCCAGTGGTGACCACCACACAGATGTCCAGCTAATAGCGGGTGGCCCACTAGCTACATTGTTTGCCGGTGGTGGAGCACCGGTGACCCATCAGTGGCCATCAGTGGCAAATCCCAACCTCCAATTGCCGACTGCGTGCCAGTGGTTGTCCACCAGTGGCGTTTTTGTCGCTCATAGCCACTGGTGGACCAATGAAGTGATGTTGTCTGTGCAAGTGTTTGACATTAGGTCTCTCACGTGGGATGAGTTACCCTCAGCTACTCTGGTTACTACCCGACCTGAGGATAGTAGAGCTGTGTTTTGAACAATCCAATGCCTGGGGGATTCCCATACATGCCCAAAACCCTTCTTGGGCAAGTGAAAGAAAACACTTAATAACCCACCATGCCTCACTACCCCACCCTCACGTCATCATCTTTACATCATTCACCTCATCAATATTATTGATCAATGAATTAAGCTGATTTAACTGCATTAAACACCACCCTTTGTGAGCGGCGGCTATCTAATGAATACATGTGCTGCCCCCTACCGGGTGATGCATAGGCGAAAACCAATTTTTTAACGCCAACATAGTTTTCTTCTAGATTATATTTCCTAATTAATTTCATTCCATTTCCAAATCTGATGTCACAAAGAGACGATCAGCTAAGATAATATTCACATTGTAATGGTCATGCTATAAAAATCTGTCAGATTGTCCCAATGTACCCCGGCCACTGTCCCATAGTGCCCCACAGTCGGGGCACAATGGGACAAATAAAAAATAAATTAATAACCGCGTCACAGAGTAAACTATTACAAATTGCCAACTTTTGAAAACAGGCTTTTTTTGCAATATATAAAGAGATAATAAGCATCACCATTAAATCATGTTTTTATAAATCACAGGAAGCAAATGTGTGAAAAATGTCCCAATGTGCCCCGGTCTCCCCTACTAAATGTAATAAAAAACCTGTACTCACATGCCAAATGCTATGTAAAAATGAATGATAAATTATCAAATGTATTTACGTCAGAGATATGGGTCAGACAAGGCGATAATTTATCGCCTTTGTTATTCTCGCTTTATTTATCAGATCTGGAAAGTTTCCTTAGTTCAAAATACGGTGGTTTAGCATATATTTTCAAACTGAGAGAAAATGATGATGATCTTTACGAATATATTAAAATGTACATTATTTTATTTGCAGACGACACAGTTATTCTTGCAGAATCACCAACAGAGATTCAAATGTCATTAGATGCTATGCAGTCGTACTGTAATATATGGTAATTAAATATCAATACCAGCAAAACAAAAATAGTAATATTCTCAAGAGGAAAAGTTCGAAAATATCCCAAGTTTAACTTCCGAAATTTAAGCATTGATGTCATAGACAATTTCACCTACCTTGGTAATAAATTTAATAATAATGGAAAGTTTGGCAAAGTTAAAAAAATGTTTTTAATAAAGCCAGTAGAGCTATGTTTTCACTTTCAAAAAAATCTAGAGTGTTTAATTTACCGGTTGATTTACAGCTAGACCTTTTTGACAAGCTTGTCACACCAATACTTTTATATGGAAGTGAAATTTGGGTCTATGAAGATAACGATGTCATCGAAAAGCTCCATTTGAGATATTGTAAATATATATTAAATGTTAATAAAAGCATCACATCTTCGATGGTATACGGCGAATTGGGCCGTTATCCATTGAATATTGACCGCACATAAAGATGTATTTTATTTTGGGCACGTATTATTTCAGGACCAGTTTCAAAACTGTCTGTGAAAATGTATAATTTATTGTATAATATGTATATTCTAGCTATTTATAATTCACCTTGGCTATCTTTTGTCAAATCTACTTTATTGTCTTCTGGGTTTGGATATGCTTGGCAAGATCAAAAGATAACACGTACACTTGAATATTTTTAAAAAGTTTTTAAAACTAGACTTAAGGATCAATACCTTCAGACTTGGACAGATGATGTGGCATCAAATGCAAAATGTATAAATTACCGTATGTATAAGTCGAATATATTGTTAGAATTCTACATTACTTTTCTACCTATGAAATTTAGAACAGTTTTTAGTCGTTTTAGGTGCACAAATCACAAATTTCCTGTAGAAACTGGCATTTATAAAAACATCCCAAGATCTGAAAGAGTATGCATAAATGTACTCAGTCAGAAATTGGTGGTGAATTTCATTATATTTTTTGCTGATCAGAGACGCACATAAAACAAAATTACGTCATTTGGCGAATTTCATTAAGATTATTTTAGAAAGTGTGAAGTGAAAAAACTGTAAATGATTGTATAATAATGTATACATTAATATGTGCTATATTGTATGTTCTGTTTAATACATTCACTGTTATTATTCACTGAATAAACACTTGAACTTGAACTTTATGTAATGGTTTTACAGTCTGTGTCTGAACGAATTTCCAAAAATCTTACATCTGCCTCCGATATGCCGGATATAGTTGATGCAAAATTATCTAAAGAAAAACAGGCCAACTGTATTAGAGGTCCTTTCTCTTCTCCCCCTTTTTCAAATTTTGTTTGCTCACCATTGAGTCAGGTTAGGAAAAAGCAGGCAGGGAAATTCAGGTTAATCCACCATCTTTCTTATCGGCACGGTGATTCTGTCAATTCCAAAATTCCAAAAAAAAATACATCTGTCAATTATGCTTCTGTGGATGATGCCACACAACTCATAAAAATACTGGGATTGGTTGTTCCCTGGCTAAGACTGACATCGAATCAGCCTGTTTAATCATTCCGATACACCCGGGTGATTACCATTTGTTGGGTTTGATGTGGAGAGAAAAATACTATTTTGATAAATGTCTTTCCACGGGGGCAGGAGGCTCCTGTAAAAAAAATTAAACTTTCAGTACCGCAATACAATTGGCTGCAAAAAATAAATTAGGCATTGCTGAAATCGTCCATATTTTAGACGATTTTTATTGGTCGCACCAACAGAAGATAAAGCTAATGATCATCTTAGACGCTTTATCAGCATGTGTGAAATGTTGGTTGTGCCAATCTCAGAAGAGAAAACTTTTTGGGCCAATGAAATTATGGATTTTAAAGGTCGAATTAGATTCAATTTTAAGCGAAGAAGGATTGCCGCCGGAAAAAATTCCAAATGTGTTGAAAATCTTCAAGACTTAAAAACCAAAAAGAAGGTACACTCAAAGAGCTGCAAAGTGTAATAGGGGGTTTGGCAAATTTCACCATGTCTCATTTGCCAAGTGGCGTATCGGCCTCACCTACGAGGACATTTAGTGTAGAAAAAACAAACTTTGTTTCTGCGATTTTCAGAATTAGTTTAGTGAATACTTATATGTTTATTTCAAATTCATAATGGAAATCAACAAACTTAACAAATAAGTTTATAAAAGTCAGTGCCTGATACTTTTAAAACTATTATTTATATCATGCGTACTGTATTATGCATACTTTGCAAGCAAGCCTGAACCATATATTTTATAACAATTTACAAAAGATGTGTTTGTTCAAGCTTGTTTTTATGCTGTAAACTAAGAAGTAATAAAAACTCTCAAAAGGCATTTTATTCTTTGACTTGATTTCTCAACATAAATGGCCATATTGGCCGAAACGTGACGTTCAGAAAACGTTTTACTTACTTACTTACTATTTACCTACGACATGATACTAATTTTCCTGCGGTAATAACCTGCTTTGGCGGAAGGTGGGTCCCTACCACATGTAATGGAACCTCCCTGGTTTATATTTTCAGTGTTTGAACGATTACACATTTACATGTTTTAATTGTGGTCACACAAACACCATGTTTTATCACAAAAGAACAAATAAACAAGAATTCGCATGCTATTATTATGTGATAATCACAAGCGTATATTAGTACATATTACCATGCTTTATATTATTACATAACCACATGCTTTATAAGTATTATTTACTCATTTTGAACATGCTATTGGGAAAGTCGAAACATAAAAGATGATTAGTTTGCGGGATTTGTAATGTTTAAAACATTACTGTTATTGCCTACTGTTATTGACACATAATTGTGTGGTTTATTTCATAATAAAATATTTTATTTATCATTGCTATGTGCTTAATGTATCTTTTAGATCTGTACCCAGCAAACATATGTTTATATAATGTTGGGCCACCGTCCGTGTCCCAACAATAACAAACATAGGTCAATGTGTCGTTTTTGCTGGGTATACTGACACCAGTGTGAAACAGAGATAAAACTTGATACAGATAGCCTTAAAAGACAGCACGATCTATTAATCGACGATCAGTGGCCTAGCCCTTGAAGGGATAGTTGCCTACATCCAAATAACTGATCCGCTTATGTTGTTGAAGCCTGTAGATACAGTTCTACAGCTAAACACATTCGATGAGTATGCATGCGTTTCCTATAATCTTACTTTTCTCTGTAGGCATTTTACGTTCTGTCTGTGTAGTTTATCTGCAGTCCTCGGTAATGTGCTCATTCTTCACCCTGTATGTTAAGGCAGAATCAGTACATTCAAAACGTAAGCATATTTGGATTTTGATGTTATAAATTGCATATACAAATATACCGAAATTCGTTTTAGGTGAATATTTTTTTTTTGTAAATACAACTAAATATGATATCATAAAACTGCGGTGCACAGACCTCTGTATTTCGACAGAATGATTAATTGCTATCCACTCACTTTAATCTATAAGCAGCCAAAGTCGTTTTCATGTCAGCTTCGTAGGCCTAGTAAACTTAGCAAAACCAAGTTTGGAATACCAAACTTATTATTTTTGCCCAAGCATAATGAGTTTGCTTCGGTTCTTTCTCGTTTTATTTTTCTATGTCAGAGTGCTATTTCTCCCTGGGTTTTAATACACTGTTTCTCAGATAGTCAAGCTCCATGCTATATCCTTTTTAGAATTCCCAGTTGTTTTTCCGGATTTATTCAGGATTTTTTGTATCACTAAGTGTTAATTGATGTCAAGTCAATGATGATGTACATGTCAGGGGCTTATGATATGCTATTTCTCCCTGAGTTTTAAATCACTCGACTTCAAACCTTGGCACTATAATCCTTATGTATTGAGGTTTATTGTTGTTATTCCGGATTTATTCAGGACTTTCTGGAACACAATGTGTGGATAATGTCGTTTCAATGATATACATGCTGGGTGAAGCCCCATTCATGACATGAGTAAACTCAAGCTGAAATGCGGGCAGTGTCTCCAGGCTGGGTCGCCAGGCTCACCATTTCAATGCTAGATTTAAGAAATAAATTGACATTTGCCTAATGCTGTTTCAATGCATGGCCAGTATTGCAGACAGATGCCCACCATTGAACCAACATTGAGTGTCAACTATGGACAGTAGTTATCTTTTAACTGCTACACTTGACAACTAAAATAACAGTTGTAATTTCATCAAACACAAAACGTCGACCCAGTGTTGTATTATTATCGGGCCTGCGTCGCAAGCAAAGATACAGCATTAAACCAGCAGAGAATCAAGTCAATGTTTTTACTGTGCACACTGTGTGTATACATTTGACAAACAAATATCTGTCCATCAAAAAGTCCAGTACAGAAGTGCGCAAATACTTGGGCAAATGTGTAAAAGCGTAAGTATGCAAATGCGCAAGTACTTGCGCAAGTACGAGTGTGCAAGTACAAGCGCAAATGCATAAATGTGCAAGTACCTGCGCAAGTACGCAAGTACATGCGCAAGTGCATAAGTGCACAAGTACTTGCACAAGTACTTGTGCATATATTTGGGCAAGTGTGCATATACTTACGCAAGTGCGCAAGTGCAAAAGAGTAAGTGTGGAAATACTTGCCCGCAGGTGCTTGCGCAAGTATGCTAGAGTGTGCAAATGCACAAGTGTGTGCACAATGATGTGAGGGTGGGGGTGATAGGGCATGGTGGGCTATTCAGATCGTTTTCCTTCGCTCGCCTGATAAGGGGTTATGGGCAGGTCTAGGGGATTTACCCCCAGACATGCCCTGACGTCAAGTCTCATTTTGTTTGCGCTCTTTTGTTTTTCTGAACAGTATATTTATAAATGAAATTGAACGTACATGCCTTCTACATATTTTTCACTATATTACATACAAATATAGGATATTTACTGTAGCCATAAAAATATTTTGGGAAAGCAAGGCGCACCATACCGCTCTCTTGGATCCCTTTGGTCGTTCCTCTCTCTCCTGACTCTGCTCGCTAAAAAAGCATGGTGAAATTTTTCTTCCAAAGTGGAAATTATTTGCACAATTAGCATCTTTTGTGCTTCCAAGTTTATTCCTGCTCGGACATAAAACCTTAGTCCAGTTATTCCAAAAGTTGTTATGCTATCAGGGATTCCTGGAGGATTCTGGATTTTTGGGGGGAATTGAGAGTGATTGGGGGGGGGGGGAGTGGCAAGTTTTAGGGGGGGGGACTCTCCCCCTAAAAGGGCCTCCAGGAAACCCTGGCTATATTAGCACAATTACTACATGTGAATCATTCTTTTTGTCTTCAATGAAACTGCTGTACTGCTGGCGGCCATTACACATGTGACCCGAGAAGCCAGATCAAGCGAGCAGAAAACAGAAAGATGGCGCTACCAGCTGGTGACAAGCTTTTCAGGTGGAACAAATAAACAAATTTTACTAATTTTTTTAATTATCGCCGTAAAAATACATCCAAATATATTTACTATATAGAATATACTCATATACTCCTTACATTTCATCTGAAGTTCTACATCATCCCCCGCCATAAATTAGGTTAGAGTTTTTGCGGGCACAAATATCTAAAAAGTTAACTAGTGGTGGCCATTTTAAATTTTAGTAAAGTCACCTGCATATTATTTCTGACTTCAATTTTTGAGTTTTTGCGCCAACAAAAAAATATGAAAAAATGAATTTCATGCATGGCGGCCCTTTTGAGTAAGTAAGTAAGTAAAATATTTGCTTTACTTCACTTTTCGGCCAGTATGGCCATTTAAGTGAAAATTCCAGGTATTACAATATCCCATATTGTATAGTTAAAGTAGTAAAGGAAAGACAAAGCCAATAAAAGCATGATCGTACTAAAATATTCAGTTTAAAGTGTTTGATATGATAAGATGACGATGCTCCTGGCACCTATATGTAACGAGTCTGATGACATGCTGTAGCGCCTGCACTACAACACAGTTTAATGAGTATAAAAATATCAGTATAAATAATGTAAAATATGAAGTGATTATAAAATGAACGACTTATCAAGTCACTATATCTCCATGAAATTGGAGTGATTGTGTAAAAACTACAAGTCTAAGTCTAATAATTAAAACATAGAATATAGGTTACATTCCCGAAGGAACTGAATAATAAAACCAGCAGGGGTGTCCCTGAATAGCTCAAATAAGGAATTAAATGCAAAATACTTCCTTCTGATGTGCGCATATTTCGCACAACTGAGAAGGACATGTCTTACAGTGAGACGAGTATTGCAGCACATAGGTCGCAATTCTCCTCTCAATTAATAGCCGTTTGTGAAATAGGCATGGCCAATTCTGGCCCTGCATAAGACAACGTCATCTCTTCGGCGTTCCATTGGTGTAAAAGATAGCTTAATGATTGGTTGTACCTCGAACAATTTGCTGGTGACATTGATGTTCCATTCACCTTGCAAAATGTCATCAAGGTAGACAGAGATGTTATACTTGAAATCAGTATATGGTATATAATAAAACTGTTTTGTCTTATCCAGGGCAGCCTTGGCCAAAACATCAGCCCGTTCATTACCCTGTATTCCAATATGGCTGGGTACCCAGCAAAAAATAATGTCCTTGTGCCCAGACAAGTAGTGACACATATGCAAAATATTGGAAACAATTGGGTTGTTGAGTTTTTGACTCTTAAGAGCCTGCAATGAAGATAGCGAGTCTGTGATGATCATGAACTCCTCGTCATTACTATCCCAGATGTATTCGATGGCAGCTTCAATAGCTAATAGCTCTGCTGTGCAAATTGAAGCCTCATCGTTAATGCGGCAGCTAAATTCATGATCATCACAGACAAAGGACATAGCTGTCCTCTTGTCTTCCTTTGATCCGTCAGTATACACTTTCCGGTGCCTCGGAAATCTACAAAATAACTCAAGCAAGGGGACAGGTGTCTCCTTTCCTGAGATCTGAGAGGTTAAAAAGTATATTAGGCTGTTGGAGAAGCCAGGGTGGACATTCTGGTGGGCGCACAACGCTAATTGCGTCGAGCTCCACCTCCATGTCCTCCAGATGGGGTTGAAGCCTTATACCCAAAGTAGGTATAGTCCCTGGCTTGTTATGAAACAGTCTCTTGTATTCAGGGTTGACGACACACGAGTATGCCGGGTTCTCAGGATTTGCTTTCATTTTCATATAGTATTGCAGGCTCAGCTTCAACCGGCGAGTCTCTAAAGAGGGCTCACCGGTCTCCACCTGAAGACTTTCGATGGGTGATGTTCGAAATGCCCCTGAGCATAATCTCAAACCTTGGTTCGCGATTGGATCAAGTACTGCTAAGTACGATCGTCTCGCTGAACCATAAACAATACAACCATAATCCAGTTTGGATCTGATGTGAGACCGGTAAATCCTCAGTAAGGTTGTCCGGTCACCACCCCAATCCTTGCTGGATATAACTCGTAGCAATTGTAAAGCTTTCCTACACTTATCTTCCATATATTTGATGTGTGGAGTAAAACTGAGCTTCTTGTCGAAAAAAAGACCAAGAAATTTTACCTGCTCTTCAACAGGAAGCTGTTGTCCATATAGTACAAAAATGTACACATAAAGTTTTTGTGGGAGAAAATTTAAAGCCGTTCTCATCCGCACAAGTCACCAACTTATCGAGGCAACCTTGCAGGCGCCGCTCAATTATTGCCATATTGCTTGACTGGCAGTAAACAGCCAGATCATCAACATATAATGATTTTTCAATATCGTCTGGTAAAGAATCAATTATACTGTTTATTTTAACGGTAAATAGAGTTGGTGAAAGGATACTACCTTGTGGGACACCCTCCTCCTGTGGATTTAGTGAAGAGTGGGTGTTGTCTAAGCGGACTTTAAATTTTCTCCCCTTTAAAAAATTATCAATGAATAAGGGTAATCTACCCTTCAGGCCCATTTCATGGAGATCTTTCATGATACCACCCTTCCATGTGGTATCATAGGCCTTTTCTAAATCAAAAAATACTCCAACTGTATGTTGATTTTTAACAAAACCTTGACGGATTAAGTCTCTAATCTGACCAAATGGTCTGTGGTGCTTTTTCCTTTTTGAAAACCACATTGATATTTAGTTATTATGTTATTGTCTTGTAAAAACCATGTGAGACGATGATTGATCATGCGCTCCATGATTTTGCAAAGACAACTTGTCAATGCTATTGGCCTATAATTATTAGGATCTGTTCGATCTTTTCCAGGTTTAGGGATCGGGATCACTGTTGCTTCTCTCCATCCATCTGGGAAATCCTGAGATTGCCACAGATCATTCAAGAGTAGAAGCAACAGATCAAGTGATACATCAGGCAAATGTTTCAGAAACTGGTAGTGAATTTCATCAGGGCCAGTTGCCGAATCAGTTGCCTGAGCGATAGATTTAATTAGTTCTCGTTTAGAGAAATTAACATTGTACTTTTCGTCATTATCTGACTCAAAGTCCAATGTGTTCTCCTTCTCCTTGTCCCTAATCTTTCGAAATTTTTTCTGATAATGATCTGGTGACGATTTAGCAGCGAAGGATGTCGCCAGCGTTTCTGCAATATCCGTTTTATTGGTTATTGTGTCAGAATCAGTGACAAGGTACTTGATGGTTTTATCTTTCCTCTTGCCACTGATTCTGCGCAGCATTTGCCAAGTATGTTTTGCCGATGTATTATTATTTAGTGTGGAGACATATGCTCTCCAAGATTGCCGCTTGGCTTCACTGATTGTGCGGCGAGCTTTAGCGTAATCTTTCTTATATCCGTCAAGGTTTTGTCTAGTTGGATGTTTTTTGAAATTTTTGCAAGGATTTTTTCCTTTTGTCTATTGCCTTTCGGCAACCTTGATCAAACCAGGGTTTGTCGAGTTTTTTGGGAACTGTCGAGGTTTTGGGTATGCTTTTATCTGCTATATTGTGTAACTTGGATGTAAAAAGGGCTATAGGGTCATCAACCCCCTCTTCATTCTCAAATTGAGAGATTGTGACGCTCTCCCCACAAGACTGTTTGAAGGCCACCCAATCTGCTCTGTGCAGCCTCCAATGCTGCACTCTTTCTTCAACAATAGAGTTGTTGCTCTCTATAAATATAGGATAATGATCACTGCTACAGAGATCCTCGTTGACCCTCCAAGTGTAATCCAAATATAAATCGGGATCACACAAGGATAGGTCAATGGCTGTTGCAGATCCTGAAGCAGGGTGCAAATAGGTGGTAGTATCATCATTAAAAATGCAGAGATTTTCCTCTGAGAGGAAGTCTTCTATTATTCTGCCCCGTGGGTTGATGTCCCTACAGCCCCACATTGTGTGGTGCCCGTTAAAATCGCCCAGTAGCATGAAGGGTTTGGGCAATTGTTTTACCAGCTCGGCGGTAAATAAACAGAGCATATTGTCATTGGCCTGTGACAGTTTATGTTAACCGCCACAGCCTGTAAATTTGTATTCAACGTAATCTGTTGATGTGGTGTTCCATCCTTTACAAGGATGGAAACCCCCCAGCAGGCCCTTTCATTATTGGCAGGGCCAAAACAATTGTTTATTGAATAGTTTTTAAAACTTATGTTAGTATTAGGTTTTAAGTTAGTCTCCTGCAGGCACACAGCTGTTGGGCTGTGCTCCTGCAGAAGAATAGCCAGGTCATTGTAATGTGACCTTAAACCTCGACAGTTCCATTGTATGATTTTGTGGACCATTATGAATTTTTATGCCACCCTGGTTTTATCTGTGCCTGGAGTGCAGCGACGGTGTCGGGAGATACAAATACCTCACTATCGCTGCTATCTGCCTCGTGTGAACAGTCCATGGATTCAAACCTATTATGTACAGATATGGGATCATCCATGCCCTTTTGCAGCCGACCGATCCCACTGTTATTTGTTCTTGGTTTAACTGTTGTATGCGTGCCTTTCTTTTCTTTTGTTGGTTTTTCTGCTATTGATGGTTTATTCGTTGTTTCCTTTTTCTTATCTTTGCTATTTTGAGGCTGAGTTGTGTTATTCTTTGCTTGTTTGGCATCTTGTTTGGCATCATTTGCTATTATCTTTGAGGCATTGGGGGTAGCTTTATTGTTTGTATTAGGTTTTGCTGAAGGGGCTGCAGCTGTTTTGGTAACATTTGTTGCACCAGCTGCAGACGTGACCTCCGGTAGGTCAGTCTGGCAACCAACCGACACAACCTGTTTAGCCAAAACGCTGGCATATGATGGTTTTCCAGTTACTCCTTCAACGATTTTACGAGCTTCTGGGAAAGAAATCTTCCGTTCCGTTCGGATACGTTGGATTTCTTTCTCCGTTTTCCATCGGGGGCAATCTCTGGAATAGGCTGTGTGGTTCCCACCACAGTTGGCACATTTTATTGGATAGGTGCAAGAGGAGTCAGGATGTTCCGTCGATTGACCACAGCGTCCACAGACACGCTCTCTCTTGCAACCTTCCTGGTGGTGTCCAAATTGTTGGCAATTGAAACACCTCAAAGGGTGTGGTATATACAATTGTACAGGGCATAGCTCAAATCCAACCTTGATATCAGCCGGTGGCTTTGGGAAGTTGAATGTGAGCACTGCTGTGTTCAATTTAATTATATCTCCATTCTTTCTTATTGTGATAGCTACACCTAATAGGGGTTTCAAAAACGATGCGAATAAGGTTTACAAAAAAAACGATTAACAGCTGTTCAGAAAAATGCCCTACTCTAACGAATGCCTTGGTCAAATAGCGAACTTCTGTCCTGTCATATCTCCTAACTCTATCGTAAAATCAGAAACATTCCTAAACGACATCTGGAACGAAATTCGGTTGCATTTTGGGATTTCAGTCATCACTTTTTGGACCTCGCCCTTATCAAGCAACTACCTGAAGATCTTATTCACCGCATATCGGCTTTTTATGAGGACAACCTACTTACAGCCACTGGGGGATTAGGGCCTACAACATCAGATGAAGACCTCACCCCCTCAGTAGAAAATACGGTTGTATTTATATGGTTACATACAACTCATTCACCCTGGCTTACGAAAGCTGGTAAAACAAAAATATAGCGCTGAACCTAGAAACAAAACATTGTCTTCCATAAAGCCTAAAATCTCCCAATCCTGAACATCTCTTCTTGAAACTAGCCTCTCATATAGGTCTCCCAGTACAACCTGCGTCACAAATGGCCAGACAAGCTGATAGTATAACACCTCCAGATGCTACAGGCGAGATCCACTGTAAAGTAGTGGGGACCTGCGTCTCACCGCTCGGGCTGGTTCGGGCGTCCCCGACCTTTGACGAGAGGCAGTGGCCCGCCTGGCCTCACTTTCGAATCGCGCCACATCAGACGATGTGCGTCACTTACTCCCAGGCCGTCGAGTCGAGCAGACGTCTCGGCTAGACTCAAGCGCCAAGCCGCTGGCTAGGTTGTCGCGTTCTGCGTGGAAATGTGTGCTACAATGCTACAACTACAATGTCTAGACTAAATAAATGAGAATGAGCTGGAAAACGATTTAACCGAGTTATTTGTGTTCCGTCGTCTCGACGGGAATGGAGTTGAAGTGAGATGGGACTTGTTCCATTGATCCCCTATTAGTGACTAGCCCTACACTCACATTGGTGACCCCGACGTTTGATCGTACTCGCAACAGTGCTTTAACCGAGCAACACACGACGCAAAACCACTGGTTTTGATGATAGTTTCTGTAAAATTAAGGGGATTTTTCGAAAAAATGACATCATTTTTCCCAAAGGTACGTGAAAATTATAGGTCATAGTCAAATATGCCAGTAAGGATTAGTTAGAAAGGTTATCCGGGGAGAGGCACGCGCGTTTCCGCTGGAAAACGGCGAAAATTATAATAATTTTGGACGATAACCACGTGCGATCCATTTTTTCAAGATGGCCGACAGGAAGGTTCTTGCTTGAAATCAAACTGAAATCTCTTCGATTCATTACTAATAAGTCAGAATTTTGAAATATTCCCCTCCTATTTATGCCACTATAGGCGATTGTGAGGTGAATATTTTAAAATTCATTTTAAATCATTTTACACCATAATTGGGTGATTTAATTTTTACGGCCAATTCAAGAAATATCACTAGGTTTCCTGCCTAAAAAAAAAAAAAAAAAATTCGAACAAAATATCGCCTCGACTCAGAGAGCTTTTGATAGGCTTAGGGCCACTTAAAATTGTTCGCCTGAAATACATGTGAATAAACGGTCTTACTTGGTCAGTAAATACATTATTGTTAGGACCGTAGGTCAATATTTTGTAATTACAATCATGTTTTGTTTCAGCGGCAGCAGAAATATTTTACTATGTATAGGTGAGGCGGCCACTTTGCTGCAGGTGTCCCTAACATTAGATCAATTGGCTGCCGTATAGCCGCACGCGAGCCCGCCAACCCGGCATCCATTAAGAGGATCCCCCCACGCTTTCAACTTGTCATAATTAGCATAAATAAAGCCGCCATCTTGGATCGATGGCGTGATTGGCAAACCCCGTTCAAATATCAAGGCCAAATGCTGTCTGGAAAAATTATCTAGGCACTGCAAAAAAAAATTTCAAATATTTTTTTCTCAATCCTCAAAGAGAGGCTGAATTCATTTCAGCATAAACTTATTGGAGTCCATAATTATATTACACATTGTGTGATAGCTTTGATTAGAAACTTGATCTACTTTAGTTAGATTAGTTTATGATTATGCTAATGAGTTGAAGCATACGGCCCTACTGCACACAGCACTCGATTACCGGTGCGCCAACTCCTCTCACAAAAAACTAGCGACGCGCTATCACGCATAGGCCTACATGATATATATCACGTACGCCACACACCGCCAGCTGCTGTAATCGGTGCGGCCACCGCACACACGGTGAGGCAGCAGCATGTCGCCGTACATACATAACATACAACACCCTCACCACCGCTCAACCTAAACCGACGGGCACCGAGCTACGCGCGATAATACGAATCAAAGCAATCATTGCTTTACGTCACTTTTTGGCACAAAAGGTCTTTTAAGTGACACTATAATACGATAAAAAGTTGTAGTCAATTGATGAGATGAATGATGTATACATGATGATGTGAGAGTGGGGGTGATAGGGCATGGTGGATTATTGAGAGCGTGTTCTTTCGCTCGCCCGATAAGGGGTTCTGGGCATGTCTAGGGGATATACCCCCAGACATGCCCAGACGGCCGGAGACTTGAGTTTCGCTGTGCAATTTAATGTTGAAACTCTGTGGCATTTCGCGTTGCTCCGCTATCCTCGGGTCGGATAGTCCCCAGAGTAACAATAGGAAGGATCACTCCCTCTGGGTAGCTCCATTCATCCCACGTGAGAGACCTAATGTCAAACACGCTATTGCCGGTTATTTAAGGCTACCACGGCCTACATCAGCGCCAGGACTGATGCGGGTGCTGCATTGGCTCCGCTGTTGAGCGGAGGAACCAGGATACGCCACTGGCAATTGGCCCGTAGGTTATAGCCAGATACGAGGAGGCTGCAGCTGCCCTTGGATGATTGCTGTAGACTATTGCCTCCGTACAATGCCGTACACAGCATCCAACAGACGAAACAGATCCCTGATGACCCTCCCCAGTAAGTAAGTAAGTAAAATATTTGCTTTACTTCACTTTTCGGCCAGTATCGCCATTTAAGTGAAAATTCCAGGTATTACAATATCCCATATTGTATAGTTAAAGTAGTAAAGGAAAGACAAAGCCAATAAAAGCATGATTGTACTAAAATATTCAGTTTAAAGTGTTTGATATGATAAGATGACGATGCTCCTGGCACCTATATGTAATGAGTCTGATGACATGTTGTAGCGCCTGCACTACAACACAGTTTAATGAGTATAAAAATATCAGTATAAATAATGTAAAATATGAAGTTATTATAAAATGAACGACTTATCAAGTCACTATATCTCCATGAAATTGGAGTGATTGTGTAAAAACTACAAGTCTAAGTCTAATAATTAAAACATAGAATATAGGTTACATTCCCGAAGGAACTGAATAATAAAACCAGCAGGGGTGTCCCTGAATAGCTCAAATAAGGAATTAAATGCAAAATACTTCCTTCTGATGTGCGCATATTTCGCACAACTGAGCAGGACATGTCTTACAGTGAGACGAGTATTGCAGCACATAGGTCGCAATTCTCCTCTCAATAAATAGCCGTTTGTGAAATAGGCATGGCCAATTCTGGCCCTGCATAAGACAACGTCATCTCTTCGGCGTTCCATTGGTGTAAAAGATCGCTTAATGATTGGTTGTACCTCGAATAATTTGCTGGTGACATTGATGTTCCATTCACCTTGCAAAATGTCATCAAGGTAGACAGAGATGTTGTACTTGAAATCAGTATATGGTATATAATAAAACTGTTTTGTCTAATCCAGGGCAGCCTTGGCCAAAACATCAGCCCGTTCATTGCCCTGTATTCCAATATGGCTGGGTACCCAGCAAAAAATAATGTCCTTGTGCCCAGACAAGTAGTGACACATATGCAAAATATTGGAAACAATTGGGTTGTTGAGTTTTTGACTCTTAAGAGCCTGCAATGAAGATAGCGAGTCTGTGATGATCATGAACTCCTCGTCACTACTATCCCATATGTATTCGATGTCAGCTTCAATAGCTAACAGCTCTGCTGTGCAAATTGAAGCCTCATCGTTGATGCGGCAGCTAAATTCATGATCATCACAGACAAAGGACATAGCTGTCCTCTTGTCTTCCTTTGATCCGTCAGTATACACCTTCCAGTGCCTCGGAAATCTACAAAATAACTCAAGCAACATGCTCTGGAAGACAAGGGGACAGGTGTCTCCCTTCCTGAGATCTGAGAGGTTAAAAAGTATATTAGGCTGTTGAAGAAGCCAAGGTGGACATTCTGGTGAGCGTACAACGCTAATTGCGTCGAGCTCCACCTCCATGTCCTCCAGATGGGGTTATACCCACCCGGCCTGGAGATGCGAAACAAGCTTATTTTTTATTTAGGCCTAAGGCGGTAAGTGGCGTTATTCCCCTTCTGAATCCCAGATGAATCCGAATTTGAGACTTCAGGGAAGTATGCAACATGTATATTTAACGTGGGCAGGGCATCGTATTACGGGTGACGGCTGTAATCTTGTTTTAAAAGCAAAAAATCTTATCAATCAAAAATGATCTATCCGGAAAACTAGTTGCAAACCATGCGGAGGCCATGTATTATTATTATTGATTATAGAAGTAGAATTTTTTTAGGGGGAACTCATCCACATCGTTACTGCATTGGCAGTCAACTTCAAGTATCGGAAGGTGGAGTTTATTAAAAAAAATGTGTTGTTTTGTTTCAGTGACAGTGAACCAGCTCCCCCAAGAAATCGAAAGCAAAAATGTGCCAGAGAGTTGTTCAGGTGAATATCATGAAGATGGAACCTTTCTGCCCTTTTGCTGTTCTAACATGTTTAAGTTCATAGCATGTATGTATGCAACACAAAATTGTAAATTATTTTTATAATGTGAATTGTTTGAATGGATTTTTAAATGCTTACACATTCAGTGACTAAATAATTAACACATGGTCAAAAAAAAAATTCTGGGCCTGTAAATTTTGTGGGCCTATAAATTCGTCCTTCCTCCTATCCTTCTTTTGATATATTTCACTGATGTACTTCACAAGTACAAAAAATTATGAAAATATATTTCAACAAACCATTATGCTGAGATGCCTCGGCTCCACTTTTTATGATCACTTGTTTCTATGATGTTATAGTGATTTATCAGGTTATTATTGATTCTAGTGACCCATTATACCTAGAGGACCAGTATTGCTTTTAAAAGTAACCCTCAACGAAGATCATTACCAATTATGGTCTTGCATTATTTATATACTACCAAATTACATTTCGTATCATGCATGTGGAGCTGCTGAAATGCTACTAGTGCAGTCTATATGAATACATTTGTGAAAACGAATTCTTAAAATTTTCATTTTTGCATTAGGAGGAAGAACACCAAGATTGTAAGAGAGCCAGTTAGAAGTGGGAGGATAACGGACATGGTAGTAGAGGGTGAGGTGGGTCAGAGGGAAGGAGTGATAGTGGCAGTGAGAATGATGGGGAGTAGTAGTAGTAGTAGTAGTGATGGGGATACAGATGATGCTGGTGATGGGCGGAGAGATCATAGTGATATAGAGATGGATAATGATAATGGGTTGAGGGATGATGGTGAAGAAGTGAGAGTTAGCGATAAGGTGATAGACGATAAGAAGGAGAAGGGTGCTGATTGTGAAGAAGTGAGAGTTAGCGATAAGGTGATAGACGATAAGAAGGAGAAGGGTGCTGATTGTGAGGGGGGGGGGGTCGTTAGTGATAAGGGGATAGACGATAAGGAGGAGAAGGGTGCTGATAGTGGGGGAGGGTGGACAGTGATATGGGGATAGAGGAGGAGAAGGGTGCTGATAGTGGGGGTTAGACAGTGATATGGGGATAGAGGAGAAGGGTGCTAATAGTGGGGGGGGGGGGGGTAGACAGTGATATGGGGATAGAGGAGGAGAAGGGTGCTGATAGTGGGGGGGGGGGGGGTAGACAGTGATATGGGGATAGAGGAGAAGGGTGCTGATAGTGGGGGGTTGGAGAGTGATAAGGGGATAGATGATAAGGGGGAGAAAGGTGCTGATAGTGGGAGGGGAGGTGGATAGTGATAGGGGGATAGATGATAAGGGGGAGAAGGGTGCTGATAGTGGGGGGGTGGATAGTGATAGAAGGGTAGACGAGGACAAGGGTGCTGATAGTGGGGGGGTGGATAGTGATAGGAGGGTAGACGAGGAGAAGGGTGCTGATAGTGGGGGGGTGGATAGTGATAGGGGGATAGATGATAAGGGGAGAAGAGTGCTGATAGTGGGGGGGGGTGGATAGTGATAGGAGGGTAGACGAGTAGAAGGGTGCTGATAGTGGGGGGGGGGGTGGATAGTGATAGGGGGATAGATGATGAGGAAGAGAAGGGTGCTGATAGTGGGGGGGTGGATAGTGATAGGAGGGTAGACGAGGAGAAGGGTGCTGATAGTGGGGGGGGGGTGGATAGTGATAGGAGGGTAGACGAGGAGAAGGGTGCTGATAGTGGGGGGGGGGGGGTAGGGATAGGGGGAGGGGTGAGAAGGGGGATGAGGGTGCTGATAGTGTGGGGGTAGATGATGAGAGTAATAATGGGAGGGATGAGGATGGTGATCTTAGAGTAGGATCTTTCGTCCAGATCTTGCATGGAGAATGTGTCCTCCCATATCAAATTGTAAGTAAAAGTGAATAGTTTTGAAAATTAATGTTAATCATTACAGCTTGTAACTATAATCTCTGTATTTTATTAGCTTCAGCTGTCTGTTTACTATCATCACTGTCGTTAATGAGAATTACGCTGATTTTTTACATTTAAATGACAATATATATAAATATCACATTTAGTCCATAATTTTATATTTGGAGCTTGTCGGAGCCTTAATTCAAGGTTTTTTTTTATTTATTTTAGAAAATATTACTATAAATCCTGTCTGAAAAATAAAGGCACAGAAAAGCAAAATTGTTGCTGTGATCCCCAGCTGGTTTTCTTTCATAGCCCGCCTTTTAATTAAAAAAGGTTGCTATTGCAATTGAAGCTCGGCTGCATCTGCGTAAAAACTTACTTGTGGGCACAAATTGTTTTAAAGTATCCTTCCCAAAATTGTTGTTACAAATGACCAGTTCTCAGACAAGCTCACAAATGGCTAAACACAAATCAAAATAGCCGATTTACTATGATTTTTCGCAGTTCACCATCTGAAATTATTGATAACATGAGCAGTTTTTCATGTATCCTTCTCAAATTTTTTATGCATGTTATTAATGACCAGCTTTCGGACAAATTTGTTAACTGCAGGAAAAAAATTAAACAGCCAATTTCTTGTGATTTTTTGCATTTTACGTTAATAATTTGACCTTGTGGGAACAATAACGTCAATAATAGCAGCGAGCTATTGTCAAGTGCGCTTTTGTTTCAACTGATCATCACATTCCTATTCAGTAACTGGTTATAAGAAAAAAATCTCCAAAAAATTGTCAAACATGCCAGGTAACAATATCTATATAAAGTAATTCTGTAGCTGGCATTATTTTTTTACAGATGCAAAAAGAAGACGATCGATTTTCCGGCTATTTCTTCAAAAAAATAAGACATGGCCTGTGGACAATGCTCGAGACAGAGCACTACGTCTCGCAAGAAGACCTGCGAGGTTCCACTACTATCCCTGCCCCGGATGTAGAAATGGCGGCGCTCAGGTTTATGTATAGGTATGGTATGATGACTTTGTATTTGATAATTTTGTTCCAATAACTATTTGATAAAATAAAGACATGTAGGTAAATGTATGTTAGTTAACCTGTTAAACCTTTTTTTGGTACTTCACACAATATTATGTCAAGTTCTATCTTTATTCATTCATCTGTTATTATGATTTAAAAAAAATAATAATAATTTGCTCTTTGGTATCTTTCACAGACGGAAACATGGAGTGATTTAGAATTATTCTTGAAGTATTGTCCCGAGGACGTGGAGGCGATAGGTGGCCTATTACCAAACCATACATGAAAATGAGAGAAAAGTCAACAACAACCGTGAAAGAACATTACAATTGCCTTTCACTATCCACCCTCCCACAATCAGCCTTCATAATTTTCCAGTCTTCTACCTTGCTAGTGGCTTTTACTCCCTACTTCACCAAGTAGACAATTGAGTTTAGTTATGACGATAACTATGTGCCATCAAACCATACAGGAAAATGAGAGAAGAGTCAACAACAACAGTGAAAGAACATTACAATTGCCTTTCACTATCCACCCTCTCACAATCAGACTTCATAATTTTCCAGTCTTCTACCTTGCTAGTGGCTTATACTCCCTACTTCACCAAGTAGACAATTGAGTTCAGTTATGACGATAACTATGTGCCACCAAACCATACAGGTAAATGAGAGAAAAGTCAACAACAACAGTGAAAGAACATTACAATTGCCTTTCACTATCCACCCTCCCACAATCAGCCTTCATAATTTTCCAGTCTTATACTCCCTACTTCACCAAGTAGGTAATTGAGTTCAGCGATGACGATAACTATGTGCCATCAAACCATACAGGAAAATGAGAGAAAGTCAACAACAACAGTGAAAGAACATTACAATTGCCTTTCACTATCCACCCTCTCACAATCAGCCTTCATAATTTTCCAGTATTCTACTCTCTACTTCACCAAGTAGGCAATTTAGTTCAGTGATGACGATAACTATGTGCCATCAAACCATACAGGAAAATGAGAGAAAAGTCAACAACAACAGTGAAAGAAAACTTACAATTGCCTTTCACTATCCACCCTCCCACAATCAGCCTTTATAATTTTCCAGTCTTCTACATAGTGCACAGAAGTAGACTGAAAATGGTTTCACTTGATTATTAAATTACAACAGAAATTAATACTTATTGTATTATTATTGTACTAAGGTACCAGTTAAAATTTAGTTAGTCACTACTTCATTTTTGCCTCACTGTTAAAGCCTGCTGAAAAAGTCTTCTGTAGTCATCCCCCTACAAGTGATCCTGTAAATTAACATGCATGGAAAGAAAGAAAAACAATCATGCATTGTAAAAATTAACAGCACATTATTAAAGGGTGGAACCTATTATATATGACTGATGTTACAATTCAAGATTAAAATCCAGGTTACTTATGGCCTTTATTACTATTTTTCCATTCATTATACAGTTGATACTTCATTGTGATAGATGACCAGTTGAATTAACTGGTAAATCATGCCTGACCCCTCGTGTGCTATGAAAATATTTTCACTAGCCTGTTTCATGCAAAAATTTAAATAAAAAATGTTCGATAGAAAAAATTAAAACATTATACAGAATATCTCTTTTTAACACTTTTATCATTCTGAAATTATAAATATATAGAGGTAATTACTGCCGTAGCGCTGGAAAACTTAATCCATGTGAATAATAAATGTGTTAGGTTTTCTTATGTTTATACTTTCAATATTGTTTAAATAATCTCCTTCAAACGACAGCATTATAAGAGGTCACTTTTTTAAAAAGTGGATATAACACTATTCTTTAAGAGGTCTCGGCACGCAGAGGTTATATAATTGTAAAAGCTTTGAAATACATTTCTTGGGAATATTAAACCTTTTGTTAAAGTCCACCGGAATAAGTTATTTATTCAGAGTGTAAATTGTGTCAACGTGCTAGTTTTATTATGATTGACAGATATTTATTGAATTAGAACTTTACTGTGCACTTTTTTCATGAACAAACTTTAGTTGAATGACCATATAAATTAGTTTACAGCTTTCAAGCTTAAGAAAACAAAATTGATATTGACATTTCTACATTTTAAAATACCACTCATATGCCTCACTTTGCTGTTATGTACTGTATATTGAAGTTCAAATTCAGTGAAAATAATTCTGTGAAATTTTAAAAATTCTGTGAGCAGTACTGGTCACATCTTGCTCAATAATGATGTAACCCTCTTCACCCTAGTACATGGGATGGTGTTTCAGTATTAGATTTATAAGATTCTCATCTACAGATAATGAAATTTCGTAGAAATTAAATAGTTGAGAACATGTTATTAATGTTTTTAACCTTTTCCCTGCTAATCACGACAAGTCGTTTTAGTCGTAATCACGACATGTCGTTTTATTCGTTTTATTAGCCACTTTTAAACCACTTGAGGTTGTGGATCTACTGTGATCAACAACCCCAAGTGGTTGAAAATTTGAATACTTATTAGCAAGATGAGGGTGAAGATTCAATAGAGAAAGTTGTGAAATTGTTTTGCTCTCTGTTACCGAGTAGATTTCCTCACTTTAAATTAAAATATATCATGTAATTATCACGAAAGGGTATTATTCTAAATTTGTAAATACTAAGATCAAGTTTCGGACTAAAATAATGTTGATTAATACTTCACAGCTTTTGTGGTGATTCTATTTCCAGATACTGTACTTATCTAATCCTCCACTTTCTATTATAATTGCTGTTGTGTAATTATAAAAAATATTTTCGTATGGAGGTGTGATAAGTTACTTATCTGTTACACAATTATGATTATATATATTTCTGCACACATTCATGCTGTGGTATATACATTTGAATATGGCTATGCTTTTGTGATCATGCATGTCAGTAGTAATATGTTGTGTTGTGGTGCCTTTTAATGTTGAAACCTCACCCCATAGTATTGGTGAGACCACAACAACTGAACTCTATGTTTGTTTAAAAGCATGTTTAAACAACGTTTGAGGGCAAAGGGGCATGCACACTCGACCCATATAACCTTTTTTTTAATTATTTATTTGCAATGATTTATTTGTTGGAAAATATTTAAGTGATGTAAATTTGTGTCTCCTCATACAAGGTGTCTGACCAGCCTTTGCATGATATTTGCTTACAATATATCACAGCTTAAAACTGAAAAAATAAATAGTAGTGAACAGCAGCAAACACGCACTATTAAAACTGGAAACATAATCAAGAGACTGGTCTGCTTTGAGCTATCATGGGTTTTATGTCAGAAATGATAAGTATCACAAATGATGAGTAAACAGTCATATGTCCTATGGTTTGTCAGCGGTGACCGAAGGCTCTAACGTTGTCCCAACATTGGGCTTCCATGGGGTTGGAATTTTGGACTAAGACAACGCTTACTAAAAGTTCATAGATTTTGTGGTTGTTCTATTCCCAGATAGTAGTTCACTTATCTAATCCTCCACTTTTTATTAAAATTGCTGTTGTGTAATTATAAAAAATATTTTCGTATGGAGGTCTGATAAGTTACTTATCTGTTACACAACTATGATTATATATATTTCTGCACACATTCATGCTGTGGTATATACATTTGAATATGGCTATGCTTTTGTGATCATGCATTTTGGATCAACCGAAATATTAGTAAATTTGATCAAAAATGTCGATACTTAGAAAATCCAAAAATTCAATGGTCTAGATGATAAATTATTTTCGTCATTTGAAGCTGGAAATTGCCTAAGCAATTTCAGCTTCAAATGAATGAGAATACTCACAATTATGCAGCACAAGGGTTAAATTTCTGCTTGGATGTTATACACAGTAGGCCTATTACTGTCACAGTTTCTATGTTTGAACGAGTTAAAACGTTTGTGTAAAATTTGTATGTAAAGTTCTATTTTTTTCTGTTAAATAACCTGTCAAATATTACCCTTGTTACTGTTGTTATGTGGTTAGATATTATGTGGTTAGATAGTCTTTTTTTTGTAAATAAATTACCTGTCATGACTTGTGCAACACTGTTAATTCATTTCTTTTCAACACTCACTACGTGGACTGGTGTACATTACAGTAATTATAGTTCGCCCATTGGTTTTGAAAAAATAATAAAGCCGCACTATTATAATATGCCTATGGGGGGCCTACTACTATAAATTTGCCAAATTCATACACAATAGCCTCATAGCGGAGCAAAAAATAAGCAGTGGATTTACTGTAAACAATAAACATCAACAGATCATTTTATTGTACAACTTGAATCAGATATAGATCAATTTGTTTCTGAGCACAATTAGGTCTGCTCGGAATGAATAGATCAAATGAAAAATATAATAAAAGATGGACATCATTATGATTATTTGGGGATGAAATAAATTGCATTTGGACAAAAATTCTAATGAAAACAGCTGAGGACCAATTGCTCACTTGAATATGTTGAAAGTATTTGATGAGTGAACATAGTAAACCTCGCTACTTGTGATGGCTTTCCAAATTGAAAATTTAAGATATAAATACTATCTCGTTATTACACATGTGTGTAATTTCTAAGATTACACAACCGCAAAATTATTAAATAAACCTAATCAAAAAAAAAATTCAGTCTGCCCAATTTTACTCATTAAATTAGAAGACCTGATGATTTTTTTGTTTGATTGGAACAGTAGGCCTATACTAGAAGATACGCTTCGGCTATTACGCAGATGTGTAATCATAATGTATAAGATTACACAATAGCGTAATTTGCAAAAAAGCTGAGGTTTGTTCACTTGAATAATATAAAACCTCAGCAAATCTTTTTGTTGACCAACTTCTTCATTAAATGAGCACACCTCGCCAATCGATTTATTGTTTATTTGAAACAATATATTAGACGATATTTCCATGATTATTACGCAGATGTGTAATTTATTAAACCTCGGCCAACCATGTTATTGCTAAACTGTTGAATAAGGAAATTTTGGCGAACTATTTATTTTTTAATTCAAAGAGTAAAATCATGATAATGGGAGATAGGCTTCAGTTATTAGTTATAATCATGATAAGGCAGACATGTAATTTACAAGAATAAACAAGTGTATTTTCTAAATAAAACAAAAAGTCAACTGACGATTAATTTTCCACTAGAACAATTAAATCACCAACAATCAATTTATTGCTAAATTTGAACAGTATAATCAGAAAATATAAGATAGTGCCTTAGTCATTACAGAGACATGTAATTTAAAGTCACAAAATAGCAGAATTAGTAGGCCTAAATAAAAAATATATATCATCTGACGATTAATTGTCCAAATGAAACAAATATACTTCAACTAATCAATTTATTGTTTAATTTGAACAGTATAATAGAATTATATAATGATAAAAAGTTCCACCTGGTGACTAAACATAAACTAACTGATTATAGTGGGCTGTAATATTGCATGATTACGGCTGGCCATCAGTTTCTCCTACTGCTTACATTCTGCCGCCGACGTTACAGCCAAACACCCTTCAACCGCCCGACACAGTCAATGCACAGGTTTGCTACTATCACCAAACCTTCGGTGATGAGGCGCGTTTGTGCAGTGAACCTTGTTCGTACTATAAAACGATAGGTCAGCGCGAAATCGCGAATATTGAGTCTTATCCGGCTAAATTATTGTACGTTGACGACAAACGCAACAAGTGCAAATACCTAATTGACACGGGCGCTGCAGTCAGTGTCTTACCTAAATCTTGCGCTAACAGGACTACAGACGCTGCCAGTTTGCCCTTAGTTGCAGCTAACAATACTACTATGAATACCTACGGTACTAGTAAACGCGTCGTCGACGTCGGCCTTAAACGTGACTATACGTGGACATTTATAGTAGCAGACATTCAACAACCCATTATAGGGGCGGATTTTCTCATACATTATAGTTTACTGGTGGACTTGAGAAGTCGGTGTCTAAGAGACATGAGAACCGGTTTAGCTATACCAGCTTCACTATCGTCAATTAAACCATTGTCACTCAATAGAGTGGACACCGTCCATAATGACTACACAAAACTATTAGGTCAGTTCCCGGAACTGACTCGCCCTACGACAAAGGGAGAGACTGTCAAACACGGTATTACACACAAAATAGTGACCAAAGGACACCCTGTGTTCGCGTGCCCACGACGATTAGCCCCTGACAAACTAGTCACTGCGAAACGCGAGTTCAATGATATGATAGGTTTACTACTACTAGCAATCATCCCAGTACCCCAACCCTTCTGGTACATCCAGACCCTTTGGCCCAGTTGAATATCACGTGTGACGCTAATGATTTCGCCGTAGGTGGCGTTTTGCAGCAGTATATGGACAATCTCTGGCAGCCACTCTCATTTTTTAGTAAAAAATTGAATCCTGCGGCGACACGCTACAGCGCATTTGACCGCAAGCTTTTGGCAGTGTGGGCCACTATCAGACATTTTAGGCACAATTTGGAAGGCCGTAAATTTTTCGTAAATAACGACCACAAACCTTTAACTTTTGTAATGTCATCAATTACTGAACGCCCATCACTGCGACAAACAAGAGAGTTGGCTTTTATAGTTGTCACGACCGTCTGTGTCAGTAATAGAATTCACGAGATTGTGACATTCAACGTCGTCTACTATGAACTTTCAACTACTCAAGTCATTTGATAACCATTTGATTTGGTGCGACGTGTCAACAGGACACAATTGGCCGTATATTACAAAAAATTTTGAAAAAATGTTTTCTCAAATTTACATGGATTAGGTCATCCATCGCATAGGGCTACAAAGCCCCTGATAAATACAAGATTTGTATGGCATGGCATGAATATAGATATCGCTAAATGGTGTGCCGTTCCTGCAAAGGTTGTCAGACCGCCAAAATTTCTCGCCACAATAAGCCAGTTTTCGGCAAGTTCACCGAGCCTACCGAGATATTTGACCACGTACACATTGATATAGTCGGACTCCTGCCGTACGCTGACGGTTTTAGATATTTACTGACTTGGGTCGATCGTTTCACACGTTGGCCGGAAGCCATTCCTATTGTGGATATTCGAGCCGAGACAGTCGCCGATGCCTTCTTCAGTGGGTGAATAGCACGTTTTGGGACACCTGACACTATCACGACAGATAGGGGCACCCAGTTCGAATCAAAATTATGGGATGGTTTATGTAACCAATTTGGGATAGTAAGAGATCGCACAACGAGCTACCACCCCCAGTCGAACGGCATGGTCGAACATTTCCACCGTCAGTTAAAAGCAGCCATAATGGCACACGAGTCACTGAATCCATGGACAATAACACTACCCCCCGTTTTACTTGGCGTTTGTTCCGCCGTTAAAGAGTTATTGGGCAGGTCGCTGCCTAAATGATTTATGGTACGACACTTAGACTACGAAGAGAATTTACACAGAAGTATACCGTCGACGCACATACAATTACTCAGATAAGCTACGCGTAGCCATGTCACGTCTCCGTTTGTGCCCACCGCGCGACACACACCAGAAAAACATTTTCCAGTATAAGGAAATTGACACATGCACACATCTTAGCACTTTGCTAATCAGTATTAAATGTATTAATTAAAATCACATAGGTTGGTCGTTACACGTAGCGCAGCAGCATAATAAATAATTCAAAGAACAATGGTGTTAAGAGTCATGAAAATCCTGATAAAAGGCAAGGTGGAAAACGGTCTCATTGGACCGAGTTAAACCTGCACATTTTGAGTGCGAGCCTTTAACAGGTACAACCACACAGCGTACAACGCAACCGCAAAAAACGAGCTCGAAGACTACAGGGATCACTTGAGGGAATCCACAGGATCCACTAAGACCCAGTAGCACACACACTCAGAGGTCCAACAGGACGAATGTTAAACCGACAGTGACACAGTCTACAGCGACAAAAATTGGTACAAATTTGGCCTGTGCTCCACAGCAAAAAGCTAAAAGAGTAAAATTGCCCAAACAATTTAAACCTTATGTAGCGTCACATTCGCAAACCCCCGCCGTTTCCCGCGCTGACGGGAACGACGGCGGTTTGCGAACGTATTCATGTGTACCTTTACATTTAAGGGGTAAAACCTCTCATACAACCGATACGCTCAAACAATTGAATGTTAGAAATAATTCGAATATCGCCGTTGGGGCAAAAAAAGTCGGACGAACAATTCAAACTCCGCCCGGTTCGTGCAGATGGTCCACGCCATAGTGGCGCCTAACGACATCTAAGGCGGGACCAACCGCACGTACCGAAGTAATAATAATTATAATTTGTAAATATGAATTCGCCAGGCCTGGCATAATTAAATTGAATAGGTAAAATGCAATTTAATTTAATTATCTTAGCATTTTGCTAATCAGTATTAAATGTATTAATTAAAATCACATAGGTTGGTCGTTACACGTAGCGCAGCAGCATAATAAAAAATTCAAAGAACAATGGTGTTAAGAGAATTAGAACTTTGGTGTTAAGAGGATTGGAACTTTGGTGTTAAAAGGATAGGATCGACAATTTTAATTTGTGATGCTGCGACTACGATGTTAACCAACCACCCACGCTGTTTTTTCAAACCTGACTGTTTTATTGTTCGGTTGATGTATGATGATTTTGTGCACTTTCCAAGCGGAACCGACGCAGTCTCCACAAGTTGGTTTGGTTCATACATTTACACTAAACCCGGGGGTAATGTGTGAACCTGCGTCTCACCGTTCCGGCTGATTCGGGCATCCCCGACCTTTGACGAGAGGCGGTGGCCTGCCTAGCCTCACTTTCGAATCGCGCCACATCAGACGATGTGCGTCACTTACTCCCAGGCCGTCGAGTCAAGCAGACGTCTCGGCTAGACTCAAGCGCCAAGCCGCTGGCTAGGTTGTCGCGTTCTGCGTGGAAATGTGTGCACTAACGTCACTACAATGTCTAGACTAAATAAATGAGAATGAACTGGAAAACGATTTAACCAAGTTATTTGTGTTCCGTCGTCCCGACTGGAATTGAGTTGAAGTGAGATGGGACTTGTTCCACTAATCCCCTATTAGTGACTAGCCCTACACTCACAAAGTATCTGGGGCCAATATTACATTTCAACTGGATGCATTAGTTGTTGGCCAATTGGATGTTGATGTCCTGGTCGGAAACTCCTTTCTGATCGCCAGTGACATTGCAACTAGACCCACTAAGAGATAGATAGTAATTCAAGGCTTCTAGGTTATATACTATGGGGGTGATGCACTATGGAGGTGATGGAGTGAAGCTACTGCACGTCGAACACAAGCATATGTACCATACTACATAATTTACTTCCAACCACAGTAATTCTACCTGGCGAGTATATTAAGGCTCCTAGCTACCCCTGTCGAAACTGAACCCGACACAGCCTGGGTTTAGAACCTCGGCTTGACAGCCCTCAACCTTTTTTTAAAGTCTTCACGACTGTGGCCTGCTCCTCAGGAAATTCAATTAACTGGTAATGCTAACTGGTAATGTCCTCTGTATAACAAAAAATACTGCGGAATCCATTCTGTTGCAGAGACACCAGCATTTTGGTCAGATCTGAGCAATAGTAGTAGTAGTAAGTTATTGCTTAACGTCACTTTTCGGCATAAATGGTCATTTCAATGACATTGTAATACGATTAAAACGTTGTAGTCAATTGATGAGATGAATGATTTACAGATGATGAAGTGAAAGTGGGAATAATAGGGCATGGTCGGTTATTGAGAGCGTTTTTCTTCGCTCGCCTAATATGGGGTTCTGAACATGTCTAGGGGATTTACTCCCAGACATGCCCAGACGGCCTGGAAATTTGGGACGGAGACTGCGCTATACAATTTAATGTTGAAACTCTGTGGCATTTCGCACTGATCCGCTATCTTCGGGTCGGATAGTCCCCAGAGTAACAATAGCTAAGGGTTATCAACTCCATTCATCCCATGTGAGACACATAACACTCTACTGCCGGTTGTGTCAAGGCTACCACGGCCAACATCAGTGCCTGCACTGCTGAGAGCGCCTGCACTGATGCAGAAGCTGCATTAACACCGCTGTAGAACAGAGGAACCAGGGTACGCCAGATCCCTGTGACCCTCCCCTACTAGCAATCATCCTAGTACCCCATCCGAGCAATAGAGAAGGGGCCGTGGCGCAATGGCTAGAGCACCTGACTGCCTCGCCAGTCATGCATGCGTCCCATTTTCGAACCCCGCTGTTACCATGTCGGGTTTTCAGAGAAGCAGCATTGTTTCTCCCTTCTCAATGTGACTAGGCGATCACGTTAATGGCGGCCTCATCGAGTTAAGGTTGAGACTAGTGTATCTACGGTTATTTCGCACTGCCAATGCCCACTGTCTAGCTGACTGATTCATTCATATATACGCGCGCAAACTGACAAGCTAGGAGTCCGACCTACGTCATAATCAGCTAGACACCATACATGCCATAGGCATAGCGTCGCCTATTCGAGATTTTCAAAGAATTATTATTTTAGCTTGTGAGTGGACTGTTTTGTCAACTTTTGACAAACACACATACTGACCAAAGGCCAAGTCCAAGATGGAAGAGACCTCAGAGTCAGGGGAATCAGGCTCGTCGGAGATCTATTCAGATCCAGATGGGTAAGCAGTTTTTAACTTATTTTGAGAAAAAATAATAATTCATTTTATTTTAGCCTTAGCTTAGGCCTAGACTACTGCTATAACCAGTTGATAACGGTACTCAGTAGTCTATAAGTATAACTAGTAATATGTCACTATCAGCTTATAAGTAAAACTAGTCTATACCCTGATACTCGCCGTCAGATTAACTTTTAACGTTATCGCATGTTTTTCGCCGATATCTCAGTCAATTTTCGACCGATTTTGCATGAAATTTGGCTAAGACTTGGTCACTATTTTCTAGTTACTTGGTGGAATAAAAATTGGATTACCTGAAGGTAAATATTTTTTAGTGTAAAGTAATAAAAAAAAAATGTACCTGATATGATCACATATATATGTGCAACTGTGATCATAACCAAGTCTAGGTTGCATATTTTTATCACACATTTCAAAACCTCATGACAGTGCATTGAGAACAGACTAACTAATTAGGATATAGAGGTCAAGTTCACTCTTAGAATCAATTTCAGACGAGAAAATATTAACTTTGAAAGGTACAAATTGCATAACCTGAGAGGTAAATATTTTTGGTGGAAAGGGATAAAAAAGGTGTACCTGATATACTTCTAATGTTTCACTATGATCATAACCAAGTATAGGTTGCATATTTTTATCACATATTTCAAAACCTTTTGGCAGTGTATTGTGAACAGACTATACGTTACCATATGGATTTACTCTTTAGAAACAATTTTATATGTGAGAATGAGTAGTGAGTGATGAGAAAAGTTGTGCCTGATATGATCACTAATATGTGCAACTATGATAATAATCAAGTATAGTATGAATAATTTTATCACATATATTTCAAAAACTTGTGGCAGTGCATGAGAGCAGATTAAAAGTCACCATATGGATGTCACTTTTAATCATAAAAACAATTTCACACAAAAAAATGTTTACTTGGTTGAGTAAAAATTGGATTACCTGATGAGGTAAATATTTTTAGTGGAAAGTGATAAAAAAAAGTTGTACCTGATATGATCACTCATTTTCAACTATGATCATAACCAGGTATATGTTGCATATTTTTATCACATGTTTTCAAACCTTATGATACATTGCATTGAGAACAGTCTAAAAGTCAAGATATATATGCCAATTTAACTCATAGAACTCAATTTCAGACGCAAAAAAATTGCCTTTGAAATGTACAAATTGCATAACCTGAGAGGTAAATATTTTTTGGTGGAAAGTGATAAAAAAAGCTTTACCTGATATGCTTTAATATCATGTGCAGCTATAATCATAACTATGTATAGGTTGCATATTTTTATCACATATTTCAAAACCTTTTGGCATTGTATTGAGAACAGACTACAAGTTACCATATGGATATCCATTTACTCTTTAGAAACAATTTTATACACGAAAATGTTTACATTGAAGAGTAAAAATTGCATTTACTTACCTGATGAGGTAAATATTTTTAGTAGTAAGTGATAAGAAAAGTTCTACCTGATATGATCACTAATATGTGCAACTATGATAATAATCAAGTATAGTAGGAATAATTTTATCACATATATTTCAAATCATTGTGGCAGTGCATGAGAACAAATTAAAAGTCACCATATGGATGTCACACGAAAAAATGTTTACTTGTGGAGTAAAAATTGGATTACCTGTGATGAGGTAAATATTTTTAGTGTAAATTGATAAAAAAATGTTGTACCTGACATGATCACATATATGTGCAACTGTGATCATAACCAAGTGTAGGCTGCATATTTTTATCACATATTTCAAAACCTTATGACTGTGCATTGAGAACAGATTAAATGTTTTCTTATGAATGTCAATTTTACTCTTGGAAACAATTTAATACAAGAAAATATTTACTTTGAAGAGTAAAAATTCACATTACCTGATGAGGTAAATATTTTTCAGTAGGATGTGAAAAAAAAGTTGTACCCGATATGATCGATTATGTGCAACTATGATCATAACGAAGTATAGGTTGTTTTTTTATCACATATTTCAAAACCTCATGGCAGTGTATCCAGAACAGACTACAAGTTACAATATGGATGTGAATTTTACTCTCAGAACCGATTTCATACAAGAAAGTTTTTACTTTGAAGAGTAAAAAATGCATTACCTGACAAGGTAAATTAATTTTAGAAGGAAGTGATCAATGAGTAAAAATCATGAAAATTGTTTTACCTGATGAGATAATTATATTATTAGCTCTCACACAGGAATCACTCAACGCCGCTATGGCCATCTGGTGACTGCAACTGAAACTATGCGCTTCACCTGGTGAAGTAAATAAAATATTTGCCCAAGGGCATCACTTCCTCTAACTGTCTACTGTGGTGGTAGTACGCCTGAAGAAGCAGCTAAGAATTGGTCTTGTGTCCTTGTTACTTTAAAGGATAACAATTCCACTCTTTCTGCCCACAAAACAATTATCTGCCCACAAACTGCTACAATTCTAGGATGGGTGTGGTTAAAAGGTACTTTGCGTGCCAGCCCAAACTGCATATCGGCTTTATCTGCTGTTGAAACACCTAGATCTGTCCAAGGTCTCCGCTGATTTACAGGTTCATACAAAGTTTTAGGCAGAATCTTGAAGGGGTATGCTGACCTTCTACATCCAGTGGAAGCAATGATTGCTGGCAAAACCTCCAACGATGTACTTTCTGGTCGGAATATGATCCACGGACATTTCGCAATGCTAAAAGTGCACATCAGAGACATAATGCCATCCACCTACCACACCCAGATGACATTTTTTGGAATGGATAGCCACAGATGGTTCTGTGAAAGCTGCAGGAATTGCTGCAACTATGTATCTCATGTGTGATCAAAAAGCTTCCCTTAGCAGTATTTTTCAATGCTAAATTAAGAAAACATCAAATCACTTGGCTTCCGTGTGAAATTGAAGCTCTCTGCATCTCGTCGGCTATCAAACATTTTTCCCCATACATAGTTCAATCTAAACATTGCACAGATGTACTTACTGATAGCAAGCTTCGTGTCCAAGCATATGCAAAACTGTGTAGGGGTGAATTCTTTGCCAGCTCACGGGTAACGACATTCCTGTCTACCGTAAGTCACTTTCAAGCTCATGTTTCACATACTGCCAGATAAGCCAATCTGCCGTCTGACTACTTTAGTCGCCACCCAGCGGCTTGTGCTGATCAGAGTGCCAGATCTGCAAGTTTATAGCTGAAGACGAAGCATCTGTTGTCTTACACATCTCAGTACCAGATATTCTCGCAGGTCATGTACCAATGCCCTACTTGGCTACTTGGTTGGCTACTCAGTTGGACTGTCCGGTTCTGCACAGAGCACATTCACATTTGACCCAGGCACCAGACCATCCAAGAAGATAACTAATAACCCGGATGTACAGTAGGGATTACATCCAGCTTACCATGTCCGCGTGACGGACACGGTCGTTAGTGGATGTTTTCCCGTGCACGCACACGCACACGAAAGTGCGTGAAGGACACTTGCACGCGAATACACAGGCTGGCGCCACAACTCACGGAGACGACTTGGCACGGAAATCATCCCAGTGAAAGCCAGTGCAAAGTAGTGATATTTTTCGCTTGCATTCTCACTTGTGTGCACGCTCGTCTTTAAAGTCACATTATCAGCTTTATACTCGTCGAAATGCACGCACTCCAACGGAACGATATGTGTAACCATAACCATAATAAATGGAATTCACGGATTTGGGGCGACTCCAACGGGCAATGGCGGGGAGGGGAAGTGGGTTGTCATCAGGCCATCCTAAAAAAATTGTTTCCTATTTCCGACAGCATGGGTGAAAATAGGAGTAAAAGTTAGTCCTACCACATGGCATCCATTCGTCCGCGGGGCTGGTCAGACCCCTGGTTAAGGTCTGATAAGAGTCTATGCAAGTTAAAAAATAATTGAACCTCCCGGAAAAAAAATAACAGACTAGCCTAGGCCATATCTAAAAAAAAATTGTTATGGTCCATCGAGATATGAACTCACGACCCTCTACTTAACAGGCCCTAGTGCTATCCACTACACCAGAGAGTCATTCAGTCAACCCAGTGGCCAACAATGGCTATCATATTATGCCCTTTTGAAGCAAGTGAAACCGTCCATGTCTGTAGCGACGTCTAGCAACCAGTTGGCAACGTCTTGGATACCCATGAGTTTGGGAATTGAGAAATCTCAATTTCCTGAAATGTTAGGGGTGACCGGAATGAACTGGGCCTCGGGGAGAAGCAGAGGTTAACACTAGCACTAAAAGTAGCCCTAACACAGGTAGGCCTATCTGCTTATGCACAGTCAGTACTGTATAGGCTAGTACTGCTTGGACATTTTCACACCATGAAATCGGAAACAAGGATATTTTTTAGGATGGCCTTAGGTAATCAGGAGTTGACCGCTGGGGCTGACGGACTTCCACGGACATCAGGCGACTCACACGTGGAGGGGGCGACTCACACGTGGAGGAGGGGCAATTATACTTCCTAACTTGCATGGAGAAAGGTGTAATCAAAAGGTTGTTTGTACTTGCAATCATGTCTATTGGCGTGTAAACACGTTGACACACCTCGCTTCTTCGTGTCCGTATGATTCCGTCTTGGCGAAAGGAGTCACAATCCGTGGTTTGGTGTGCACGCCGAGGTACGCACACGCCGTGTAAATAATTTTTCACGGGCTTGCGTCGACGCACTCCCGTGTGTGCTTACGCACAACGGACTGGTAAGCTAGCGGGAATCCCTACTGTAGACAGGCATTAAAATAAGCGTCCGACCGTCCGTCCGTGCCTGGTAAAAACTGTTCAGGTCGGAGAAATGACGGCTACTGCATGCCCGACGGTCCGGTAAACTTTTGGCGCGGGACACTGAGATCACCGTGACAGTTACATGCAGGGCCTATACGCTAACACACTGCCGCCGCTATGTGCTATAGGACAGGCAATGGCCTGAGTGCTGACACCAGGCATGGGGCTATTTTTAGAACGACGGAGTCCCGCCTTGTCCCAAAGCAGGATCACCCCACCGCATCACGTGCAGTCTACCAGTATACAATATGACGCTCGCTTCACTGACCGGCATAGATTATACACACCACTGACAACATTGTATTGAGGCTACTCATGCGGGGTTGATATGACAATCAATCATAATTGGGCCTACAAAAATGATTGCGTTTTAATGCGAATTTAAATTTTAACATTTTAATAATGCAATTTTAATTGACTAGGCCTCTAGGGCAAGCACAAACAATAAACTAATTTGCAGGAACACCTTATTTTCTTTAGTTTAGACTTAAGGAGTTTAGTAGGCTACAAGTGTAAATGCGCCCTGGTGCCCCTGCTTGAGCACCTGGATGGGACATTCTTGAAGGCCTAATCCCGCAGCCTGTAATGAAACAGATCATTTTAATTCGCTCTCTGAGTCTGTAAGTTGTAACAGTTAAATGGCCTTCTTCAATTTAAAGTATGTGCCTGGGTCAATCCCAGGGAAAGCACCTAGGCCCACAGTAAAGAGAAGCGCTGGAGACATTGCTAAAAAGCAACAAGAATATGAAAACGAAAAACGAAGTAGATGCTATCAGGCTCATTGGAAAGAGGGACGGCCATGGCTTAATTATAGTGAAGAGAAAATGACATGTGCTTGGTGCATTGAAGCTGGGAAAAAATCACAGTGGGTGAGCTTGAGAGGCCAGAATGCCTTTCTTACTGGATGTACCAATTTTAGAGTGGATAGTTTGAATGACCATGCAAGTTCAATTGGTCACCAACACGCAGAAAAAATGCATAATGCAAAAACACAGCCTGCCTCCAACAGCACAGCAGGGGTAGCCCTCAGGCAACCTACAGTGAAGTCTAGAGAGCAGTTGACTCTAAAAATGAGAAATGTTCATGCCGTCACTGAGATGGGCCGACCATTCACTGAATACTTACATCTTTGTGATCTGGATGAAACCAAGGTTCTGTCTCCAGGAACTGCTTATCGCAACGTTGCTTCATGCAGTACTCTGCTTCAGAGTATAGCCGATCCCATCAGACAGAAAACTAAAGCTATGGTTGATGAGGCCAGATTTGTTTCATTGACATCAGATGGTTCAACAGATGTGACTGGCACAGAGCAAGAAAGCCTGTATCTAAGATTTTGTCTGAAAGGAACTATAATACACCGTTTCTTACATATTGGAAAACCAGAAGATACCACAGCTGCAGGTATTTTCAAGTTTATTTCTGAGGCCTTGGAGCGAGAGGGCATATTGAATACAGCAACCCTTGTTGGTTTTGGTTCAGATGGTGCAGCCAATATGATGGGTCACAAGACTGCCGTTGGTGTTCGCCTTCAGGAACTTCACACAGAGCTTGTTCTTGTTAAATGCTTGGCACACAGACTCGAATCCTGTTTTAAAGATGCTGTTAAAAAGGTGAACATGTATGATCGAGCTATGTCATTACTTATTGGACTGTACTACATGTACAAAAAAAGTCCAAAGCAACGGGAGCATCTGCTGAGGTGCTTTAAAATCTGCAATGTCAAAGTTGCTATGCCGACACGAGTAGGAGAAACCAGGTGGCTCGAACACCTCGACCATGCATTGGATGTGTTTTTCAGGAGCTACCCAGCCATCGTATCACATCTCCAGAACAACAGCCATGGCAACCCAAAGGTGGAGGGATTTGCTAAGTTAGCCATGTCAAAGTCTATTATAATATTTCTCTTGGAGTTGCAGGATATTATTAAACCTCTGCAAATTCTCTCCAAGTGTTTGCTACGAAAGGATGCAACACTTGGCGAGCGCAAGGAGCTCATGGATGTCACCAAAGATGCATTGTCACTATGTAAAACATCCTGTAGTGATGCAACTGTAAGGGTTGAAGAGACATCCACGTTTAAAGGGACAAAACTCTCAACACAAGGTAATCCAAGATCCGCCTCATCATTGGCATTTAAGAATGTCTTAGTGGATCAATTACTAGTCAGCATGCAATGCAGATTCAGTGACATAAACAGCAGTGTATTGAGCGCTACTAAGCTGACCAATCTGAACAAGTGGCCTTCCCCATCTGCAACAGTTGAAATTGAAGAGTATGGTAATGTAGCCATTGGGGAGGTGACCGCTCACTTCAATTCAAGCCTGCAGAGCCAGGATATTGAGCCAGATAGTGTTTCGCGAGAATGGAAGAAGCTCAAGTGTATCATATACCGCAACCACAGTAGTGAATTATAAACACTAAAATGGTCAAAGGTAATGCAGTCCTATCCTGAATCTGGTATTGAAAATGTTCTTGCAGTCATTAACCTCCTCCTAAGCCTACCACCTACTAGTGTTTTTAATGAAACCTCCTTTCCCAAATAAAATATGTAAAAAATAACAGGAGGGGGCGACTGTCCCATAATAATTTGAACAATTCATTGCTTGTGCGGATTGAGGGTGCCAGCATTGCTGATTTTAATGTGGATGAATGTGTGGAGAACTTCATAATGCCGTCATCAGCAGGCTGTCAGAGGCGAATCAGGGAGAGGTGCAATAGAAAGATTACCCAGGACTCAGCGGCCACCAGCTCGAGCCGTATGTCAGTAACCTATCATCCAGCTCTGATGAATCTGAATAAACTTAGCAATTTTAAATTTTCATTCACAAGTTGAGATGAGATTTGAACGGAGTTTTGATTTAATACCTAAGTGACAAGTAAATGTGTTAAAGCTGACAAGTGTTTTTGTTTTTCTATATAATATATATATATATACCGTATATCTACATGATTTAACAGTGTGTCACTACTATGTTGGTAGGAAATTTGCGGTCCGGTAAAAAACCCACAGGTCGGATAAAACATAAAGTTTACCAGCCCTGTTGTCCGATAAAGTTTTTTTCTTATTTTAAAGCCTGTGTAGAGCCTTATTTGAGGAGTATCTTTTCCTGGTAATGGTCTACTCGTTGTACGAGAGGGTTCACCTTTTAAGCCGCACAGTGAGCGGATCATTGTTCCCCGAGGTGTCTTGGACTGTCTCCTAACTGCCACCTGTGGTTTGAACATACACAACATCAGATGAAACCGTTGGTGACACGATATTTTTTTTCTCATGATTTCATCACTGTAATACCCTTAAAATCCTCCCTACCTACATGGAACCACAGTATACTTCCCAGCCACCTGATACATTGGGGGGGATGGGTGTCACCTCCGCGTGGTCCCCCCTGGGCAACTTCTTAGAAGGCCAAGCACACCCAAACGTTTTTTCTTTCTGCAGTTTTCATCCAACCAGGGTTTTATTTTTTGTGTCGTGAAGTTTTTTTCTCATGTGTTTTTTGTCTTTGCTTTCCGGTGGTTCATATTCATATTTATATATTTTTATATATTTGTTCATTGTACAGTGGGTTCTTTGATCTGTGCTGGGTGATTTCTCTGGGATGTTGCCCCCGGATTGATCGTCCAGCACATACTTTGTACATGTATTAATTTAATGATTTCTCTGTGGCATCCTGGCGGATAATGCAGCATGTCAAAGAGTTCTAAGCCATTGCCATACAATTATCCTGTGGTGTCCTTACGGTTCGTGATCGCTCTGTGGTGCTCTTCAATATCACAGACCTTATTACCAACCGTGGGGGCACTGTAAGTCTTTAATTTTTGAGGATTTGTTATTTTGTTGTTTAATGGTTTCAATATCACAGACCTTATTACCAACTGTGGGGGCACTGTAAGTCTTTAATTTTTGAGGATTTGTTATTTTGTTGTTTAATGGTTTCTCTGTTCATTGTTTCATATAGTCATAATAATTTTTGCACAACTACGGTTGTTTTTGTTGAAAAGTGATATCAGGCATTATTTGTTTCTACTGTTATATATTTGTTTTTGACACAATCACGTTTTGCGCTTTACATAAAAATAATTATTTTTTGTATAAATTTATATTGCGTATCGGCGCTGGCGCTGTCTAAGGTTTTTAGAATGTATATATATCCAATAAAAAACTCGTTACATATAGGTGCCACAGGCACGATCATGTTATCATAAATCGTTTTTATCTGAATGCCTTAGTGCGGACATAATGTTATCATTTTGGACTTTTTACTTTATCACTTTTACTCTTCAATATGATGTAATGTGATGTGTTCAAGATATCATAAATTATTATTATTTTAGTCTGAATTGTCATATAAATGGCCATACTGGCCGAAAAAGATATTTTACTTACTTTACTGATACATTGGGTGTGACTTTTGTTGCTGACATCATGAAACACCGCCAATGTCATCGCCAATGTATACTAATCCTACGTGAAACTATCATGCTTTTCGCAAAATATGATTATTGCACATGAGAAACGGGACACCATCTGCTCTATGCAGAGTCACGCAGGGTTGCAAAGACTGGCATACGGGATCAGGGTTGATGGCACCCTCAAAGTCACCACATCTATCTGGATGTCGGTAACCCTAAAAATGCCAACAAAAATCCATCTGCTGAGAAAGCAATCCAAGAAATTGGTCTTGAGCTGCTACATATTATCCTCGAAGAAAGTCCTGTCAATGAGGTTTTAACCTGGCTAGTGAACAATTGACAGTACATGACCAACAAGTTATCCTTGGGCAGCACCATGCTTAAATTAATAACCATCATCATAGTTCTCAATGTAAAGCACCAGACAAAATTGCTCCTCCTATCCCTGATATATAGATTGGAGATCTAATATATATTCGCAATGAGCGTGACAAGACCAAGCCCAGCTCAAATATATAGTATGTGGCATGTCACAAAAAATGCTCTAATATTAAAAAAATCACAAAATCACCGTATCGCTCAAAAGTACATGAAGTGTTACTCTTGGACTGTTACTTGGTTAGCCCTACTACACTTGAACGTTCCCCAACTGATCCAATACGAGGTCCAATAAGATCAATCAGTTTGCACCAGTCCAGCTGAAGCTACGCCTATGGACTGCCATGCATATAATATCGACTAATCTGTGATCTTATGTCTGATGTATCATGTATCTACATTGACCCCCACACTCCCCTTGCTGAGCTCATTACCACCCCAGGGCCAAGCACAACCGCTACACTTGATCACAGACCACCCAGTCGATTCACTAGACGACTAAATGCAAGCTTCCAGCATGTGGCACAGTAACTGGACAACTTAGGCATCCCAACAGATGGTCCAAAATTGTTTGATTTGACATATTAAACACTCATGGATCAAGGGTCAGTTCTAATAAAATTCCCATGGGTGGGCTAGAGCCTAGCGTCATATATATTTTATGTAACTTAGATTGTGCATACAGATATTGTTTTTCTTAAAAAAAATAAGGAGAATGAAAATACATCACTTTTTAATCTTTACATGTTTAGTTATGTGAAAGTTGTCATATCTCATATGGCATACAATTGGTTGAAATGTCAACGGAACTTAACAGTATTTAAACCAATTAGAATTAGTTACTTATCACTATATAGTACCTGTTAAGAATGACAGAAGAAAGACGAGTCACACAATTCCGTTCTAGCCTGTTTTCAGTTGTACCTTCAGTGTACATTGTCTGACAATAAATCGTTCTCATTAAATCAGCCTTGCATTTATATTGGCAGAGTAGCCGCGAAATTCATTCAATCTGTCCCTGGTTAATTAATTTAATGTGAATCTGTCTGAATGCTAGCTAGCTTGCACGTTGCCATGTCATCCTCTCCGAAACCTCTTTCAGCCACTGGGGCTAACTCCCACGCAGGTAATCAATAAATTTTCATAATAAATTAATAATAAATAATAATAATAAATTAAATTGTAGACTAATCGTAATCGATAAAAATAATAATTCAACACACATAGGGTTTACCTAACCCTTTAAGCGGCGGGACCATCTTCATACATCATAATTTGACGTCTGTGGACGTTATATTATGACGTATAAAGACGATCCCCGCACTCAAAGAATTAAAACAATTTCAATGGCCGTAGCAGGCGTAGGCGTACATCCATAGGCCATAACATAGGTATTTAAATGCAGCTGAAAGAGCTAACTTAGCCTAACTAAGACATTTATGATGATTTCAAATTGAAACAAAAGGCCTGAAGTCCTATATCATCCCCCGCCATAAATTAGGTTAGAGTTTTTGCGGTCACAAATATTTGAAAAGTCAACTTGTGGTGGCCATTTAAAATTGCAGTAAAATCACCTGCACATTATTTCTGACTTCAATTTTTGATATTTTGCGCTCACCAAAAAAATTCAAGTTGATCCGTGGCGGCCATTTTGAATTTCAGTAAAACCGTGAAAAAGTAACCTGCACGTCTCCATATGGTGGGGAATGTAGATCCTGTCATCAACGACCCTGTCATCAACGACCTTTTGTCTCCAACGACTTTTTTTTCTTGCACGGAACATTTTTCTATAGTTACGACCTGTGCTCAACGACTTTCTAACGCGACTTGAGACCTCAAATATCTGGCAGAAGGTCATTATATTACTTGTGTCCAACGACCTCAACTTTTTTCGTCATACGACTTTTGGAAACAATATCACCTCGCGCTGACCCAATGTTGTTTTAATGTTGGCCAACTGTCTTCGACGTCGGCCCACATTAAAGCAACATTTGGTCAATGCCTCATGTACACTGGGTGACTATACAGCTGCCACGAGACGTTGATGCAGGGTTGGCCAACATTAGAACAAAATCGCGTCGGGACATAGCACGACAACTAATCCCACAGTCTCTTTAATACAATACACTGCCTTAATCATGTTAATGAGCCGTCCACGTATTCACACATACCGAACGTCCTATATCAGCGTGGTCCGGCCACATATAACCAGCTGACACAAGACGTTTGACGTTGGTCCAGCGTCGTAGACGGTGAACCAACGTTAAACCAACATTGATTCAACGTCTTGTCTGTTGGCGACGGTGTATATCCGACCAAGTGTGACCAATTAACATAGCTGTAATAGGTCTTAGAAACATGGAAATATGACCACTATGATAATTTTTTATCGTTATATGATCAATTCTGTCATGTATAACACGATTCAATTATATCACGATTTGACTTATTTGAACCCCAACGATCGTGTAAAAACAATTTCAATATATTAGACCAAGTAAGCAGGTGTAACATGACCACAACTGTGGCGCTCATAGGGCTTCATTTCCTGTCCTAGAGTGACACATTTAATGTGAATATACAACGCCTCATGCCTGTAAAGGGTCAGAAGATACCTGGACTTATATAACGTGTGCTCTGTTAGCGTGATTAGCGTAGCTAGCGGCCATTCTGAAAAACACCGTTATAATCAGTGATATTAGAACAGGCATTGAAATGTTGCCGCAACCGCGTGCTTTGATACACAATGACTACCAGTCAATGGTGGGTGAATGTCGCCGTCATTAGCCCGACATTGAGCCAGGCGCCGCACTCGCAATTTTTACAGCAAAAACCCATTCCTGTGACCAGCGACTTTCTGCCACCAACGACTTTTTTTGTCTGGCAGAAGCAAGGTCGTTGGTGACAGGATCTACTGTTGTAAAATTTAAATAATTTCTGACTAAGTTTTAGAGTAGAAGTTGACCTCTGGCGGCCATTTTGCATTTTGGTAGCATCTTTAAAAAATCACTTGCACACCCCCATGTTGCAAGGAATATCATGTTAAAATTTCAAAAAGATTGACCAGTAGTTTTTGAGTTTTTGCGCCCACAAGAAAACGTGACGCCAGACGCCAGCCGCCGGACAGAATCCTGGCGCGACTAAAATGATCCCCCTTCCCGTCCGTAGGCGGGGGATAAAAAAAGCAATAGTCTCTATGGTTTTAATAAACCAAATTGATTCAGCGCTGTTGGGTTAAACTAAATTCAGAACCGGGGAGCTTTTTAAGTTCAAGAAAGTAGCAAGGACAAGAACGTCAGGTTGACCCTCTTCGACTCCCTGCAGGCGTGAGGAGCCTCTGTACGTCCACTTCGCTACCACTGCTAAAGGCTCGGCTGTAAAACAGCATAGGAAAGCAATTATCGACCGCGGAAAAGAAGAAGAACCAGTTTTGACAATCAAATCTGGTGATTCGGTACATTTTCAAAATAAGCGCAATAGTGATACCGTGATTGACTGAGTTTGGCATACATCTGAGTTAGTCAAATGGCTTGAGAAAGCCACAAAACCATTCATCTATGCCATTAATCCATGCGCAGTGACAAAAAGAAACAAATATATACTTAAAATAAATAGACATACCGGTATAACTTGTAAAATAAGATTTGGCGACTGTGGAACCAAAGCGTTGACTGAGTGATAATCAAAGAAGCAGGATAAAGGTCTCACTAATAGCTGAAATACTGCGGGACAAATGCAGCTAAAATCAGATGTGGTGGTGATTGTTACGTAGCCTACCGTTAGGCCTAGCCAAACTCAAGAAGTAAATCAGGCATATATATGTTTATTGATTGGGCCCGCCTGATGGGGAACCATACCATTTAGGCATATTCTGTGTGAAGCAGGGTTGAGGTCAATTGTAATTGTAATTAATTAAAATTGGGCCATTTTAGATGTAATATTGAAGGCGTAATTGTAATTGAAGAAAATATGCTAATTATAATTGTAATTATAATTGAAATTATAAAAAAATGTTGTAATTGGTCACATATATTTCAATTACAGCTCAATTACCTGATTACACATTCAATTGCGTCTTAAAATTGTTATCCCTAATTTGATTTATTACTGAACATGTTTACCAGTAAAATGGTGGCAGTCGTATACTAGTATACAAATAACTTGATCAACTTTGATATAATAATTTACTGGAGATAGTGCAATTATTTATAATTATGATTTATTTGAGAATGTATAGCTATTACATAACATGGCGCCATGATCAGACTTAAACAATACTTTTCAACACATGCCAATGCAAAGAAAAAAACAAGGGTTTATTTATAGAAAGATAAGTGTCACGATCAGTATGTCATTATATGCTTGTGTTAATCACCGTTGGTGGGGACACATGCTTTCAGTCTGCGTAGTTCTGGACCAGCATTAAACCAACTTTGTGTCAATGTTTTGTTGATTATGTATGTATCCCCTCTATTTCTAGCGCCTTTGTTCATCGCGCACCTTCAGCGTTGACACTCTGTCATTGTTGTGACCGTCTGGCTATTGCGTAACGATTTAGCCCCTAAAGAATACGATTTAGTTTAATCCTGCTTCCCAACTTATGAACATTACAGCCCAGTTACTTCATTCTAGCAGAGTTATGAAACCTGCTTGATTTTTATTTCATGTATGAAAAACGTCAACTCTGCTCAAACAGTATACATTTATTTTAAAATTATGCCTCAACTCATTATATAATTACTAGCATAGCGCAGTTAATGTTACGATGCATTTGCACGATAGTCTCTAGATTTTGTATGCTAATAAAAAGCGCCGATGACCAATATAAAACACAAATTACATGTACATGGCTTACAAAGGTATAATTTAAAGACGTGTATGAGATAATTAGTCTAGGGTGTCTGTAGTCCCCCCCACCCACTCTTACGTCCCCGCACTTGGGAACGCGTGGCAGGGGTGACACCTTTTACAACCAAGTGTCGATAGAGGATGCGGTCAGTCTGCAACTCACTCACATCTTTAATAATGATTTTAATCCACGTTCGCCTTTCATATGGGTGTGGTGTTTTTATTGAACACTGAACATGATATTAAATTATTAAGATGCATAAGAACAAGGAAAATATATACAGAGTTTTCGTAAAATGAAAGCTCTTTTTATCGGACACAAAATAGATTATTAATCTTAGGCGAATCCCAAGCTATGTAATTCGTGGTTTGTTCGGATCTCGATTTGTTTGTAACAGTTTTTTTTAGCAATGAAATCTTGAGGGTGGTTCAAACCAAAAATTAATCCGAAAGAAATATAAATTTATATAGCAGATTCTATGTCTATCAAGAAAATTTTGTATTTTTAATACGTGTCAATAGTTCTTTTTTATGTTAGATATAGTTTTGCATTGTTTTTAAATATGTTCAACCATGTGTCAGTGGTTTTTTAGATTATGACTTCGATTGACATCGCCGACATCGATCCGGTCGCAGTCACGTGGTTAAGTCCACTTCAAATTCTTATATTATCGCTCACGCTGAATTTGTGTTTTTAATAACTATTATTAATAGTATTATCCGTACGCGTTGTTAATCAAAAGTCAAAGTTACTGGAGTCTAGATATAGTCTAGACTCGGCTCTAATTGTTACTCTAACTGTTAGTAGACTCAGACTATACTATAGTATAGACTATGGCATGGACTATGCCGTCCTGGCCTAGCCGCCCTAGGCCAGGGCTAGGACTAGACTTTGGTCTAATTCATTTTAAATCTAATAGTCTAATTCTAGACATTGCTCATTACAAAATTGTAGCTGTCTACAAAAACGTTTATAGGCCTAGTCTAATCGCTTTTCGTTTCATTTCATGAAATCAAAAAATTTGCGCTGCTTAACCTCATTTTCATGGAATAAAAATTAAAATATATGATGTAGACTAGTCTACCATTAGACTGGTTGTATCGTCATTATTAGTGTAATAGTCGGCAGCACTTCCAGTCACTAGTGACATATTTTTGGAGTGACAAATTCATAATACAAAATTCATCTGGATTAAATTTGGTTTGGACTGTTCTTTCATGATTTTAATAAAATGTAGTCTAAAAAATATACAATCTTAGAAATTTAAGCGCTAGTGTTAACTTTAAATTAAGTTAAAAGCACAATGACCATATAATTTTGATTTAATTTAAATCAATGAGAGTGGTGATAGTTCACCAGTTTTAAATTTGATTTAAAATAGCAAGATTTGATGAACTTTTTGAGGCGATAACCAATTGCACATTAAAAATTTGTAGCTGTCTATACTTTATTTCTATATGACTATAAAGATCTATAAATAAAATTTATGTTACAAATATTTTTAATAGTTTGTGTATATATTTGATAACAGCTTGCGTGGTTGTTATTGAATCTGTCTGACCAATTATTTGGATTATGACCCTTATCTTTGTCTCATTGACATTGTTGGCTTTCCATGTGGTCTAGTCAGTCTCAAAACCTTACATTATCGTTCACTCATTCTTTGTTTCAATCGTGAATTTCCGTTGTTATTAAATTATCAAATTTAACAAATTGAGCATAAAACAAGAATTCTCATAATGCAGAGTAACACTGATCGGTTTCTCATTTATCAAACATTTGCGGGATGACATAATGAAAAAATCATTTGCATTTTTGCATCCAAATTTGGGTTTGGATGATGCTTCCATAACTTTTAATATGTCAAGGGGGATGGAAAATAGTTTCATCTTTGTTATATAAAAATTTTGGTTTCATTCAGGTGAAAAAGTACTATGTTAACTTGTTGTGATTCCCTGAGTAAAAATTTGAGATGGCGTTCACTTTAGACAATATTAATTTTATAAATCAACGATAATTGTGTCAGAGAATTTGTTTAACAAAGATTGATTAACTCTTGAGGCGATAACCACTTTAGCTGCTTTTATGCTTTTATGCTAGTTTGTGGTTGGCTCACTGATTCCTTTCAGGAACTGTTTTTCCTGTGGGCCAATCTTTGGCATTGCCACTGCGGCCTTATGGGGTTTCAGATAGGTCTTGTTGTCAGGAACATATGTTTTTGGCCTTTTTCCTCGTTGGGAGTTTCATCTTTGTTACTTAAATTTTTTGGGTACATTTTATTGTGTGATTTGCAGGGTCAACTTTATAAATTATCTTGATAAGAAGATTGATTCTTGTTGTGATTCGTTGTGATTCGCTGAGTAAACATTTGAGATGGTGCTCACTTTAATGCAATAGACAATATTAATTTTATAAATCAATGATAATTGTCTCAGAGAATTTGTTTAACAAAGATTGATTAACTCTGGAGGCGATAGCCACTTTGGCTGCTTTTATGCATTTATGCCAATTTGTGGTTGACTCACTGATTCCCTTCAGGAACTGTTTTTCCTGTGGGCCATTCTTTGGCATTGCCACTGTGGCCTTATGGGGTTTCAGATAGGTGTTGTTGTCAGGAACATATGTATTTGGCCTTTTTCCCTCATTTTTTGGAGTTTCATCTTTGTTACTTAAATTTTTTGGGTACATTTTATCGTGTGATTTGTAGGGCAAAAATTTACAAATAATATAAATAAATAAGAGGAGCAATTGTTGTTTCTAGGATTTGATTTAGCAAGAATTGATAAACTCTGGAGGCGATAATCACATTGGCTGATGCCAATTTGTGGTGGACCCACTGATTCCTGTCAGGATTTGTTTCCTGTGGGCTATTTTCTGGCCTCGCCAGTACAGCTTTCGGTTTCAGATAGGTCTTTGTCAAAACTATGTTTTTGGCACCTTTCCTCTTTGATTGGAGTTTTCTCTTTTTTGTTACTTTTGGTCAATGAAGCATACATACCAGCCACTCTTAATCTCAAATTAAAATATACAATATTAGTGCTCATAAGGATATTTAAAAATAATTCATGTTAGGAAGTTAAGATTTAACGTTCTCATTAGTAATAATTTAAAATAATGAGAAGAGATATAGTTGATAATCTCTTGATTTCATTTTATATAATTAATGCAATTATGCCAATTTGTGATGACTCTGGAATAATCCCAGGGGCTGGTTTTCCTGTATGCCATTCTCTGGCTTTGCCAAAGTGACCTTAGGTTTCAAGTGGATCCTACGAAATTATGTTTTGGGTCACCTTTTTTTTCTAAGTTTTCTTCATTGCTGTTTGTTTTGTAAAGCTTAGTGATCCAGCTGCTTTGAAATTAAATAATAATAATGGCCACAAGAATTAAATCTTTCATCATTCTTACTTAGATATATATATATATAATAAATAATTTGTAAATTAAAATAATTCGGAAGAGTATCCAAGTGTAGGAGTGTAAGGTAAAAGCAATATAATTATTCAATTAAACTACTGCAAGAACATATTATTAGTCAATAAATACAAGGTCAGTTACAACAAGACTTGGCCAGTTGTTACAGGCCGCAGTAATTATTGCATGCCTTATACGCCAACTACATGATGCTCTCTGTCTAGCTTGATTAATCTAGCATCAGGACTTGCGCCAGCTGCTGAAATCAGTGCTAGTAATGATAGACAAGATGCATCCGGACTTGCGCCAGATGCAATGAACTTCATGAAGAACCAAACAAATGATTATTCATTTGTTAGTTCGGCAGGACTTGCGCCAGCTGTTCTAACAATGGAAAACATGATGGGGAGTGATTTGCCAACCCGATTTCGGCCGGTCGGTTTTTGATACAATATCCACAAGCTCATTCTTACAGGTGGAATTAGTTTATTCTAGCATCAGGATTTGCGCCAGCTGCTGAAATCAGTGCTAGCAAGTATGGGCAGGATGCATCCGGACTTGCGCCAGATGCAATAAACTTTGTGAAGAACCAAACATATGATTTTCCATTTGTAAGTTCGGCAGGACTTGCGCCAGCTGTTCTAACAATGGAAAACATGATGGGGAGTGATTTGCCAACCCGATTTCGGCCAGTCGTTTTTTGATAAAATATCCACAAGCTCATTCTTACAGGTGGAATTACTTTAAATGTGAATGATTTATGTCCTTTTTCTTCTCCCGTAGAAGAGAAGAAAAAGCTAAAATTTTGCTTTTTCGTCAATAACTGCGTGAGTAAGAAATTATTATTATTATTTTTATTTTTTTTAGAATTCTTTAGATCTTGCTTTTGAATGTATATGTAAACACCATTTTTAGTGAATACAGCAATACTCAAGATGTGGACCATTTCCTCATGTTCCTAATTTGCTTCAAATCCTTCTAAATCTATGTTTTGTGGTCTTCTTATGTTTTCAAAGTGTGTCTGCAATACCTAGGTCAGCTCAAAATGAGGTCTGTATACTTCTGTGGTCAGATTTTACACTTACAGAAAATAAAATTCCACTGACATATAAATCCAGCCAGTCAAAACACTACTCAGACTTGCTTCAGGAATTATAAATACAATAGATGTTATGATAATGTGTCCCTTATTATCTACATTTGGAAATTTTAATTATTTGGTTATCTATTCATTACATGTAAATTTCAAGTTTCACTTCTGTAGACATCCTAATTTCAATTTATAAACTAAATTTCAGACTATATAGCACTTCACTATTTAGAATTAGTGTTGTTTCTGATGCCGCAAGTAATGGTGGATTAGACAGATGAGAGGTTGGAATTCATATGTGCTCTTACGATGCATTCGTAAGTTTGTGTTGTGGGGGTCAGACACATTGTGTCTGTGTGCCGTTTTCATACCCTCCTCAACAACAGATAATCTTGTTTAATAATGTTATTGATAGATTTTGTCAATATTATGTAATTTGTATGTAATGATACAAGAGTCAATGTTCATTAATATATTAATGTGAACAATTAGTAGATTGTTATTGATAGGTTTGGTTTTGTGTGAACAATTACTAGATTGTTATTGATAGTTTGGTTGATATTATCTAATTTGTTTGTAATGATACAAGAGTCAAAGTTCACATTTAAATAGTAGATTAGATCAATCAGAGACATGTATAAATATTCATAGTAGATTAGATCAATCAGAGACATGTATGAATAGTCCTAGTAGATTTGATCAATTTGAGACATGTATAAATATTCATAGTAGATTAGATCAATTAGAGACATGTATAAATATTCACTGGTTAATCCTGTTAACTGACTGTCAAGTAAATTTATACCTATTTTGGTCTTAGGGCTTCACTCTGTTACAACCACGTTTACATTAACAACATTTGAAGTGAAGCCCTTTATATTTGTAGTCGTTTAATTTGATGTTTATTTTTAATAAACAAATTTTCCCCATTTCATGTGTCTGTTTTTTGTACGATAAATACAGAGTTTTCGTAAAATGAAAGCTCTTTTTATCGGACACAAAATAGATTATTAATCTTAGGCGAATCCCAAGCTATGTAATTCGTGGTTTGTTCGGATCTCGATTTGTTTGTAACAGTCTCTTTTAGCAATGAAATCTTGAGGGTGGTTCAAACCAAAAATTAATCCGAAAGAAATATAAATTTATATAGCAGATTCTATGTCTATCAAGAAAATCCCACCTCCTCCCGCTTCCATCCGCTGCAAGTTTTTTGTTCATTTTTCTTCTGACCGTTTTCATACCCTCCTCAACAACAGGTAATCTTGTTTAATAATGTTATTGATAGATTTTGTCAATAATATGTAATTTGTATGTAATGATACAAGAGTCAATGTTCATTAATATATTAATGTGAACAATTAGTAGATTGTTATTGATAGGTTTGGTTTTGTGTGAACAATTACTAGATTGTTATTGATAGTTTGGTTGATATTATCTAATTTGTTTGTAATGATACAAGAGTCAAAGTTCACATTTAAATAGTAGATTAGATCAATCAGAGACATGTATAAATATTCATAGTAGATTAGATCAATCAGAGACATGTATAAATAGTCCTAGTAGATTTGATCAATTTGAGACATGTATAAATATTCATAGTAGATTAGATCAATTAGAGACATGTATAAATATTCACTGGTTAATCCTGTTAACTGACTGTCAAGTAAATTTATACCTATTTTGGTCTTAGGGCTTCACTCTGCTACAACCACGTTTACATTAACAACATTTGAAGTGAAGCCCTTTATATTTGTAGTCGTTTAATTTGATGTTTATTTTTAATAAACAAATTTTCCCCATTTTATGTGTCTGTTTTTTGTACGATAAAATCTATTTTTCTTGGTCAGAATGATTGAAATGTATTGATAATTATAGGCATTATAATAACAGTTTACATTTTCTATTGCAAATTTGGACGTGTAGGTCTCAGAAAATCATATTCCCACCAGGCAAACATGAGGCATTGACCTATTGGTGTGTCAACAACCGTCCACCGTTCATGACGCTGGCCCAACATTGAGGAAACATTCGGCAAAGTCTCGTATTTGCTGGGCAACCCACAACAAATAAAATGCACTGAGACAATGGTGCTTTAATGTTGTGCCATCGTCTGCGATGCCGGCACATAATTAAAACAACACTGGCTCAGTGTCTAGAGTCTGCTGAGTGATACAATAACAAGTGACTGCCGGATCCAAATAATGTTGGCACGCAATCAGCGAATCAGTGTTTTCTGAGAGTGCGACGTTGACGTTCATCACATCATCAGAGACTTCAAATTTTAATATTGTACATATATATGTATATAGCTATACATGTTAATGCACTTGACGTCGCATTACAGAGAGGATATATAATTGAAATCGTAATGACACTCTGCTAGTTGCTGAATCAGCAGACTATTTACAGAAATCTATTTATTTCCCTGATGAAAAGCTCTGTGATCTTTGGAAACTAAGTATTAACGTATCCAAAACCAACATAGCTATTTTCTCAAGAGGAAAACACTAAATATCCCTAGATTTTAATTTGGTGAAACATATTTAGAAGTAGCTGACCAATATAGTAAGTAAGTAAGTAAAATGCTTTACTTCACTTTTCGGCCAGTATGGCCATTTAAGTGAAAACTCCAGGTATTACAACATCCCATATTGTATAGTTAAAGTAGTGAAGGAAAGACAAAGCTAATAAAAGCATGTTCGTACTAAAATATTCAGTTTAAAGTGTTTGACATGATACGATGACGATGCTCCTGGCACCTATATGTATCGAGTCTGATAACATGTTGAAGCGCCTGCACTACAACACAGTTTAATGGGTATAAAAAATATCAGTATAAATAATGTAAAATATGAAGTGATTATAGAATGAACGACTTTTCAAGTCACTATATCTCCATGAAATTGGAGTGATTGTGTAAAAACTACAAGTCTAAGTCAAAACAGTGTCATTGTCAAAACAAATATATAATATATACCACAATACTATATACTATAATCAAAAAAAGTAAACCCATTTAGACATAAATATGAATGACATAAACAATGAACAGAGAAACCATTAAGTAAGTAAGTAAATGTCTTCTTTACTTCACGTTTCGGCCAGTATGGCCAGAGAAATCATTAAATCACAAACATTTTTCAAAAATTAAAGACTCACAGTGCCCCCACAGTCGGTAATAAGGTCTGTGATATTGGAGGACATCACAGAGCGATCACGAACCGTGAGGACACCGTAAGTCACCACAGGCTAATTGTACGGCAATGGCTTCTCTATGACATGCTGCATTATCCGCCAGGATGCCACAGAGAAACCATTAAAACAATGAAATGAAAAACTAATTATATGACAATGGTTTCTTTCGGACATCCCGTCCAACACCAGGATGCCAAAGAGAAACCATTTACAAAAACGAATACATACAATAGAAATACTTAAGACAGTCCCGTAGACTAATAGAACGTTAGACACACATCCACATACCGATTCAGATTTTATTGAACATCACAAACCAATGACTATGCTCTGTATTTACCGCCAAACCGATTTAATATAGATTGAAAAGTAATGCAAAATACTCTAGACCCATATGTAATTACGTGAGAAAAACACAATATTAATAAAACGTTTGGGTGTGCTTGGCCTTCTATGAAGTTGCCCAGGGGGGACCACGCGGAGGTGACACCCATCCCCCCCCAGCTGACCAATATAAATACTTAGGCATATGTATGTCATATGTACCATTTAGAGCAATGTTTGCATTACTACGCAGAGGCAAACAATAACAGCTAGATGAACTGTGACTTTTCAAGTAACAATAATATTTGGGCTAGGTTTTATGAGATTTTGTGGTGGCCCTTTTGAATTTGGTTGAGTTTTATTTTCATTATGACGATTGATTGGAATTTCGCGTATGAGTTTTTTGGCAGCCATTCTGAACTGTTATTTTAGACTTCGGATTTCAGGCTCTAATTTCAGAAGTCCCTCCTGAGTTTTGCAGTTTTAAATAGATATATATTTGTTTGGCAAATGGAATCGCATTCAGGGTGTACAGCACACACATTCACTTGCGACTGCGTGAAGCCATCTGGAAACGAAAACGTCTGTACAAAAGTACATTGCAAACCGAAATGGGGACACCTGGGAAAAGTACAGAGCACAAAGAAATTTATGTGTAGATATGAGGCGTAAGGCTATGAGGAGCTACTTGTTTGATAGAACCAAGCAAAATAAAGGAAATTTCTGGAATTCTGTAAAACCCTTCTTCACTAATAAAAGTGGTGCTAGATCAGAAGAAATTCTAATATCAGAAAACAATAAAATTATATCAGAACAAAGTGAAATAGCAGAAATTATGAACGATTTTTTTGTAAACGTAGCTGCCGACATTGGAAAAGATCACACTCTTTCTGACCTTCAAAATCTTCCCAGTATTCTTGAAATTAAGAAACATGATCAACACATCACCTTTGATTTCTCTCCCACCACGAGTGATGATGTATTTAAAATTTTGAAAACTCTAAATATAAAAAAAGCTACTGGGCCCGATGGATTTCCCCCAAAATTTTTAAAACACGCTGGCTCCGAAATAGCACCTATCATTTCTGGACTAATAAATAAATCTATTGAACAGGGGTGTTTACCAGCGTTTTAAAAAAGGCATCGGTTGTATCAATTTATAAAAAAGCTGACAAGCTAGAAAAAGGTAATTACCGTCCAATAAGCCTTTTACCAATTTTGGCCAAAATTTTCGAGAAATTTCTCCTTTTCTAAATGATGTACTTTTTCTCTTCTAATGGATCTGAGCAAGGCGTTCGACTGTATGCCTCACGAGCTGCTGGTGTCAAAGCTGGAAGCCTATGGTGTTCAGCCAAAATCTTCTAAATTTATTCTATCCTATCTTTCCAACAGACAACAGCATGTCCATGTCGGCGAAAAGTGCAGTTCATGGCAAACCACCAGCAAAGGAGTCCCACAAGGATCTGTTCTCGGTCCTATGCTTTTCAATGTTTTTGTTATTGATCTATTTTATTTTGTCAAAACTGTCCTGCTCACAAATTATGCAGATGATAACACTCTTTCCTATGCGAATATAAATTTCCAAATCGTCAAATTACACTTGGAAAGGGAAGCAGAAAAATGCATCTGGTGGTTTGCTTTAAACTGCATGAAAGCCAATCCGGACAAATTTCAAGCTATTTTATTAAATTGCGAGAGTGAGGGCAGTCATTGTCTTTACATAAATGGTTGCTCCATTGAGCCAAGCGAAGAAGTAACACTGCTGGAAATGAGACTAGACAATCGGCTAGTTTTTAATCACCATACCACCGAATTATGTAAAAAGACAGGCAGACAAGTAAATGCTCTGAAACGACTATGCCATCATATCAGTCAAGATGTGAGGATGGCCGTTTTCAGAGCTTTCATCTTGAGCAATTTTCAGTACTGCCCAGCAATATGGCACCATTGCTCAGTATCAAATACTAAAAAATAGAAAAAATCCAAGAACGGGCTCTGCGGTATGTCACAAACGACTATAAATCCGACCACAGATCTTTGTTGTGTCAGACTAGAAGAGGGACGACGACAACAAATAGACATTCAGACCTTCAAAATTGTAAATAACCTTTCGCCACCATACCTTCAGGATCTAATCACACCGCGTGAATGTCCTAGAATTCTTAGAAATTCTGTAAAAATCCTAGATATACCTTTTTACAATAGAGTTAGACACGGAACAAATTCATTTTCATTTTAGGCCCCAAAGATCTGGAACAATCTACCAGAGGAAATTCGTACACTATCTGATCTTTCCTCTTTCAGGAAAGCCATAGCTACTGGTCTGTACCTAACAATAGATTAGAACCTATTTTTTTTCAAAATTTTGTTTTTTCATCAACACCTCGATTTGTCCGGTCTCCAGCTCCCTGCAGTGTGCCTCTGGTGTGTTCACATCAATGTGCCTACATTGATCCACATAGTGATCCAGAAAATCCTGATCAAGTCCCGAAGAACATGACGTATGACTTAGAAAAGTCATAGTACACCTGCCCCAAACATAAGAATCATTGTATTTGTGCCAAGGTTTAAAGTCGATTGGATAACAACTCAGGGAGTAATAGCACATTATAAACCTCCATCATTGGCCAAACATTGATTAGCACTTAGTGATCCAGACAATCTTGAATAAATACGGAAGAACAACTTGGAATTCTTAGCAAAGTCATAGCAATAATCCTACATACATAAGGATCATTGTGCCGTGGTTTGAAGTCGATTGAATAAAAACTCAGGGAGAAATAGCGCACGGACATAGAAAATTAAAAAATCAAGATCCAAACAAAACTCAATAAGGTCCAAACATAATTATCAGTGGATATTATGATACACCTATTTGACACACTTGTAAAACCCATCCTTTTGTTTGGCAGTGAAATTTGGACCCATCAAGGAAGAAAAATTCTGGAAAACCTAATATCTGCTCAAACAAGAATGGTTATGTTCTGTGCCAACATTTGTTAAAACATTGAGAAGCCTAAAATTTAAAAAAATGTGTATGAATCGCCTTGTCTCAAATGTGTTGAAACGATTTTGGATGATTGCGGTTTCCCTGGTATAGAATGTTTAAATCAAACTTTAAATTGAAAACTATTTGACAACATTAACTATTTGACACCAGTAACCATAATAACAGACGATTACATGCCAGATTCCGTTGCAGAAACCACAACCTTCCAGTTGAAATGGGATGTCATAGATGTATATCCAGAGAGCAAAGAAAGTGTAACTGGTGGGAAAGTGATTTGAGAGACGAGCTTTATTTTGTTATGAATTGTTTAAATTTTATATCTTCTCGAAAACAACTAATTAAAAGACATCATACTATTCGTCCGTCAGCTTTTACGTTTGACAAACTAATGAATATTGTAGATTTTGTAATATTCGCGAAGAGAACAATTTCGCCAATTCAAGAATCATGCGAAAATTATTATTCTAATAGCGTTACCAAAGAAAAATGGGAATTTGTGAATTCTAAATTTTGTGAAAAGTCCCAAAATCTGGAATTCGCCAAAATTTAAACTCGCGAAAATAACCAGATCCACAATAGTTCGAACATACTGAAATTGAAGAAGTTATGTACATATATATCAGTATTGTACAAAAATCAATCAATTCATGTATATAATAATACTGTTTAATATTGTCATTAAGCCCACCTGGCTTTATACATGTCTGTTCAATAACATATACCCTGAATAAGCTATTGGCTATTGTCCTAATTTTTTTCCAGCATGTGGGTCACAATATGATAAGGGGTGTATATATTGGGCCGTGAAATGGGGGTAACAGTTATTTGGTTTGACGGTCGCCCGCCCGTGTCGGCGGAGGAAAATTTCACTGAGCCCAACTCTATATTTTCAGAGTCCTGCCTGGTCAGCAGGAGGTCAATTAAATGAAGTTCACAACAAGGATGAATTCTTTTTTTTTATTGCAGATTTAAGTTAGTGTCAAATAACGTGTGTGCTACCACGGCTACCAAGCAACAGAGAGTGACTGCCAGGCCACATCGGCCGGTTTGACGAGTGGCAGACAACAGCGTCTGCTTCCAACTGAGGGCGCGTCTAGAATGATCGATTGGCAGGAATTTCTGTGGCGGCTGGACAAACGAAAGCGTTGATTCGTCAACCTCTGATTCGGATCGGCCCGAAGCCGGCCCAAGTGAATTCGGTCGGGATGGCGATCTCTACTGGTGACGTCGACACATTACCCTAGGGCTAAGTGACAACTTGTATCACAAAAACTATGCTTGTGGTTACGGAGACAGTAGAAGTCGCTAAAGTTTGGTTATTCTACAAGACTGTCCGGGTAGCACCGAATCGTACAATTTATGTAATAACAATGTAACAACAGAAAATGAACAATCTGAGTGTCGTGGTAAAAAAAATACAGCATGGGGTGTTGGCGGACAGCGTTGAGAGTAGCTATGACCAAACTCTCTGAGTTAATTTATTTCCGATCCTCTTAGCAAATGTCTCTAAAAACGGTCAGGCAAACAACTCATTTATCTCATCCAACTGACTTATCTGTTTAATTATACATGTTCGAGTTATTCACTTAAATAACGTTACAAAACACTGCTTAAGTTACATTACGCGTGACTTAGTTATGCCAGACCTGGCGGAATTCATATTTACAAATTATTTATTGCGATGCGTAAATGCAGAGGTATCGTGAATACGTTCAGTAAAATCACATTCTTCTCGTTAGCACGAGAAGTAACGTTCATTCTTGCTTGTGGTGCTCTGTAGAATGTTGACGGTTTACGCGGCTGAGCCTCGACCGTGTCGGATCGTGTAGTCATCGCTTGAAACCGTAGGTGTTGTCTTAAATAAGTTTTGCTTAGTGATGTTGTGTGCTATCATTTTCGGGCTTGCGCTAGGTATGCGCAGGTTTTACACGGTCTGCAGTTACCATCTCAACCTTGCCTTTTATCATGATTTTTAAAACCCAGCCGCTCCTTGCTACGACCTTATATGGTCCCTCATAAGGGGCAGTCAGTGGAGATGCTATTGCGATACGTCTCAAAAATACATGTGAACATGTTTCTAGTTCCTTATATTGGAACATGTCTCTTTGATGTGTGTCGCGCGAGGGGCTGAGTCGGAGACGCGACATGGACACCCGTAACCGTAATCTGAATAACTTGCTAAGTCCGCATTTGCGTCAATTGTGTAATTCTCTGTAAAGTCACCGAGTAAACGGAGTGTCGTTCCGTAAATCATTTCGGTGGCTGATCTACCTAACGTTTCCTTGACGGCCAATTGGATGCCGAGTAATACGGCTGGCGACTTAGTTGTCCACGGGTTTGGTGATTCGTGTGCCATGATTGCTGCTTTAAGAAAAAACGTTCAACCATGCCATTCGACTGGGGGCGATAACTCCTTGTACGATTTCTAACGATACCGAATTAATTGCACAGACTGTCCCACTGTCGGGACTCGAACTGGGCACCTCCGTAGTGATTGTGGCAGGGGTCCCGAAACAAACCACCCATCAGCTGAAGAAAGCATCGGCAACCATGACGGCTCTTATGTCAATAATGGTATGGCTTCGGGCCAACTCGTGAAACGATCGAAGCAAGTCAACAAATATTTTGACCCCTCAGAATATGGTAAAGGTCCAACTATGTCGACATGAACGTGGCCGAATCTTGCAGCAGGTTCAGTAAATCTTCCAAAAACTGGTCTGACGGGAAATATTGGCGGTCTGACAATCGTGCACGATCTGCACCGATTCGCTACGTCAATATTCATTCCATGCCACACGAAACTAGAATTTATGATAGGTTTCGTGGCCCTATGAGATGGGTGGCCTAAACCGTGGAGGGTATTAAAAACCTTTCTTCGCAATTTCTTTGTTACGTACGGTCTAGCTTGTCCTGTCGATACGTCGCACCATACCAATACGTCATGGGAGGTTTTTGATAATTAAAAATCCAGTGTAGAGGATGTTGAATGTCACAAACGTATAAAATCGTTGTCTAGGGCCTGATCTTCACTCAATTATTTATAGTCCATTACTGGAGCACTGCCGAGAGCTGATACAGACGGTCGCGACAGAGCGTCGGCTACAAAATTTATTTCTCCTTTCACATATCTAATGTCGGCTGTGAACTCTGCGATATAGGCCAGATGCCTTGTTTGACAAAGTGACGAGCGTTCGGTAGTTGAGTTCATTACATAAATCAAAGGCTTATGATCGGTATTGACGAAAAAATCGTGTCCTTCCAAGTTATGTCTGAAATGTTTAATTGTAGCGTAAACTGCTAAAAGTTCTCGGTCAAAGGCGCTGTAACGTGTCTCGGCGGGTGATGACTTTTTACTAAAAAATTACAGAGGCTCCAAACATTATCTATGCACTGCTGCTGTCCTTCGTTGGCTGTCAGTAGGGCGTTCAAAGGCGTCAATCTCGCCACACAGTGGGAAATAAACCTATGGTAATAGTTCACCATGCCCAGGTATCTGCGCAATGCTCTTTGCTTCTCTGGTTTAACAAAATTTGCGATCGCGTCGAAAACGGTAGGTAAAGGGGAGATGCCCTCGGAGCAAACGTAATGACCTGGGAAACTCAATTCTGTCATTCAAAATTGGCATGTCTGGGGACCGATTATGATTTCGTATTCGGCAAGGCGTGTAAATAGAGTTTTTAAATGTTTCCTGTGGGTCTTATGATCAGGATTTGTCACGAGCAAGTCATCCAAGTATACGAAATCGAGATTGCGTGTCACATGGTCTATAAATCTTTGAAACATTTGACCAGAATTTCGTGAACCAAATGGCGTCCGAGTAAAATTATAAATACCGAAAGGCGTTGTAACCGTGGTTTCAACAAGAATTTGGTAATACGCCTGATCCAAATCTATTTTAGAAAAAACCTTGGCCCCAGCCAGTCGTTGTGTGAAATATTTTATGTACGGAATGGGGTACCTATCAGGCACTGTATGAGAATCCAAACTCCTATAGTCTCCACATGGCCTTCAATCACCATTCTTTTTGGGAACCATGTGAAGTGCTGGCAACCATTTCCTGTCGCTAGGCTCGATAGCGCCTTATTTTATCATTTCATCGCTACCTTGCGCTGGCCCATCAGTTTAAAGCATACACGCAAGGGTCTCTGCACGAGCGTGCCTTATCACCGAATCTTTGATGATAATAGCAGACCTGTGCATCATCCGCAGCAATTGGCTGTGAAACATTACTTTGTTGTGCGTTCGGCAGCGGAGCGGTCGGACGAGGGATTGGCTGACTCGCAGGTAAAACATTCTGCATGTTATCATTATTTTGAGAAAAGCGAGGAGTAAAAGATTTCGCATTTGCGTTCGGTAAAACTGTTTGTTTACTTGTCGGTCTGTTTGCTCTGTTATCAGTTTGCAGCTTGTTGTTGAAATGTTTTTTCTGTGCGCCTGCAGTTTCTAGCTTTTGAAGGCGCCTAGAAATGTCTTCCATGATTCTGATTATTGTCTCGCTGTCATTCAATTGAATCTTGGCAACTCCCACGCTACCGTCCTTCGCGTCGTTCTCTGAGGTCAAGCTCTGTCAGCCAATATATCTAAACTCTCCAATGACTTACTGTCTGGCGTTGTGGCTAGATGGGCCCGGACGGACGCGGGCATCTGTAGTATAAAGGCCTCGCATACTACAGCCTTGCCGACGTTTCAAAACCGGTCGTCTTTTGAAGACGTCTGAGAAAACGGGATGTAATATCTGATGTTAGTTTCTTCCCAGAAATGACCTTATTGACACGCTCAGGTGTCGTCAATCCCATGCGCTCGATCAGAACTGCTTTGAAGTTAATGTACTTATGATTGACAAAAGGCTGTAATAAGACATCTCAAACGTCCGATGCAACCTCGCCCAACATGACAGCACAGGTTAGCCAATAACGTTAGTCATCATCTGTAATGTCGTGAAGGTCAACTTGAATGTCGCTATCTTAAACTTAGACAGGTTTCTTTAGATTCATGCTGATCGGCGGTGAATTGAGGAGGGGCTTTGTGAAGACTCGCTCTTTGGAAATTTACTTCTTCTTCTGTTTTGTCTAGCGACTCTTAAAAAAATCTGATTTCACCCTTTTATATTCTGCTTTGTTTTCTCTAATACCGAAGAGGTGACGTCTCTGTGAGGAAAATAAGAGTCCTTTGCTCGAGTGCCGCGGTTATCTTAAGGTAACACCTTTTTCGACCATCTTGAAATTGTTTATGTGAAATTATTTAACTATTGAAGCACTTAAGTCTACAGGCCTATTGGCCAACTATGTAGTAATTAAGAGTGTCTGAAATGGCATGCATATCAACCATGCCAGGCTATTGGTGGCAATCGCTCTCTGGCGCGGGCAGCTGTAGCACAGTGAAAGTTTGAGACATCTTTTAAAGTAGTGTGGTAGGTTTAAAGTCGGAAATTCTTGAAGTAGAATCATGTAATGCGTTGTAGACTTTGGAGTTACCAAGCAGGATTATAGAGAAAGCCTAGTATGTTAATCTATCACAATGCTACGATTAAGTGGTGGTGTCTTCTTCTGACACGTGACACAGTAATACGTACATGTAGGCCTATATAATATAAAAATCGTCATAATCGTTCTTTTTATATCGATTCCCTTTAGTCCTAAATGTTACTGATTCTGAAAAAAAATATATATATTTGACCTGATTATTCAGCATTTTCCCGATATGACAGTCCAAAGAAATGTCCCACGATTTTGTACGCAGTCAATCTGTGGCTGAAACCTGTTTCAGGCACTGCAGTAGGCCTATGGGGCTAACCATCATCAGAGTCAGAGTGGTTTTGATTTTTTTGTTCTAGAGATTATTTATTTTCCCATCGATTCAGAAAGTTTGTTAGTTTAACCACGCCAAAAAAAAAAAATGTCTTTTCTTATAGGCTACCGGATTTTCGGACTACTTTGCAGTACTGACAGAAGCCGACATCAACCCCCCATATCGACGTTCAACCGCTCGCCCAGTGCGTCATTTCAAAAAAGCAAGTTGGGAAAACATCAGGCAAGAAATTAGGAGACATTGGGCCTCCTTTTCCAAAGACAGCCCCAATAATTCGGTAAATGAAAGATGGTTAAGGTTAATGTCTATCTTGATGGACTGCCTGAAAAAAATTTGTACCAACAAAATTAACATCAAAACGCCAGAACTTGCCCTGGCTTAATAATTCGCTCCGCAAGGCTATTTGAAAAAAGGCAAGACTTTATAACAGAGCGAAAACTTCAAAAAGACCTGACCTTTGGGCAAAATATAAATTACAGAAACGGGACACGCAGCGAAACCTTAGACGTGCCCGTTGGTCCTTTATTAATGACAAACTTTTAACATCTCTGGAAACTAAAAATTTAAAGCCTTTCGGGCGCTATATAAAATCACAGCGCCAGGATAGGTGTGCTGTCTCTCCTTTATTGCATGATGGTCAGCTGCATTCAGACAGCAGGCGCAAGGCCGAAATCCTCAACCAACAGTTTTGCTCAGTATTTACTGATGAGGACACCACTAATATGCCTAAATTAGAAGGACCACCAACAACTCCCATGAATAATACTGAAATTACACAATCTGGTATAACTAAATTATTGAGTGAACTGAATGTCGATAAAGCACCCGGACCTGATGAGCTCCCAAATTTACTCCTCAAAAATGCTGCCAAGGAGATATCTCCTTTTTTGACAGATATTTTCGAAAACTCTATCCGGACCGGGAAATTACCCGATGAATGGGTCGAGGCTAATGTAGCCCCTGTTTTCAAAAAGGGAGATCGGCATACTGCTTCTAACTACAGGCCAATGTCCTTGACATGTGTTTGTGCTAAATTACTCGAACACATTATTTGCAAGAACATCATGACCCACTTTACCAAAAAAAAAATTTAACTTCTGTGCAACACGGTTTCCTTACAGAGCACTCCTGTGAAAGCCAATTACTACTGACCACTGAAGATCTGGTTCAAAATTACGAGGACAAAATTCAAACTGATTTAATTGTTTTAGATTTTAGTAAGGCTTTCGATGTAGTTCCCCACCAACGTTCACTACACAAACTTGATCATAACGAAATTAGGGGACCTACACTACTTTGGATTCAAAATTTTCTCACCACCCGGTTACAAAAAGTAGTGGTAGATGGTAGCTTTTTGGACACTGCTCATGTAGGCTCTGATGTACCACAGGGTACAGTACTTGGCCCGCCAATTATTTCTATGCTATATTAATGACCTCCCATCCTCAGTCTCATCTGATGTTCGACTCTTTGCTGTCGACTGCCTCCTTTATCGGCCCATAAAATCTAAGGACGATAAAAAAAAGCTACAGGAGGACTTACCAAAGTTGGAGCGCTGGGCAGACATTTGGGGGATGAAATTCAACCCATCCAAATGTTCTGTCCTCCGAGTAAAGAGACCCCAGGCTAAAGAGATAGCCTCAGACTAACAGCTCAAGGGGTCACACTCGGACAAGTAACAAATTTACCTTACTTGGGAGTCAGCATCAGTGAGAAACTGGAATGGGAATGGATCACATCTCCAAAATTGCGAGTAAGGCTAATTCCACACTGGGTTTCTTGAAGAGGAATTTAAAGGGATGTCCCTCAAAATTAAAAGAGATTGCATATTTTTCAATGGTTCGGTCACTTTTGGAATACTCTTGTCCTGTATGGGATCCATACAGGCAAGGTGACATTGATAAATTAAACAAAATTCAAAGAGCTGCTGCACGTTTCGTAACAAACAACTACCAGCGTAAATGAAGTGTAACAGCTCTTATCCAAGATCTAGGCTGGACTGACCTACAAACTAGAAGAAAGAACTTCAGGCTGACAAGCCTGTACAAAATTTTAAACGGATTAATTGCTGTTCCTGTCAGTGACCTTTTAACCCCAGAAGACGAAAGAACTCGTGGTGGACATAAAAATCATTCAAACATATTAGAGCTGACACCACGCTGGGACAAAATTATTTTTTGTACAAAACCATACCCGATTGGAATCAACTTCCACCAGCTGCTATTGAATCCAGATCCAGATCAATAGCAGCTACCGTATTTAAAAAGTGGGATGAGCCGTATCACGAAAAAGAATAATATTATGCTAAACCATAATTCTACTTATAGCTCTTTGTGCCCACGTCTTCAGCTGTTCTGCCCGTATTTTCGCTCACTTTCTGACACAGGAGCTTTGGGAGCTTTCATTCTGTGGATTTTTAAAAATTAGTTAAATAACAGTTAAATAGTTACCATTATGTCTATCAGAAAAAGAAACGTAGATAAAAATGAAATTGCACCATCTTTTGTGATGACCACCTTTAAAAAAGCTATTCAGGCTGAAGCGGACTGGACTGATAAGGTTAAAAAATTAAGAGTAAATTTGTCAACGCCGGCAGAATATATCTGTTTTCACGCTTTATCGCCCGTTCGACGCACAGTTCACATGGTTCACTATGCCCTAGGGCTAGTCCAACGTTGTGAACGTTAATTAGTAGGGGAAAATGTGACAACTGAATGACGGAGGGGTACAATGGAAACTCTTTCCCTACTCAGCCTGAGTAGGTCCCAGCGGCAGCGGTCGTTTTTTTTTTGAATATTTTACGTGATGTCATAATTTAATTAGCCTAGATCTACGTCAATAGACAATATATTTCAGTTTTTCACTCAGAGTGGCCTACCTCAGACAAAATCCCGTCTGAAAATGATGTTTTTGAACATTTTCACACATTATTAAATTTTCGAGAGTTGATTTAAAATTTATGTCCAAAGAGTTCTGCTGACACGACCGCCATGTTTGTTTTGGTTTTAAATGGGATAATTTATGCATGGCCGAGTCTACTTTTCAGACAGGTACATAGGCTAGTCAAAACCTAGACTCCCAGACAAACTTTCCGCAGCATACAGGTTTTCTACTACTTCTAGACTATATCCGATGTTGTCTATGGAATGAGTGGTAATATAATAATTTATATATATATATTTTTATTGTTAACCCTTTAAGTGCTTAACACGACTATGTTAATGGGTCCGTTTTATTAGCCAAAATATAAATCAGATATTGGGAACGAGATGTACATTATAACATACATTTTTTTTAAATATTTGTTTTATAAGACAGAAAAGTGCTGAAATTTTGGTTTTGCTCTTATTCCCAAATATGACTAACTTTAAAATGGTGTCTACCAAAAAATGGCCATATCATCAGGGACATGCACATAATGGTCATGGATATAACTGTAAATGAAAAAATTGTTGAGGTGGCGCGCGCACCTTATGTTAATAAAGCACTAAATCCTAATATGTCAGTAAAGTGGATATGTTTTATGTAGTCTAATGGTAATAATAATGGTTTGTTTTGTTGTTTGTGAATGTACACAGTTACTGCGTTTTTATTCAATAAATGATTCTGATTCATAAGCACATGCCCGAATGTCCAAGGGGTGTGACAGGTGAATGTATGTATTGATTAAAATCAGGGCAAATTACACATTTTAATAGAGTTTAAATTCACAAACAAGTGATCACAGAGACTCGATGCCCCTGACAAATTGACATTTCAAAACATGGATGCTCGCATTATCTTGTAAAAGTTGGCTTATATAACCCAACTTTCTCTCAGTTGACAGTGTTTACATTTCAACACATTCTATAGACTGCTGATCACCAGACGGCGACACAGACTCTCACAGTCAGCCCTATGTGTCGGAAATGTAAACTATGTCATAAAATTTTGCCACCATTTTTAACAATTCATTTGGCAACAACCGTGAACATTTTGTCAAATTCCATTGGGTATTTATTAAGTTAGACCATTTGACATGTATCACAATTTTGAGAATAAACCGAAATGAAGTTAATGGGTTTATGTGGGAGCGTCATAAAAATACATTTACTACATGTCAAATGGTGGGCGGGGGCCCTAGGGTAGTGGTTAGCACCTCTGCCTTTTACGCCAGAGTCTGGGGTTCGGTTCCCGGTCTTGGTCTTGTAAAACTCAGTATTGTGGGGAGCCTCCGTGACCGTGAGGTAGCGTGCTCGGCCTCAGACCGTCAGGGCTCGAATTTCCAATCCTGTGTCTGGAGGAGTGTCATCTCATTCATTTCACCATCCTCAGGAGGTTCTCCTGGCCCAGTTTAGCCTATATGTGCATAAAGGTGGCCTAATTCCCGATTAATTTCATTTACATGTCAAATGGTCTAACTTTTAAACTATGAAATATTTTTTTACGAAATTTTCAGGATAAATGCAAAATGACATCTGAGTTGTTTACAAAAGTTCATGAGAATTGACTGAGTAGATATCGAAAAGCTAACTTTCATTTTGTACCAGGTCCCACCATTGGACAGACTATAATTAAAGTCAGTATTAAAGAAATGTGAAAATTTTAAGTTTAATAGGCCTATTTCGCACCCCTTCCAGTTCCAGACTTTTATCATACATGTCATTGTCATAGACATATGTTTATCATAGGCACAGCCGGCTATGCCACATCTCAAGGCTAAACTACTTATCACATTATTGTTTTGATAGTCTATGTCACTTCATCATCAAGCACCTCATTTGATTCTTGATCAATTTTATCATGATTTCTGCAGGATGAATTCCTGGATGTCGTCTACTGGCTTCGTCAGATCCTTGGACTTGTCATTGGACTACTTTGGGGTATCATGCCAATGAAAGGAATCTTAGGACTTTTACTGTAAGTCATTAGTACCAATCAGTGAGCAATTAAAAAAAAAATGTAGGGGGTAACTCCAAACTGAATTCTATTTATTTTTTATTTTTTTTCTATGTATTTTTCAGGTTTTTTGCACTGAATGCTGTCATAGTCTATCTATACTTCAATAGTTTTCAAAAAGTAGACGAAGAAGATTATGGTGGAATTTCTGAAATTTTAAAAGAAGGACTGATGACATCATTTGCTACATTTCTGGTGAGTAATCGCCTGTAGGTGTAGTAAAATTACTGACAATGCATGGTAACATAATCACTATAGTTTTAATCATGCTTGACAGGTTAGCAACAATGGCAAATTAAATACTATGATGCGGTGACTGCTTTTTGGTTTTGCAGAAAAGTAAGGTATTACCATATAATTATTTGTATATTTAACCATTACACTGGGTGTCTCTTTTATGTATTGAAAATCGATATGTTACCAAATACTTCTTAGTATATTAATTCATTAAAGGTGTAGTCAACTGTTAAAATTCGTGGGACAAGGGTCCCCCAGAAGGCAATAGTGCCCGTGGGTAGGCCAAGTCCCTATTCCATAATATAACTAAATATGCGTTTCATACCCAAAGCCTCATTAAGAGCAAGTTCTCAAATCACAGCAAGTTAATATATACTTGAGCGACATCTATGAGTTTATAATTCAAAGCTCTTGGCCCTTACCCCTACTTGGTCGCTGGCTTGCAAACAAACTGACTGTATTACTGCGGGGATGTTGAAACTGCTTCACCCAAGCTTGTATAGACATGCCCAGTAAACACAAAACATTTGTATGACTTTATGCAATGTTGGACCAACGTCGAAGATGTTGGGCCGACGTTGTATAAATGTTATACAAATGTCTTGTGTTTGCTGGGCAGGAGGACTTCCTCTCAAACATTGTACATTTATTCAATGTTGGTTCAATGTTGGGCCAGCGTCACAGACGTTGGCCTAGTATTAAAACAGCATTGGATCAATGTTCCGTTTAAGTAGTATCTTGTAATCAGTTCAGTGGCTATATTAATGCCGTCAATCTGTACTTAATAGGCTACTGTTGGTCTACACTTGACCGTCCCAGGCATGCGGGTTTTGCAGTTGAATCATTCTTTAATAATGTAGATATTGCAGGCAGTGAGCCAATTTATCAATGCAGCAACATCAGATGAGTGGTGTGGGCTTAGTTCCACAAGTATGTATACATTATTGTCATCAAACAGCATCTATTCTCCATACGTCCACTCGGACTAAGTGTGGTTCATCACATTCACACATACTTCGGGGTATCACAACCACAATCAATGTGATCAAGGAGTGTTTTACACTCACTCTTGGTGTTATGTCTCCGACCACACACTGAAACAAGCATTTCAAATTGTGCCAGAGAAACACCCCACCATTGACTAACCTAGTTTTCAGCCACCAGTTGACACATCTGAGACAGACAATCAGAGATTGTTTAGCAGGATAGCGTTTTGAACTGGCCAATCACAAGCTTATTACGATAGGTTAAAATCAGCAGTGTCTATGGGGGGGGGGGGGGGGCAGTGTAGGAGAGTTTGGTATCAGCAATGGTATCAAAGAGTTGTGAACACAGATGAATTATTTGGAAATTTTGTTCGTTCATTAGAATTTGGAATTCCTAATCCAATTTCCAGCTTCCAATGATAAGAAAAAATCTATTTATGAAAAATATACATCTGCCAACTATCATTCGATTAACTGAGCATTTACCACCACTACACATATTATATTCCAGTGGTATTTCTCAGGTGTATAGACTGTTATGTGTAATATAGTGTGTAAACAGATGCAGTTTGCCTACTTGTCTGAAGTGTGATTTTTAGCAGAAATAGTGTCATTTCTGTGGTTTTACTTGCACTCAAAAGTGCAACCGGTTTCTAGGAGTGAAAAATGCCTTAGCCTTTCTTTGCCCAAGTTCACAATAATGTTAATCCTTGTTAGCCATCGAAGTTTGCAATAATGCAATTTTAATACATGAACTTGAAATGACCTTGGTGTCATCTTACAAGTATGCCACATTAAAGCTCTGAAGGTTATATAGCTATGTGCCAAGTTTCATTATGCTGCGTGTGCATTATCAAGGTCCACTCGAAATATTACATCATAATTTTTTTTCAGTACACTTTGGTTCCACATGTTCCAGCAGGTTACGACTAAAAAAAATAAACTTAGGTTCCAGCAGGTCTCAGCCGTCCAAAAAAGTTGGGTTTTTGTGGGTGAATTGTGCAAAGAAGAGTTAAATCTGTGACACTAACAGACAATTGATATGACTTAATTTTACAAATCCAAGTAATTTTCAGTCACTTGAAGCTGTGGATCGGGAAGCGAGACACAGTTTCAAGTGGCTGAAAGATTTGAAGACTCCAGGGGTAATATTTATACTGATGTTTATTTGCAGGTTTCATGGATAATTTTATATTCCGCGCTTCACTTCGACTAGCACACGGAGCAGTATTTCAGCTGGAAGTTGTGACTTCCACCACCAGAGGCAGCACCTCATCTCAGCCAGATGTACCACCCTCCAGTTGTGTTGTTCACAAAAGAAGTCATCCTTGTAAATGTTACTTTTTATTTCTCATTTGTAATGGTCAGTCATATTATGTTATCAGCCTATTGTTTCAATCGGTGTGAATGTGTTTGAGTATGTGTGCGGAAAGATGTTGATAATGACTGTTTTCAACATTTTATAACGACATATTTCATCCAGCTGGTCAGATACCTAGCCTGTATTTATTCCTTTCACTTGTGAAGGTATTATTTCCGTGGTCGCAAATTTTATCTGTGAGCGAATTTGGCTGTTTATTGTGAGTCTGACTGAAATTTGATATTTAGATTAATTAAAATTGACGATTTATCACCATTCAAGTTATTTTGAACATGAATACATGTATAATTTTAGTTTAGTAATGTGTATTAGGCTACAGCCATTCCAGTAAAGTTATTTATTAATTATTTTATGTATGTAGTAAATTTCGGCAGTGAAAATCAAACTGTAACAGTTATTGAACAGATTATTATTAACCCTTATCCTGATAAGTTGATTTAATTAAATTTTTTAGCCACTTCAAGTTGTGTCTCGCTACCGCGACCTATGACTGGCTGAAAATGACTCGTATTAATTTTGTTTAATTTGGGCACAAATATGTGCAAATCTTGATGTTTAAACACATGTTTCATTTCCCACAACAGTGATTTGGTTGACTAATAAAGCAGACAATAGTCAGGATCAGCAGGATAAGAGTTAAAGTCAGGTTTGTCTTGTATAATGTGCCACATCTGGTTGTCTCTTATCATCTAACGTAAACTCATCCTGATTTTAGTCATGAATAACAGAATGTATAATTAATGTTCAATGAGTTGTAATTATTGTTACCTGCGAACAGAAAACATTGATCCGATGGTGGACTAAATGCTGGTCCACTGTCTATGACGCTGGCCAAACATTATTCCATCATTGGGTGAACTATGCTGTTTGCCGTCACATTATATGTTAACCCTTCAGCTGCCATAGTTGTATACATTTTTTATTTCAGTTAAAAAATTTGAAAAGTGTAATGGTTATGCCCAAGTAATTTTTTATTATGATCACTCCTGTTATCATTTCCCATTCCTTCTAATTTGAAAATTGGGTGAGAGACGCTAACTGATTATAGCATAAATTAATAATTCAACAGTTAAAAGAGTTAACCTTTTAAATTCCCGTGCCACATATAGACAGTATTATACTTATGTACTTTATAAAACCTGGTAATTTTTATTTACTAAGAAGTGGGAATTACAACGGCAATTCACACATCAAAGTGAATGGAAATATTAAATTCTCTGGCAAGTGAAGGGTTAGCATCGAGCGTTCACTGTGACATTCTATGTACATTGTATATATCTCCTCATATCTCAATAAACTTTAAAATATATGCTTGGCCAATTATTATTGATAATCATTTCCTATAAATGTCAATGCGTGACAGACACATGTATTTTGTTTAATTTTGCACCATTGTACTGTTATGCCTTACTCAGTCTTACTGAACTATGCTGCACATGTGATCCATTGCATTGTGCGCCCACAATGTTTATTCAGTGAATCATAAGTCATAACAGTGTGAATAACTAACTGATTATATCACTCGCCCATTCGACAAAAAACTATCACTTATATGTTAAAAACAGGATATTTGGACATATATGGACTCGCCCGGTTTTTTTCCTACTCACATTGGCGAGCGGGCGAGTGCCAGTCATGCACACTGCATAACTAATGTAAGCCTATTATGGTCCATGGGCCAATAGCCAAAATTTCATCAACCGGTACCATCTGGGCGGGCAAATTTAAATGATGAATGTTTTGTAAGGTACCTATCTGTATTAACTAGGGGTGATAGACTTTCCAGATGAGTAGCTTAATGGCAGTAATTGGCCTGTATTGACCCTTAAATGACGCTAATTGACCGTGAAATATATAAGATAATAAAGGCTTTGTATTTTTTTTCAACACATTATCAGCTATGAATAATATAAAATTACACAGAAAGTATGTGAACACTGTTCATGACAAAAAAAAATTATTTGTAAAAATACAAGACAAGTGCATGCATATCAGTGCATTTAAAAGTGTAGTCTACGCGGGACAAAGTGGTCCCCAGAGTTCAACAGTGGCCCCTGGACATTCCACAATGACATGGGCGGGGGCCCTAGGGTAGTGGTTAGCACCGCGGCCTTTCACGCCAGAGTTCTGGGTTCGGTTCCCGGTTTGGCGGTTTGAAAAGAAACAAAAATGTTTCTTCCCCATCCACGTGTGAAAGTCAGTATTGTGGGGAGCCTCCGTGACCGAGAGGTAGCGTGCTCGGCTTCAGACCGCCGGGGCTCGAATTTCGAATCCTGTGTCTGGAGGACAGTGTCATCTCACCATCCTCAGGAGGTTCTCCTGGCCCAGTTTAGCCTATATGTGCACAAAGGTGGCCTAAAGCCTGATTCATTTCATTTCCACAATGACATATCACCACACATCCAGTTATCAGCCAAGATAATACCATATGCGTTTCATACCCATCGCCGCATTAAGAGCAAGTTCCGAAATCAGATAAACTCTATACTTGAGCGACATCTATGAGTAAATAATTCACCATTTCCCTTATGTGGGCTTTGTGTTGAGACACAAATGGTTGTGTTACCGTGGGGATCTGGAAACAGTTGATCTCTGCATATTGACAGTAAGAACTTTCCCAGCCAACACAGCACACTCACCAAATGTTGGTTTAATGTCGAACATCGTCACAGATGTTGGTCTAACATTAAAACAGCATTGGGCCAATTTCTCTTTGAAGTATTAGGCCTATCTTGTAATCAGTTCAGTCGCTGATAATAATGCCGTCAAAGTGTACTCTAGGCTAATGTAGACCTACAATTGACCGTCCCACACATGCGCGTTTCACAGCTGTATGAATCTTTAAACTAAGAGCATAGAATAACACCAGCGTCAATGTAGTATTGCTACAAGTATAACCCTACTACATGTAGCATTTAAGTCCACCGAAAAGCTACACATTTTTGATAGTTTTACATCACTTATTATATATGCGTAGCATGAGAAAAACAAATCTACTCCATTTTATAATCAAGTCATTAAGTCTTCACCCACTATGTGGTGGTGGAGACTTATCGTTTTTGCCGAGTCCGCCCGCCACCGCCACTTTTTTCTGCTCTCACTCGAAAACCCTTACTCAGATTATTTCCAAATATTTTCAGTATGCATACTGGCCCTGGAGAATTTGTCTGATAATTTTTTTTTGCGTTTTCCAGTTCCTTCAACAAAATCCAAGATGACCGCCAAAATCCTATGGCGCTCGCTAGAGCTTGAACTGCTTCAGCTATTTATTTCATGTTTGGTTTAAAGGAAAGACCTTACTCTGGCCGTGAGCTGAAAAGCTTTTGGTGTGATTCTGATAATAAAAACTACGATTTTTTCACGTTTTAGTATTTTAGCGGATATTTCTGTTTTGCCCATTTTGGCCATCATCAAAATTTGGTAATATAGCCATACAACCCTATTCGGATTATTTCTAAGTATTTGCAATATGCATATTGGCCCTGGGAAATTTGCCCTGTAATTTTTTTGGGGCGTTTTTCAGCTTCTTCAACAAAATCCAAGATGGCCGCCAAAATCCTATGTCGCTCTCTAGAGCTTGAACCGCTTTATGGATTTGTTTCATGTTTGGTTTAAAAGAAAGACCCCACTCTGCACATGTGCTGATTAGTTTTTGGTGTGATTCTGATAATAAAAACTACGATTTTTTTACGTTTCAGAATTTTAACGGATTTTTTAGTTTTGTTCATTTTGGCTATCATCAAAATTTGTTAATTAGCTATACACCCCTGCTCAGAGTATTTCTAAATATTTGAAGTATGGATATTGGCCCTAAGGAATTTGCCCGAAATTTTTTTTTGCGTTATTTGAGCTTCTTCAGCAAAATCCAAGATGGCCGCCGAAATCCTAAATCGCTCTCTAGAGCTTGAGCCGCTTCCTGGATTTGTTTTATGTTTGGTTTAACGGAAAGACCTTACCCTGCACATGTACTGATTTGTTTTTGGTGTGATTCTGATAATAAAAACTTTGATTTTTTTACATTTCAGAATTTTGGTGGATATTTCAGTTTTGTTCATTTTGGCTATCATCAAAATTTGGTAAAATAGCTATACACCCCTGATTAGATTTTTTTAAGGTATTTGCAGTATGCATATTCGCCCTAGGGGATTTGCCTGGTAAATTTTGTTGGCGTTTTTCAGCTTCTTCAACAAAATCCAAGATGGCCGCCAAAATCCTGTCACTCTCTAGAGCTTGAACTGCTTCATGGATTTGTTTCATGTTTGGTTCAAAGGAATAACCCTACCCTGGATGTGTGCTGATTAGCTTTTTGTGTGATTATGATAATAAAAACTTATATTTTTTTTACTTTTCAGGATTTTAGCTGATATTTCAGTTTTGCGCATTTTGGCTATTATCAAAATTTGGTGATATATTGTTATACAGCTCAAATTTGATCTTTTGTGTATGCTCAGTGGTCCTGAGAAAAAAGTCAGGAGAATTGTTTCTCTTTTTTTTCAACAAAATTCAAGATGGCCGACGAATCACATGCTACTCTGAAGAGCTTGAACTGCTTCACCGATTTGTTCCAAGGAAGCAACTTACCCTGGCCATATGCGGATTAGTTTTTGGTGTGATTCTGAAATCACATTTTCACGTGGTTTACATAAAAATTTGGTGACAGTATTGTATTTCTTTATAATTAATGTACTGTGTGGGGCGGGTGGAGACGCAAGCTTTGCCCCTCAGGCAAATCTAGTTATACTTTGTTTTTAAAAAGGACCCGTATTAAAATCTCCATCAAAGCACATCAGGGAAATGGGTATGTCATGGGACCTTCGTCAGAATATTCATTACACCAGTTTGAAAATGATCTCTTAGATGTTGAAGCAAGCACTTGTGAATAGTTATGAATAGGACATATTTCGCTTAAAACACCGGATTAACCTACAGCCAGAAACGGTTTACAGGTAGATTTCCCCACTTTAATGTCACCTTATTATCCAACCTCTGGAAAGCACATCTGATGTTCTCATTTTGTCAGCTTTATGGCACTAATAATTAAGCTATCCTTAACAATCAAATCAAATACGTCCGTGGATTGTTAGATACAAGGCACCAAACTATACTTCCCGAGCAAATGAAATATTTTAGTCGTTTAATTACATACTGCGGTATACCTTGTCATTGATAGATCCACTTCATATTTTGCACAATCATTAACTTCGACCCAGAGAATGACCGGTGGGCATTTAACTCTAAATTAACCCAACGGATTTTCCTTGATCAGTGCCAGCAAAGCAAAACTGCAGCAACTCAACAGGACAGAAACACACGATATACTTGATAATTGTCACGTAGGTCACACGCTATAAATGAATATATTGTGAGCGACAGGTTATCTAGTAAGTGCACTCAGTCAGGAATATTTACTGATTATGAAAGCAGCTCTGAAGATTGAGAGACAATGAGTCTCCTACGCGTGTATTATTGGTCAATGACAAAGCTCATCATGTTGAACATTTTCATCTCCAAGTTTTTAGTTTGACTTTCAAGACAAACGTCTGTCGTTAACTTCCGCTTTACATCTGTTCTGCCTGTGCAAAGTCAAAAGGCATTATCTGCTCCCTAGTAAACTAGGCATTTACTGCTTCTTAACTGGCTCCTCTTGCAATGGCGCTACCAAAAGGTCGTATTTGCTAACTTGTAAATCAAGTATATACTTCCTCTACGCTGATGTCACTGCCTCCTTCTTGTTAGTAACAGCATGTTCAATAGACAGTATCTGCACACTTGTGAAATAAGCAGATACTTGGTTTTGCTGTGACCAGAAGCGTTCTATGTCATGCTTGTTCTAGGCGGTCAACATAATGCACTGACTCAATGTTGGTTAAATGTTGTGCCGTAATTTATAACACTGTTCCAACATCAAAGTAACATTGTGTCAGTGTATCAAGTTGCCTGTGCCTCCCGCGTACATGAGATGTTTAGCCAATGCTATTTTACTGTTGAGCCAGGGTTGTAGATGATGGGCCAGCATTAAACTACCATTGTGTGAACATATATCGTGATAAGGCCATTTTACTGGTAGGCCAATGCTGGCCGAGTGTTGTAAACTTTGGGCCACCATTAGGCTAACATTGTGTCAATTTCTCGTGTTTGCTGTGTGGCTGTGACCAGGTGACACCAGAGAGGGGCGGGGGCCCTAGGGTAGTGGTTAGCACCGCTGCCTTTCACGCCAGAGTCCGGGGTTCGGTTCCCGGTCTCGGCGGTTTGAAGGAAACAAAATTGTTTCTTCCCCATCCACGTGTGAAAGTTATTATTGTAGGGAGCCTCCGTGACCGAGAGGTAGCGTGCTCGGCCTCAGACCGCCAGGGCTCGAATTTCGAATCCTGTGTCTGGAGGACAGTGTCATCTCAATCATCTCACCATCCTCAGGAGGTTCTCCTGGCCCAGTTTAGCCTATATGTGCACAAAGGTGGCCTAAAGCCCGATTCATTTCATTTTGACACCAGAGAGGCTGATTCACCTGCCTGCAGTCTGTGGTGGAGGGGTAGCCCCCACCCACCCCCTCTCCCACAACTGACATCTAGAGGAGTGTTATGCAATATAGAAGTTAGGTCTTGGCTAAGATATATATCTTCAATAATATCACGTTTTGTATTATTAAAAGTAGATTTTTGGCCTTGGCAGTTAAAGGCATTGTAAATTCATATAATTTATACATTTCTAGTGTGTAATACGACTGAATACCGTATTTTTTGCACTAGTGTGTAATACGACTGAATAACGTCTTTTTTGCAATGTCCGTTCATACATCATTTAGTTATCAGCGCCAATACGCTGTCGTGCAAAAGCAAAAGGCAGTAACTGCGTACTACGAAAGTATACTGTTACTGCTGTTTGCCGAATTGTAATTGCAGTTTGTGCTCTGATCAAGACCATGATCTGCTTCTCCAGCGAGAGAAGTCGTTCAGCCAATGTTGGTTTAACGTTGGGCCATTGTAATAGACGTCAGAACAATATTAAATATACATTGTGGAGTGCCTGGCGTTTTTGGGAGTGGTGACCACGCACTCAGTCCTGTTGATGTCATCACAGGATGTGATGATGTTCTCGTAGCTCTACCGTATATTGCCGGTTAGTAACCGCGGCTTATCACTGGAAATATGTTTGGTAAAATAGCTAAAAAATCGACAGGTGCGGTTTATAACCAGACATTCTGTGTGAGCCATGACGATTTCCGGTGAAAATAAGAGTGTTTGCCGGGTCTGGCAACCAACTGACAGACAGGGTAGGCTTATCGTCACCTGCGTTGGTGTGAGCTTTGACGCTTGACTATGAAGTCAATTAACCATCTGCGTCCCAATGTGAATAATAATAATATGGACTATATGCAAGCAAATTTAACTAATGTAAATCATGTAAATTGAAACATACTTGTCAGCTGGAAGCAGAAATAATTAGTTCTAAATGTTAAAGAAATTTCACGATGGTAGATGATTTTAAACGTCACATATAATAGAAATATCGCGATATTGTTATTGCCATAGGGCTGAGATCGTCGTCATAACAGTCTAATTGGAGCTGTAGAAGTACAAAGCGAAGGGCGGCGATGGTGCCGGGGAAAGCTAATATAGGCATTAACTGTTCACTTGTGATCACTTGTAGTTACTGCCTTTTGGCTTTGTAAAACGTTATACTACTACCCCAGCGTCTACGACGTTTGGCCGACGTTGTTTAAGTATTATACAAATGTTTTGTGTTTACTGGGACAGTCCACCAGGTGCTGTTCTCTTGGTAGACACAGCCGGCGATATTGGGTTTAACCTTCATAACCCCCTCAATCCCCTCGAACCATCACCCACAACCCTCGACCAACAAGTCCCTCGACCCGCGACCCACAACCCCCTCCACCCACAACAACATATTTTTTATCCCATTAGATGGTAACCAAATAGCTGACAAGGTCGCCAGTCACAGCCCGAAAATGGAAACGAAGTGTCAGACAGGCTAGTAACCAAATATTTATACTTCAAGTAGGCCAAATAGGCCTATATCGAGAAGTTCCCACGTTCCGAGAACTTCAAGTCACCATGCATATGAGACCCACTGCAGGCAGTTAAATCAATTATATAATTGTTGTCAGCAAAACTGTTAGGGGCATCAAACCCAACACACGCGCTGACACGGGAAATTCACCCAATGGTGTCACAATACTGGGCCAGCATCTCCACAGCTGGCACAACATTGTCTGCACAGGGATGCTTTGACTTGTAAACGCGGCACGCATATATGAATAGGATATAGATCTACCGACAGAGAATTTATTATGCCCTATTCATTAATATAGGGCCTAATATCAAAAACACAAATTAGGCCATTGTATGTAGCAACAATACCAAAGGGCGGGGGCCTGGTGCCTGCTTGGAAAGTCAGAGATTGCAGATTCGTCTCCTGCTTTGGCATTCCAAGTTTCGAAGAACAAAATGTTTCCTCCCTGCTCAAACGTAAAGATTGAATATTGTGGGCAGCCTACATGACCGAGAGATAACGTGCTTGGCCGCAGACCAACAGGGCTCAATTTCAAATCATGTGTCTGGAGGGCAGTGTCACCTCATTCATATCACCATCCCCAGGAGGTTCTTCTGGCCCAGTTTAGCCTATATGTGAACAAATCTGGCGTAAAAGCACATTCATTTTATTTCATTACATTTTATAAAGCCAACTAACACCTGACTCGACGTTTGCCTGATAACATTACAGTAACATTGCAGCAAAGATCGTGTGAGTTGTGAAAGCATTCATGGGTCTTTATCCTTGGGTCGATCTACTGTTAGTATTGTGATTTTCGTAATTTGCATTGCGTAAGAGGGTGTAGTAAAAGTGCATTACGGTTACATGTGATAATGATGGATTAGGGCTGCTGTAGATTTCACGGCTGAGTAAGAAACATTAAAAGTTGATATTTTACAACTCCGTGACGATTTTATTAGGCCTATTTAACGCAGAAAAAGTGAAATTGAAGAATAAAGACTTCGTGAAAATTCCTGGCTAACTGGGGCCTATTAAAAGACCCAGAATAAGTAATAATTGCACATCTACTCTTGTATGTACTTAATTTTTACATTGTAGTCCTGTAAAAATGTTTTTTTGTCAAGCATTTTTCATTACGTGCAGTGAGCCTACTTCAGAATGTGTGTAAAATCAGCAAAATGTATGATGGGAATCGAACATATAATAAATTCCAATGATGGATGAGATATAAATATATACTACCAGCCTATACATATTTTCTTTTCATGATAATGCAATTTAGAGCATAGATATACATTCTCTGACACACCTGTACCTGATATTTTGCAATGCTGTTGACAAGTTTCAAGGCCCTGGGCCTCTTGTAGCATATTGTAGTCGCTATATTAAAATTGGTGGCCATTTTGTTTTTTTGAAATTATTAAAAATATTGTATTTACTCTTAATGTAACCATTAATGATACATTTGATATAAATTTGACTCCTATTATAAACTCTTCAAGCATGTAAACAACACACATTGTATAATTTAGCTAAAATTCGCCGCCATTTTGTAATTTGCCGCCATTTTGATTAAGCTACTCATTTGAAATGTTTATCATACTAAAAATGTTTCCCAATATACACATACTCACTGACATGGTCATATGACTGAAAATTTGCCAGCTTTTATGGTACCGATCAACCTTATGGCCCATGGACTATTAAAGGCATATGATCTGTTACCGTCTGTACCGCCGACCAGCCGATTTCTAATACTGCTTGGGTATACGGACTTCCAAGAGGCAATATGTTTCGTCCCTATCCCCCCATAAAGATTTGTTATTGTGGGTAAAGCGTTCTTGGCCGAGAGGTAGTGTGATCGCCCCTGGGACCGCCAGGGATCAAATGTCATATAGCCATCAGCAGGTTCAGCTGGCCTGTATGTGCACACAAAAAGGCCTAAGTCGCATTCGCTGAGTAACTGTATTTTGCACACCAAATGCTAAATCATCATTCTACATCTGAAAACACTGACATTCTATGTACACAAAAAATATATCCTCATGTATCAATAAACTTCGAAATACATTCTCGGCCAACTTGCGTTGCTAAACTATTTAGCCCTATAATAATATATTATAAACGCCTGCAGTTAGAGATAAAGATTTTTTACATCATGTCATGAATGTCATGAAGCTAATTAATACGTCTAATATCTCTTTCAGATCAGGGGCCTACTACGAAATGTTTTTAGTCAATTGAAAAAATCCACTTTGTTGCGTTGCTTTGCGCAATTTGCAGTTTGTGCCCCCTAGTATAGTGCAAGGTGTGACGTCCCGACCATAGAGATATGTATACAATCATGTTCTGTAGTCCCGACCATGCACTGCTATCTCATCTGCCAAATCGTGCCGACAGCCTAGTTTTCATTTTACAGGACATCCAACATCTCAGAGAGGGAGGGCTGGGTGCAGACAGACATCTGTGTGGTTAGTTGTCGGCAGTAGGCCTATGAGACACGTGTTATCGGTATCTAGCTTGTGGACTGTATTTTGCGCAACCCAAAAAATCTTAAATCTTTATTCTACGTCTAAAACACACAGCGTCGTTGCTTAAGCAATCATAATGATGGTAACAGGTAACCTCGCCATGAGGTAACCTCGTCACAGGTAATCACGCCACAGATTTGGTAACCTCGCCACAGCTTTGGTAACCTCGCCACAGGGGGCTGAGTAACATCGCGACAACCTCGCCACACCTGTTATATCCGCATTGTTCAATGTATTTTATTCTCTACTTTGAATCCGTAATAATATTTAATAATGGAATACTTATTAATATGGTCTTAGTGGTATAGATATCTATATAAGCCTATACTTATGTGAAATAACAAAAAATGTACAAATATGACAAAAAAAAATGTCTGAAAGTTCTAAATATTAGGCCTACAAATTTACTTTGTACAAGTTGATATTTTAGAAAAAAATGCGTGTCCATTAGGCCCCTATATTAACCTTTGGACGGCTGAATTGAAGAATTTAAATTTGAAATACACTTGTGTCTCACTACCTCACTCAGCACACAACGTATTCAAGTAGGAGAAAACTGCTCGTATGTGTGACAGAAATGAGCATTAGCCTACCTACATCAGGCTTTCTGGTCAAGCGGATTCTCCCAAATGAAGGTTGGTTGGGATATCACCAAGCTAAATAATATGTATAATCCTTTTTAGAATACTTCAAAAGTTTTCAGTCTATTAAAAAAAAGTTTGTTGCGTTGCTTTGTGCAATTAACAGTTGCACACCTAGGTAGACTGGCTAACTGTATTCTACATCCGAAAATACACAGCTTTGCTAAACTATTTTTATTGAAGGCACGTCTCTCGGATGTTCCCCAGATCGATACAAACTTGGCACAAAGCAAGGTTTTGACATATTAAATACGTACAATCCTGGTCTCAACCCTAAGAATTTCAGCCCAGAACATCGTGTATTAAAAATGCCCGCCATCGAGAAATGAAAATTTCACAACTTTGTGAATAAAAGCCACAAAGAATCATATCATTCGCCTACCTCGTTTTATAGTCCGTTCGCGTCACGAATTCGTTGGAGGAGAATGTTTTACTATTACTTACAGATATACAAATTCCAAAATTGGCTCAGAGCAATCTAGATTGTAACGTTTTCATATTGCACACACACATCCCTCAGGGGGTGTAGATGTGTCTTTTGGGGGCTATGACCTTTGACCTATTTTTTGTGTGTGTCACTGGTTTTAAAGGCGGGGAATGTTGTACATTTTCAAGTCATATTTGATCTTGAAAATTATTTTTGGATGACCTTGAATCGTAAAACATTCCACCCCAGCAGATTCGTGACGCGAAAATACTACAAAAAGAGGTTATTATATGATACTCTGTGCCTTTTATTCAGGAAGTTATAGCATTTCTAATTTCTAAGTGGCAGCCATTTTATCCAAAATGGATCAAATAAATGAATCCACTCATATAAGCTTATCATATACTTCAGTTACTTTGTGAATACTAGTAATATGCCTACTTTTAGAGCTATCCAATGTGATAGGTCTACAGTTAATTCTCAGGTCACAATAACAGTAATTTTATTCAATAAGTAGGTCTAGTAATAAGGTGAATAACAGGAACATTTTGCCATGTAGGCACATTGTTACACAGAAATTCCGTCTCTATCGTAAATTTGGCATATGGCTGTCCGTGAAAGAGCCATGAGAAGACTGTTGCACAGGCTAGGCCCATGTACACTCCATATACCAAATTTATTTTCATATAAATTGCAATAAGCTGTGATACTTAAAAACTTAAAGTAAAATAAATTTATGTCCGCTTGAAAACCTGATGTAGGGAAACTTCACTTCTGTTTGAAGATGCCTAGTATCAAATAATTGTTTAGCAACGCACTGTGTGTATTTTTGGATGTATAAAGATGATTTAGCATTTGTTGCGTTGTGTTGCGAAAAATACAGTCACCCAGAGCTATAAGGAGGTAACTGTAAATTGCGCAACGCAACGCAACAATATGGATTTTTCCTGAATGGGCTAAAACACATTTTGCAGTAGGCCTATTCTGGAAGATATCAGTCGTATTATTTAGCTTAGCCGAGACATCCCCTCCCACCTCCATCAAGCACCCTGTGATTCGGATCGTTCATTGGGGAGATTCTGCTTGATTAGAAAACCTGATGTAGGAAATCTTAATTTCCATGACCGTGGTTTGGTGTAACTTACATCCAAATAACGTAAACGTACATGCTATAGTGGCTTAACCATATTTTCATTTGTGATAGAAACAAGATTTGTGATAGAAACAAGATTTGGTACAGACATTCTTTGAATAATGAAAAATACAAATTATCACGATAATTTTGAGGACATATGTTAAGATTTAATTAATCTTAGTAGGCCTACTAATTTGCCTATAGGCCCCTAGGCCTATTTATATCAGGTGATTAAAATTAAAAAACACACCTGTATTTTGTCAGATGTTTATGAATTTGATAATATTTTAACAATGTCAATATTGAAGAAGACGTAAGGAGTAAATTATTCAATGTAACCAATTTGAATAATTTGGGGATATCAACAGACAGATTTTCACAAGATGTAAAAGTAAACAATTAAGGTCAAAAGCTTTGTAAAAAAATGACATACATTTTGTGGGAAAATACTTCTGAATATCGATGCAAATGTTGTCAATTATGTGGTAGTTTCACCGTTATTGATGCCTTCAATTACTAAATTTGAAATATTTTAATTCAATAATATTTTATCTGCGTTCAGTGAACTGTTATTTTTACATTAATATCAATTTCACTGTAGAACTACATAATGAGGATGATAATATTTTTTCTGATAATGATGTACAAAAACCAAGTCAATTCATTAGATGGAAAAATGTAAATGTAATGTCTTTCAAAGACAATATTAATTTAGAGGATTTACGTGCTTTAGAAACTGAATTAGATAGGTTATTAAAGTCAAATGATGTTGAAAAAGCGAAGAAGAACATTACCAGTTGTTTTTCTAAAACTACAAATAGTATTATGTCTAGTGCCAGTTTATCTGGAATGGTGAAAGATAATACTTGTTTTTAAAAAGAAGAAAAAGAAAAATATCACAAAATATTCTGATGTTCAGAGAACATAAGCTGTTTAAACTTATGCATTAATTATACTATACACCCTCCTTATCGATGTTATCGTGCACGTACTTTCTTAGCCATGATAGGCATTGTACACTATTTTTATCATGCGTTTTCCTCAGCAAACAGACGATGTCGAAGCAATGTTGGTTTATTAATTGGGCCAGCGTCGCAGACGGTCCAACAATAATTCACCATTTGTTCAACATTGTTAGCCCTCCTTATCTGGTGTATGCTCGTCACGCGTATGGTCTATATATGCTCTGGTTACTATAAGTAGGCCTACCCTGAAGCTGATAAGCATTAATACCCAGCAGCTGCTTATCTTGCGTAGGCTACTGGATTTTTTAACCTATTCTGTTATAATACACTCTTTGTTTATCAGACCTAGGCTATGCTGTTTCAAACACATATTCTATTAGCTTGTTATCACTGAACCAGTTTTGACCAGTTTCTTTCTCAAACTCGCCACACTCATCAACCACGGCCTGTAACTCTGTCGTGCTAAGATAACTCCGCCACTTCTGTGACTTGGCAAGTGCTTCCGTTGCGTTGTAATTATCCAAATCCAACAATTCATTCAAGTCATGAGGAACATTTAAATCTAAAAATGTGTATATGCTTTGATACACTGTACCCGGGTCCAGAATGTAGTCATCGTACCACACTGTGATAATCCTGTCCGGGTAGAGCTGCTTGATCTCAAGACTCAGCTGGTAGTCTCTGAGCGCCGTGTCACAATACACAGAAGCTATTCTACCCATTAACTTACTGTCCCATGACTTCTTGGATCTCCTCTTTACATCAGACGAATGCTCATCTTTATTCGCCTGTACCTCACTGGAGGAATTTTTATTTTGACCCGTCTCCACTTCAACAGAGGTGCTATTTCCCCGACTCGCAGGCAACTCACTAGTGCTGGAAGGGTTTTCTTGAATTTCCTCCACCTCATCAGTAGAGTTTTTATCCTGGTAAGCCTGTAGGCCTACTTTCCCAGAGGAATTTGTATCCCGAATTACATCAACCTCACCAGAAAATGGATTATCCTTACTCACATTCATCTCACTAGGGGACATGTGAATTTCCTCCACCTCATCAGTGGAGGTTTTATTCTGATCAGTCTGTAATTCATTAGAGGATTTTGTACCCTGAATCGCATCAGCCTCACCGAAAAATTGTTCATTATTAATCACATTCACCACAAGAGGGGACATGCGTTTATGTTGAATCACCTCTTTCTCAGTAGTTTCACCCACGTGAAGTTGTGTCACTTCAAGTGCCACTTCAGGTGGGCGAAAATTATGCTCACTGATTGGATTCTGTTTCACATTTCTATTTTTAGCCCGTTTAGCATATCGTCTAAACAAATTTTCAACTAGAGAATCTTTCGGGAGATCGTGAGGTGAGCCATTGGAAGTGGAATCACCAGTATGTGTATGCAGCGAGTCAGACTTTGACTTCTCGTACAGACTTCGCGACCAACCAGCTTTATGTCTTGAAACCACCACGGCTCTAGGATCTCTCATCAAGTGAATCACTTTCAGTTGTGGGTTTCTTTCCATGAGTAGTTTAGCTTCCTCCATTGTACCCCTAACTGTTTTGATAGCTCGTATATTCTGTCTACCGCATGATCTTAACAATGCGTCAAAACAGGGCTTGACCTTAGTCATCTCTCTTTTTTCACAACTTTCGTAGGTCAGCAAACCTTTCTCTTTTTTATGATCATCTAGTGTTTCGTGGTGCCAAAGATATTTTTTACACTCTGATAGCTCGACACTCTCTCCGTCAAATACTCTTTTGCAGTGGCGAGTTTTAAAAGATAAACATACGTCTTTCCTTGAGTGATGTAATTTAATTCTTCGACATCCTGTGAATGCTCTTATTGCTTTCATCTCCGAGGAAAACTGGTCCCAGAACATATGTGTATACACCTGAGGCAAAAAATTCATTACGTCACAGGAGTAAAATTGTTGAAGGAAATCCACGACCGCATGCAATTCATCATCTGGCATAATCCTAAAACAAGACAAATTTGTTAGCAATTAAGCCTCTCTTGTCATCATTATTCATATCCTCATCTCCGTGTTGAGACAGAAACAGTTTACTAGCCTGTTAACTCGATCCTTATGAAATTATGTGTCGCGGGTGTAGTATACGCACACAATGAAAGAATGAATGAATGAATGAATGAATGAATGAATGAATGAATGAATGAATGAATGAATGAATGAATGAATCGATGAATCGATGAATCAATCAATCAATCAATCAATCAATCAATCAATCAATCAATCAATCAATCAATCAATCAATCAATCAATAAAAAAACTTGATAAATCAGACGCATTTTTTAAATCTGAATTTTTTTGAAACCTGATAAATTATAGCTTCATAGTGTGATGTCAGAAGGTAAACGTACTGGTGACATCGGAGAATAACAATTCAGATATGGGATTTGACATCAGAACGAGAATCCTAATGAATATGTTTAGGCACCTAGCAACAAAATGACGGCTGTTAATTTAATCATCTTCAATTACTCAAAGGGACATGCCCAGGTCTGAAATCATCAAAAAATCGGTGATTGTTTTAGCTTAATAATATGACCATTCACCAGTTAGGCTAGATATAGAGACGAAATTCCTGATTTCTAATTATTGGCAACTATGTTAAAAATAAGAAATACGGGAATTTCGTCTCTATATCTAGCCTAACTGGTAAGTGCGCAGTACACATATTAAAAAAAACTTTTGCAGTTTTAGTCTAGAGTTTTTGTTGCTTGCAAACTTTTTTTTTACCTCCGAGAGAAAACAATCTTTTTTTTGGCGATCAACGTCCGACAATTTTTTTTTATGTTTCGTCGAAGAATGTTTTTGTCGTACGCTCTCCCTATTATGTATGTTACCATTTGGTGTTTTTCTGGTCAACATATTTTTCATCAATTTCGACAACAAACTTTTTTTTTCTGCCCACATTTTCAACGAACTGTCTTTTTCTGACTTTTGTGCCGACAAACTATTTTTTTCAATTTTATTTCTAGCCCCCCCCCCCCCAATTATCAAATGGTGCGTCCCTTACATCATATTGTCATATTAAGAAGCCAAAATAAAATCACCGATTTTTTATGATTTTAGACCTGGGCATGTCCCTTTAATAACGAGTACAACACTAATTCCAGAAAACAAAAGGCACTGACTGAACCCATGTTGATTCAATGCCAACCCACCGTCTGTGGGGCTGGCTCATCATTAAAACAACATTGGGTCGACGTCTCGTGTTTCCAGGTTTCACGGTAAGGAGATACTGTAATTTATGATAGTTTACCTGTATGAACCATTCTTTGTAATAGTTATATCTCCAGGTACACTCCAGCCCGGGGCCACCCCGTACATGGCAGAATAAAGCTGATCTAAAGGCTCATATAAATAGAAAATATCAGGATTTGTGTTGAATAATATATTGCCGAGATAGCTGGACCCTGTTCGCTGGTATCCTACCATTAAAATGTCCACCTTAGATTGAAGTATATTTGATTCCTGCTGAGGAGTTTGTGTAACCACCTTATTTGTGAATGATTCGTTTGCATCATCAGTATAATTCCCTAGGTGGATTTGTGTGATTCTGGCCTCGCTATGGTTACTGTATATTGTTTCGTCCTCACTATGGTTCCCAAGTGTTGTATGTGCCTCACTATGATTGCTGAGTGTTGGTTGAACATCACTGTGGTTGTTTGTTGTTATTTTTCCTTCACTGTGGTTGCCATGAATTGTTGTTTGAGTTATACCATTGTCGATGGTTCCTGTTTTATCCTCTGTATGATTTCTGGAAGACGCATTTTGATCCTCAGTATGGTTACTTGATGTTCCTTGGACTTCACCCTGCCGGCCAGTTGTTATTTGGTCATCAATATTATTGCTGGAAGATATTGCTTGGCCTTCACTGTGATTGTTTGACGTTGTGTTATCCTCACTTTGGTTGATAGTATAAGGTGTTTGGTTTTCACTGTTGTTGCTGAATGTTGTTTTGGCATCACTACGATTGCCGATAAATTTTGTCTGATTATCATAGGGGTGACCTCTAGGAGGGATTGTAACGTGTGTTATGTTATATTTATTGAGTACAGCTGTGGCAGTGACGATATCTGTTGGGTTTCTAGCCAGCTCTGCTGTGGACGACCTCCTACCGTGCGTGGTGGCATACGGAGTGTTATTCATAATTTCAACATCATGACCATTCACCTGATTGTCTGAAAGTGCCTGTGTCTGGAAAATAAATAATAATAAATAATAATAAATAATAATAATAATAAATAATAATAATAATAATAATAATAATAATAATAATAATAATAATAATAATAATAATAATAATAATAATAATAATAATAATAATAATAATAATAATAATAATAATAATAATAATAATAATAATAATAATAATAATAATAATAATAATAATAATAATAATAATAATAATAATAATAATAATAATAATAATAATAATAATAATAATAATAATAATAATAATAATAATAATAATAATAATAATAATAATAATAATAATAATAATAATAATAATAATAATAATAATAATAATAATAATAATAATAATAATATTGATAATAATAATAAAAATAATAATAAAAATAATAATAAAAATAATAATAATAATGTTTTTTCAAAACGTCTTTTAAACTACTTTAAACGTGCCTTTCTGTAATACATCCGATTTTATTTTAGGTGCCATCTTGTAAAGAATATTTTGGTGAAGTTACCTGTGGTGGCCAATACTTTTGTCAAAATCACCACATCATCTAAACAGCGTAATTGTCAAAGCTTAGTCTTGTTACAATAGCAATTAATCGTTTTTATGACGTCCATAACGTCATGATTACGTTACAAGATTGATAAATCGATAGTCAAAAGTTCTAACTAAGCATGGGTGGGTCGATAAAGCCTGTGCACACTGCAGAGCGGCGCGTGACCATCATAATAAAGCATGTTGTCACCATCAGATTTTACTCATTAACTGCGTTGCCATCAATGTTTTATTTTTCAGTAAGACAGTATTAATAAATATATACTAGTGACCCCAGAGGGGTGCGGTATTTTTAGGCCCCCAATATTTTTTAGTCAATTTTGGCCATTTCCAGGGATTTTTTAAAGTAGCCTATTTGGTGAAAAATATGGGGCTTTACTCCCCCCCCCCTCCCTGGATACGCCCGTGTACAGAGGCATATTTATGCTTATGCCAGGTGGACATGTATGGTGGTGACAAATATACATTATAATGCATTATTTATGTTGGGCCCGAAGGGGATTGTCGTCCCCTTCGTGCGCGCCGTCTCCGCCGCCGCCGCCGCCGCCGCCGCACACACTCTTTTGGCTACTACACCAACATGGTGCAACAGATTAAATTCATAATTCATACAGATATTCAACCCTTCCCGGCACTTTTTTTACTCAAGGTCAAGGTCAAAGGTCAAGGTCAAAGATTTAAAAAAATTCTTGTTAACGCGATAACTTAAAAATTATTATTGGATCTCTCCAATTTTTTACGTGAAGTTACCCATGATTTATGGAGATCACCTGGTATATATATGTTTTCAGGGTCTGCGAGTCTGTTGGCATTGTCCGTTTTGGCGTGCAACCGAAAACGAGGCTATGGCGGCCATCTTTATTTTTTAATTACAAAATTCCTTGTTAACGCGATAACTTGAAAAAAATTATTGGATCTCTCCAATTTTATATGTGATGTTGCCCATGAGTATGTAGATGACCTGATTAGATTTTCAGCTTTCAAGCGAAAATCAAAATGGCCGCCACCTGGCAATTAATTAATTTTTTTTTTTTCAGATTTCCCTCGATCCTGGTATATATAGGTTTTTGGGGTCTGCGAGCCTATTGGCATTGTCCGTTTTAGTGTGCGACTGAAAACGAGGCTATGGCGGTCATCTTGATTTTTAAATTTAATAATTCCTTCTTAACGCGATAACTTGAAAAATAATTATTGGATCTCTCCAATTTTTACGTGAAGTTACCCATGAGTATGGAGATGACCTGATGCCACCTGGCGACTAATTTTTTTTAAACTTTTTTTTCAGAATTCCAACGAAACCTGGTATATATATATATGTTTTTGGGGTCTGCGAATCTATTAGTATTGTCCGTTTTCATGTGCGACTGAAAACGAGGCTGCGGCGGCCATTTTGGTTTCATCAATTTTAATAAATCGTTCTTATTTTCAATTAATTGCCTTGAAACCTGGCATATATAGAGTCACTGCATGAGCCGAGGGGTATTTGAGTGCTAGCACGGTATTTTTCAAATAATAGAGCTGACGGGGATCAAACCAAAACTTTTTTAATCTCACCAATTCTCATAAGCACAGGTTGCCACCCGCATGCGCAGCATGGCCAACAGGGTACATACACATAATTAGGTATGCAATTTAGGACATTTTTAATGCTGAAATTTGCCGTTTTTAATGTCAGCTAGAACATAGAAGTTTTCTTACAATGCATAAAATTAGATTGACCATCGAAAGGCCATGAAATTGTTCAAACATTGAGCGGTCATACTTCGCAAAGAATGCTGTCATAGTCAGGAGTTCGGCTACATCAGCCAGCACATTCCATTAGAGACTCTTGAGTGGGGATCTGGGTGCATGTATACTGCCAACTCTCATTTTAAATGCTGGTGACAATTTTCCCTACGAAAAATTTAATCAATAATTTTTAAGATACAAAGATAATATGTTGACTTTCGTCGATGCTTTTCAAGGCCATGAAAAAAGGGGGTTGAGAATTACATTTACATGCAAAGGCTGGAAGGGGCACATGACTATTTGTTTTAATGACGCTTATGTGTAGGCCTGCTGATTTGAAGTAACACATCATTAGATGTCAATGCAGGTAATCAAACCGCGTTAATTGTGCTCCATACAAGCTGTAGCCTATAACAATTTTGGTATAAATATTATCTAGGCCAAGGCCCAATTTGATTTTTTTCACGACATTTTACTATTACAGTAAAATTGGTTATCATAGGCATATTTTACTTTTACAGTTAAATATTACTGTGATTGTGATACCTTGCCCACATGACACACATATGCCAGATTCCCATTATCTAGGCCTATTCTGCGGTGTAAATAGCCACAAAGCAGTATTGTTTCTGGCTTTTGGCTTGGCAAGTCATTTCCATTCACTATCAGCTGGGGATTGTGGTAGACATAATATAAAAGGTCGGTGTCTATAGGCCCTCTATGTATACAACGAACATAATGGCCGTTGCATGTTGAAGGCCTGTGTCTATCAAGGCCTGTGTCTAATATAAACCTACACCAATTAGACCTACTAGAGAACGCACGAAAGCAAGTGTTGTGACCCGAGGATGACATCAAACTGCACAGTCATAACTGCTAATTATTATTCGGACCAGTGTGTTACCAAGGCTAGGACTAATAAGCACTACTCATTGGTAGACCAAGATGTTTTGTATCCAGAGATCCGGTTTAAGGCATATCTATATCCTAGACCTATGCACACATAATAAAAGCCTACATAATTTATATTATTAGGCAAAAAAACACGCCCGTCAGGCCAATACGAGTAATCCATACTCACTGGTAATTCAACCAATGCCCATCTAGATTCTTTCTCGGCGAGAACGTCACCTAAAAAAAAGAGTATAATCACATTATTAGGTTGATCGGTCGACAAACCGAAGGGGTTATTAAGATTAAAAGGGTGTATAGACATGGGGGGGGGGGGGGAGGAGGGTGATGGAGAGGGATGAATGTGATGGGTGGATGGATGGAGATTAGAAGTGAGTGAGGAGTGATGGGGAAGAAAGTGGGTCAATGGGTATCACTCACTCACTCACTCACTCACTCACTCACTCACTCACTCACTCACTCACTCACTCACTCACTCACTCACTCACTCACTCACTCACTCACTCACTCACTCACTCACTCACTCACTCACTCACTCACTCACTCACTCACTCACTCACTCACTCACTCACTCACTCACTCACTCACTCACTCACTCACTCACTCACTCACTCACTCACTCACTCACTCACTCACTCACTCACTCACTCACTCACTCACTCACTCACTCACTCACTCACTCACTCACTCACTCACTCACTCACTCACTCACTCACTCACTCACTCACTCACTCACTCACTCACTCACTCACTCACTCACTCACTCACTCACTCACTCACTCACTCACTCACTCACTCACTCACTCACTCACTCACTCACTCACTCACTCACTCACTCACTCACTCACTCACTCACTCACTCACTCACTCACTCACTCACTCACTCACTCACTCACTCACTCACTCACTCACGCACGCACGCACGCACGCACGCACGCACCCACCCACCCACCCACCCACCCACTCACTCACTCACTCACTCACTCACTCACTCACTCACTCACTCACTCACTCACTCACTCACTCACTCACTCACTCACTCACTCACTCACTCACTCACTCGCTCGCTCACTCGCTCCCTCGCTCCCTCGCTCCCTCGCTCCGTATTTATAAGCTCTCTATATATTTAAATATGTTAGCAGACTAGTATAAATGTGTATTATTCAATGATTTAATGGTAATAATTATACACATTGATATAGGCCAAATTGTTTTGCCTAACATCACTCTATTTATCTGTTTTTGACTATGAAAGGTAGTTCTAAATGCGGAAAATGACGTTAGCCTAGTCCAATGTAGCCCCAGCCGTGTTGAATGTCAGGTCGAATGGACTAGAAATTTAGGGAGGAAGTGCTACAATAAGAATCGATCTGATGTTTAATGGGAAAGCCCGCATGCAATGTATCCTTGTAAGTTACTGAAGTTCATACTGTTAAATATAATTATAGGCAGATCAGACAGCTTTTATTAACTATAAATCTAGCTTAAACGTATCAATTGAATGTGCTAGCTCAAAGTAGGTGGGTCGTTATGATTCGTAAACATTTGGGGCGCCCAATACAACGGCATGCATGCGCAGCATGGACAATTAACATCTGTATAACGTAAATATTTTGATTAAGTGGAGCATAACTATTCCAACCTACTTTAAAAACGTAAGTAATTCAAAAAAATATCTGTCAGTAACACAAGTTAAAACATCTATAATATGCGACAAGGATCAAGAAAAATTGTGGACATGGGTGTTATGTAAGCCTATAGGCCTACGTACGTTATCTATGTGAAAAGTATGTTTAAAATTACTTACATATATATATATGCACGATTCGATTGCCAAAAGGCCTATCTTTTTACTTGTCAAGTAAATGGATCTAGGCCTAAGCAATTTTCACTAACCTGTGTCGGACTGGATCATGGTGTAGAGAAGGAGTATAGCACCACAGGAAACCAAAGACAGACACAGCATGTAGCGTACCAGCCTCATTCTGATATTTGCCATCACGTGACGTCACCCACCACATTTAAAATGTCCATGTGGCATAATTATTAATGTGGTGTATTTAGTGTTTTTACTCGGCGTAAGACTAGGCGTAGTCGAGCATCGCACCTCCAACTCGATGTCATATATTGGTCATTAAGTTGTTGTGTGATATATGTGATGATGTGGGCTTAATTTGGCATCTGTGAGAACATAGATAAGGCACACAGCCGTTCCCAGCCAACACGAGACGTTGAACCAATGCTGTGTTGGTGTTGGGCCAGTGTCGTAGACGATGGGCCAACATCAACCAGGCATTGGTTCAACGTCTCATGTTTACTGAAGATTATTAACAGCCACAAATGGCTTATCAAATATGTATAAGATATTAACGATGCAGTTGGCCATATTTAGGACACCATGGGTCATTTTCTCGACATATCTCAAATTCTTAACATAGGTCCTATAGCTCTCCCCTATCGAATGTGGAATCCTGCCATGCGGTCTCGAACGCCGCTTGGTGTGGGATTTTCAGAGAAATAATCATATTTCTCCCCTTTCAATATTGGGATATTGCTTCGATGTTGTGTCCTTGGGCAAGGCACTTTACCCTTACATGCTTCACTTGAATCAGGTGTAAATGCGTACCTGGTAGGACAGAGATGACAATGTGTAATGTAAGTTCAATGCGCCGTAATGACTGCAGGACTGTATGCCTTCCGTGGAGTTGAAATGGCACACGAATGAACAGGTCCAATGACCAGTTAGTGAAATGTAAAGTCGGCCGAAGAGTCGTCAGACTTAATCAGACTATACACCTGCACCTTTACCTTTCAACCGGTACCTTAAATTTATAGGCCTATAATGATATAGAGGGGTTACCTGGGAGTGACGAAATTTCGATTGCAAATTTTTTACGGTGTGCACAACTAAATTTCCATTTTCAGAAAGGGTGTAAAAATGCATTAGTTTGTGAAATGCGAATTACTATAACGCGTGACGAAATAACTGAACTCGCCATGCGAGTCTGCAACCTCCCTCACTGTGCAGAAATGCTACCTCAAGGTCACAGCAAGGCTTTTATCAAGGGTATATGAGGGTCACATACATGTAGGCCGAACAAAAGTTTTTTTTATGTTTGTGCTGTCCAGCGAAAGCAAATCAGAAAAGTAAACTCGGCCTACTAGGTTTTTACTAAACATGCTAAATGTTATACTACAACTGGGTAAAGTATAAAGTCGGGCCCCCATTATTCTCAATATATTTGTTCATCTTCTGGAATCATTAACACCAGCAACCTTGGGGCCAACCTTCTGAAAATATCCCCAAATCAGGTTATTGATGATTCAGTAGTGGATGATTTGCAGAATGATAATTTGAATGATGCACAGCTGGTAGGCCCTATCATCGAGCATTTTGTAGCCATTCAACATGGTCGCCAGAGTGGAGTGAGATTTAGACCAATTTTCATTTGTAATGCATTATAACTGGTTTGGTGGCCAGTGAATTCATCTAGACCCCTCCCAAACAATTTAAACGATTAACCGTTTTGGACCAGGGCCCGTATATTAATATCGTACAAGTTACGACATAGCATAGACTTCGAATTTTCGGTCAAGAAGGCCATCTGGATAAATCCGAGATACAGGCCTGTTGTAACTTGTACGAGTTGGGCTCTGGAGACTGAGTTGTTAGTTATTCAAGATAGTATTCAAGATGAATGCCGACGTATAGTCAGATTTAAGAAATTGTGTTAATTGGCTAATTTTAGCTCAATTGTCTTTTCTAATACTGCACCTCAACTACTGTGTTATGGCAAGTGAGTCTACCCAGAACACTTCCGGATCATTTTGACCCGAAAATTTAGCCAAACAAGATGTCTAGTGATCATCCAAATTTGACAGTAGATTTGAAACCCTGAAAGTACTTACAAACAAGAACCCTGTGGTTCTGAACAATATTGAGAGTTATTTTTTGACTGACTGAAGTTGATATTAAAGCAATGGGCGATGCATGTAAAACTGTAATCAAAACAAATATATATTTTCCGCCATAACTACTTTAGATTGCAAAAACTTGCTTAAAAATAATTAGATGCACAAGTGCAAGATGTTTTCTTTGTTAGTTCACATGATAGCAGTATATTAAAATTCTGTGCAAGCACTCCTAACACCCCGTCTCGGATGTAGTGACTTGTCGTAAAAATCGTGTAATAAATATTATAATACAAACTTTTATGATGTTTTTAAAAAAATTGTTATAAGATATTATAATTATCACTGATATTATATTATTGATAGGATAACTACCAAGCCTCTATAGGCAGGGTTCAACACGCTCCAATAAACACAACAACTTAATCCTTGTAGTTACAACTGCAATCATCAAACACCAGACTATACATACAAGTATAACCAGCGCCATTACACAGTGCCGCACTGCGGACCCACGCGAGACATTGACCCAATGCTGGTTAAATTTTGGCCCTCCGTCTACAGCGTCTACCCAATATCTAACCAACATTGGGCCAACGTCTCGTGTTTGCTGGGGTCGCACCCTTGCGGTCATCAAGTCCTCATACATGGACTGTAACTAGAACTACCGGTACTTAAATGACGAGGTAAATGACTACGGTATATTATATACTCGTAATTCAATAAAATTAGAGCAACATACTTCATTAAGATATAAATATATATATATATATATTGCATAAAATAACCTGCTCCAGCATTATTGAGTGCCCGTGGTAGTACTGTTTTGACAAAAACTTTTAAATTGACAAGAATCGTTGTTGTTGCAACATTGACCTAATGTCGAGTTACTGTTGGCACAACGTCTTCGACGCTGGCCCACCATTGAATCGATGTCTCGTGTTTGCTGGGTACGAACATAACACCTTGCAATATAAGCGAAAATGATACGATTGTAAGCATGGTAATACATAGCGCTGACCGACCTATATGAGGAGGGTCCGTCGTCTCCAAGGGAATGTGAAAATGAAAAAAAGGTGGTAGATTTAATTCTTCTCGCTACTCACCATTTTCGGTAGATGACTACATGAATATATGATAACAAAACAAAATAAAAAGATAGTATTTTTTTTTAGTTATCGACACTAGTATATCTGTATATATACGTAGTTTGTTATAAAAATGATTTTATTTCAAATTAAAATATATAAAAAATACATGATTCTTCATGATTATTTTGAATATATAGTACAATGAGCGACCACTAGTTATGAGAAACGTCGACCCCGTGTCTGAGATATGTGGTCGCTCAGTGATCTGATGCACTGTCCTATCTTCACTGCTCATCGAAGGTCGCCGAAATAAGTATGCGTTTCATTTGCTCCGTTACTTACAATAACTGTGTAAAATAGTCAGGCAGCAGTTGTCATTCTACTGCGCCCATTTTGCCAACTCTAGTTTTTTGCTTTAATATCATCAATGACATCCCAATGAACAATAATTTACTTGTTGCCAACTTTTTTTTTACTTAGTTTTAGAAAAAATGACGTTTTAAATATTTGACCGTTAAAATCACCACCTGTACGTATTTTAATGTTAGTAAAACATCAAAAACATTAATTTCTCGCACTTTTTCTTTCACATATGTAATATAATATGACACTGAAGCATTGTTAAGATATACAATGCTTATTTTTGTGTTTTTTTATTGAAACAAATACAAAAAATACTCGTTTCATTAACGAATAAATAGGTATGGCTGAGGAAATCAGACTAAACAAAGTTAATGAGAGGTAGAGAGGCAACAAACTATCTGTATGTGATAAAAAACATGCAATTAGTTACACTCTAAAGTACAAAATATTAATCGTCTAGATTGATCTCTACATGCCTATCAGGTATAGGCTCCTACAGTGTTATTACATTCATTCCCGCATCCACACATGTATGTGCAACGCTAATTGTTTTTTTTGACACCCACACGACACGAAAACCTTTCTTACAGCTACATTTTTGGAGCTCAAGCAAAGCCTCAGGAGCTGGAGGGTTGACTCAGGACACTGGTATAAGTTTGCCATCTAATAATTCCCAGTAATAGTGGGTAGGTGATGAAAATTGGGGGCAAGGTTTTAGTGATAATTTCCATATTCGAGCCCTATGGAAGCTCTGTGGACATTGGGTATTAATGTCCTAAAGTTGGAGGTAATTGCTGAACCTCCTTTCCTTTCTGTGAAAGTAAAGCCCACCTTAAGTTTCGCAATGAGCATTCGTTGTATGTTGCATCAAGTTTGTTCATGTCCGATTGTAAAAATGTTTTATAATGGCCATATCGTTTCTTTTGAAAACATACCACCCAATGAGTGCTTCTGATTATTTGGACCCAACTTTAAGTAACATTCATATAATTATAGATATCATCTTTTTTGTTTTCCTGAAAAGTGTGGTGGAAAAAACATTTGTATCTACAGACAAAAAAATCAAAGGTAGTGTTGCATTACAGTTACATTACACAGTTATTGTGCATTACATCAAATGCATTTAGTAGTACAAGTTGATCACTTTCTTCAAAGTGCTGCAGTCCAGATGTCATCTCTGGCATGCTGACTATATCAGATAGAGGACAATTAGCCTCCGTCACTGTATGATGCATAATTTAGACTTTCTGTGGTTTCCCTCGGTAATGGTAATATTGGATAAGCTTCTCTGTGAGGTTTTTTTTAGCTCTGCTTTTGTTTTGATGTGGGAAAAAAAAGATTTGACATTCTTAATTTTTAGTACCATCATGTACATGGTAGTGGATCGGTGTTGTTTTGCTGTTCGCTTGTCTCTAGTAGTTTCTTTCAGATAATTTGACACATATTGATAAAAAAAACAATCCCAATTTCTTCATAGTTAGTTATACTGATTTCAGCTATAATAGCCACGAACGTTTTAGGGAAATGCATTGCATTTGTCATCTCTAGTGTTTTAGTTACCATATTGACCATACACATTGCATTTATTATCAAAACAGATGAAACACCCATCTCAATATCAATGACTTAACCATCTGACAGTGGCATATTGGATATTAGAAATACTACTTGTGCTTTGTCAGATTGCATAGTCATTGATCAATCTGGGTGAAAATTAGATGGTGAGACCACATTAAATTCAAAATCTCCGATGGCCTCCTTAATGACAAAATCAGTTCGACTCTTGACTGCAACAAGAAAGCGAGATAACAAAGCTCTTTCCTGTTTGATTGTCACAATCTGGCCACTAACTCTAGTTTTTGCAGTAGCTCCAACGTGTTTGAAGTATGAGCGATTGTTTTTCTTTTGAGAATTCCAGGAGTTGGTTGTTTTCTAATCATACGTTTGGTCACAAGTTCATCCAATGCCATCATTCCAAAATTATCTCAATCCTCAATATCACGACAGAATGTTTCAAGAACAACAACACGAGTAGCCAGATTAAGCATATCACACTTCAGAAAAGGATTGCCCTGTTCAGTGATAATGGTGATGATCTTTGCTACATTTATCAAGAGTCGACTTTCTCCTATGGCTGTGTGATGAGCAGAGCTTTACATTCTGGTTTGAATTCCAATATATTCTTTAAATTCTTGCACAATTTTGCAGAGAGTTGGAGCTATCATAAAGTACTTCTCGAGGGCATGTTCATTGCCCGTGATACCGATGAAACCACCTTTTATCTTAATTTTTGTATGTTCTTGTTCGATGCAGTGATCTGGATAAAATTAACACCATCCAGAAATACCCATGTTTCCGGGTCATTGTTTTGTAATTCTAGCATATCTGCAAACATAAACTGGGCCCCAGCGTCCATAATTTTATTGAATACATCAAACAAACCGTATTGAGTCGTCTTGGGGATATTAATTATTGATGGCTTGATGTAGTAGGGAATTTATTCTGTGGTTAGTAGCTCGGCCAGGGGAGCATCACCTGTTGATAATTATGTTGATTGCCATCAACTGAACAAGCCTTCAAGGAACGTTTAGAAATAGAACATTTACAAACTTTCCGGTGAAAAATGCCTTGATGCTTGAGCCACAAAAGTTAGATCCGTTAGTATATGGATGGAGCATAGACGGGAATATGTTATGTTCAACTACAGTTCCTGAAGGAAGCAAACTGTTCTCAAATTGCATCTCGACTGGTCCAAGCAATCTTCTAGTATGATTGCTACAGTAAAAAAAAGATGTGATAGTGTTCGATGTGTAAGCAACAAAGCAGGAATATAGGACGCATCGTCATTGTCTCAGGATATGATGCATACCAGTACTATATTACCAAAGATGATAAAACAAACAATGATCAGGAAGGTAGTAGCAGCTCTAATATAAATATATGGCAAATAACAAAGTGATGGCGAAGGTAAGAACTAATTTAAAGAAAATAACGGTTACGTACAAGTTTGGTAGTTTAGCAGGTACAGTGTAACTTCTGAGTTATTACACCACATATAGATAATAATTGATGTATCCATATAGTCAGATATAGATATGCTGGGATATGGGAACTATAAATAAGAAACAAAAATGTTGTTATACTACAAGAACAGAACATGTATGTCATGTTTAAATGCAGGCCACATTGTCATTGGTGAACCAATTTCATATTTTGCACAATAAAAGCATATGCCTTGACACAGAAGCTAGCCAATTGGCATTTAAATTTACCTAACTAGGGTTCATGCGGCCGGGCATCTAAACGTTGGGGAAGCGTTAAGTCAATGCAGCGCATCAATGGTGATTTCATGGTGTGCCAGCGTCGCAGGTGATGGCCTAACATTGAGTTAGTGAATCATGTTGACTGGCCCATACAATAGAATGGCAACGTATAATCCATTGCTACACAATTAAAGCCATATAATAATCCCATTATCTTTCATCCCAGCAAATAGTTACGGTCAAGTAGACCACATTAAGAGTGTGGCCTAGAGGAGCGAGAATAGGTGAGCGACAGGTTATCTTGTTTATTAAGATCATGGCAATTCATATCAAAAACCTCAATTATAAGACAATGAATACAGGTTCAGCTATAGAAACATATACAAATGTGGAGAATGTAATATACACACGATACTGAATTAGGCATGTTTGACCTGAATTTTTTACCTTTGACCTTGAACTATAGCCTTGACCTTGGCCCAATGATAGTTATTATTAATATACATCAATATACAAACAATAAAACTAATAGCTATCAGTTATATGTAACAATTATGAAACATTTTTATGAAATGACCAGTATGTCAAAATTGTCATATAGACGTTCAATAAAACCTAAATATTTTGGGACAGACGGACGGGTTGACGGACGGACAGACGCACGGACGGAATGAGGCCCGTATAAACGGACGGACCGCCGGACAGACAATCTGACTACACATTTCCTCCCGCCACATGATAATGAGGCCTAAGATACACCCACACAATCTATATTATTCTCTACTAGGAAAAAAACGTCGTTCGGTTTTTATTATTTTTGTGTCATTAAACACGCAAAATTTATAAACAAATAAAGAACAAGCTTGGCAACAAGCTGCAATTGATTTAATAACATATAATCTTGACAAATAGCAAAAAAAACTAGAGTTGGCAAATTTGGTGTAGTAGCCCCATGATATCAACAACCGCCGCCTGACTATAAGGTTATGGGCCGATATAATGTTACATTGGCCAGCACGAAACCACCCCCTTAATAGTAAGCACATACGTTGAACTGAATCGGCATAATATTGGGCCAATATCGCAGACGACGGGCGGCATTATTCTGCCATTGGATCAATGCCTGTGCTAGCTGAGATACTGGGTTAGATGTCGGATACTGGGTCAAATCGGTTACAGTAAAGTCTAATGTTTTTAAATATTATATAATTTTACCGCATAGCGCGATGTATATCACTGCATGTGATGATTTACGATAAAATAAAATAAAGTCTGATATTGTCTAGTAGCATTTTGACTATATTTTGAAATGTCCATGAGATACCTGATAAAAAAATGCAAATGTTTTTCAAAAAAATCACGAAAATCCAAAGAGCGAAAACGGCTCTGATGCTCTGATGCTGGCCCACACTTGAAAGCACGATACTGAAATAGAGTTGTATTTTTTCAAGTGAGTGACATTCTCTATACCGGTACCGATATTAAACATGGCATTACATGCAGATATCATCCATATCACACAAAGTATTAACTTCTAGATATGTCTAACTGATAGGAGACAATACACGTTGTACTGTGAAATGTATCTATGATCACTTAAAAAATAACAGTAATTTTAAATCTTCCTCTCTTTTTTCTATGATGACCGTTATCTGCCACTTGGTACTTTTAATGTTCTGATTATACAGACAATGTGTCTTACTCCGCTGTGAGCAGGTTTGTTTTGGTGGGGCAACAATATTTAAAAACAACAAACTTAAATCCTTAATAACTCAGTAATCGGAGCAGTAAAATAAAAAAAATAAAACACCATTCTCCATGGATTAATCGTTTGAATGAAATAAACAAAACAGTTATGCAGCTTTAAGTAAAAGACAAGCAATTGTAGTCAAAATGATTATAACTTAGTATAGGCCCTAGTCATAATTTCAATATCGCTATTATAATATTTTGTGGTTGTAGTTATTACATTAATTTAATACGCAATTTAACATGCAAACACGGGTGTAGCTTACATGTATATACGAACGATTACGGTAATATAATTAGGTATGAATTTAATACCATAGACTATTATACTAGTGGTACTATTGATAACAAAATTAAATTAACTAGAATATAGTTGGACACTCCCCCCCCCCCCTAATTTAGCAAGACTCGGAATGAGATAACAACTGCCATACTGAACACCCCTTCTGATTCCCGCGCCTATGAGCTCGGGGCAGCAAAGAGTTACCTAGGCGCTATAGAAATTTCATATAGGCCTACTGTGGATCTGGTTATTTTCGCGTGTTTAGATTTTCGCGAATTTGTGACTTTTATACGTAGTCCAAAATTCGCGAATTATCAATTTAGATGATAGGTAGCGCTATTAAAATAGTTATTTCGCGTGATTATTAAATTCGTGAATTTGTCCTCCTCGCGAAAATTAAAACCTCGCGAATATTACCAGATCTACAGTATATCCATTCATTCATCTCGTCACCCACATCTCTCGGATACATATATATATTATTAAGAACATTCCAAGATGAAATGCATGGTCTACAGGCTAACCGCGTACAGGAGTAAACTAGGCCTATACAGTAACACCAGCAGTGTCCTTATATAATCTAGTGTTCCGTGGATGGGGTCATAAGGCTGAATAATGGAAATATATGCCTTTTTACATTTTTTGAGAGACGTCAGTGCTTTAAATTGACATTTTAGGCCGAGAAGCCTCAAGCGTTCACCCTTCGCCGAGAAGCCTAACTTTGCTCCAAATCTGCGTGTGTTTTTAATATGCCGTGTGATTAGCTGCTTAACTTGACCCTCTCAGTCCCACGGGCATCTCAATATCACCATATATCCATCGTTTATGTGACGTTGAAAATCACTTTCCATCGTGATATTTTGATAATGTTCATTATTATTTACTTTGCATTTGATCCTTCTTAAATATAGTTAGTTAATGATATTTTTTTATCTCTATGATAGTTAGTTAATGATATTTTTTTATCTCTATGATATTTATTCACTTCGGGATGTGGATGTCTAGAGAGCCAAGCTGATAATACCTGGATGTAGGCCTATACACTGATACACCACACAACAACCACTGGACAATGACCCAATGCAGGTTCAATGCTGGACCGCCGTCGACAACGCTGGTACAACATTGATTCAGCATAAAAAATAACATAATTACAATATAACAACATACAGTGATGGATTGGTGCTTGCTGAAAAATAAATCGTCATTTCCTCTATTTTCTAGCTAGAGGATTATATAATGTATCAATCTCGGATAATTTTAGCTAAAAAGAACAAATATGTCATTTTTATTCCTTAGATATTTAGATATAAAAAAGAATTAATCCAGGCAGTAGCTTAGTCATGCCACAGTGTAACATATTACATAATCACAGGTGGGTAGGCATACAGCGTGACACAGTGTGTATAGGCCTACCTACCACAGATCTGCACATGCAGATTAGTGGCGTATACGCCTTAGAATGAGCATCCCCCTCCATTGTAATACGTTATCCCCTCTGCAAAGTCTGCAAAAGCAGTATGTGCTCACTTGTAAAGTGAGCAGATACTGCATTTTGGCTTTGCACGGCAGTTGTAAGAGAACTCCCATACAACATGTACAAAGAGGCTACACGATATCACGCGGTCGCTGAAAGCCAATCAGCAGATGTTATCGTAAATAGGACCATTCCGAGATGTTGGCCCAGCATTGAAACAACACGGATCAATGTCACATGTTAACTGGTATACCGTGCATATATAATGAAATGTCCAGGGATTTGACGACCCAGATTCTGTGTGTGTTGATTGGTCAGGGAGGTCTATTTCGTCCTATGATCTGCTTAAGATGTAGGTCAGCCTATCTCAGAATGTTCTTTACCGGAATTGTAGCTATGATGTCAGAGGCATTTAAACCAAGGGCTAGATTTTCAAAGGCAATATATATTATTGCAAAATATTGTAGCGATATCTTGATAGATTTGGTCTCAAGAGCAAAACATCTGTTAGCTTTCCCCAGTTTTCAAACTCTCATTCTGGTGGTTTCTTAAGATTATATTGGCCTAGTTTGATCCCAAGGTAGGCATTGTTCTCAGTAACATCTACTGGCTATCTACAGGGTATAAATCAATAGCCCAACCAACAGCTCAAAATTTCGTGACCCCTTACTGTCGTAAAATTGCCGACGGAAATCCTAATAACTCTGCAAATAGATATTTATACTTATTCAGAAACAACGTTTGGTGGGTCTACTGTAGGCTATGGAATGACAGAAATATGAAACTATGCGTTTTGCCGTATTTGAGAAGATGTGAGTTATAGTCATTTGGGACACACATTATATGGACACAGAAAAACAGTGCCCAGAATCCGTTTTGTGAACCATAATACAACATTATTGGAATGAGTTCCAATAATGTATAAATATCTTCCAATAAGACAAATGCTATGCCTGTACTAGTAAGCCCAAGTCGATTCTTTAAGTGCGGGGACCGTCTATACATGTCAGATTTTGACCTCTAAAATCGATCCCAACACCGAAAGAATTAAAAATTTATAATGACCGGAGACCCATAATATAGGTATTCAAATGAAGTGGAAAGAGCTGACTAAGACATTTATGATTTAATATTGAGATTTTGGTCTCTAAGAGGTGAATAAAAAATATTTCATCGTAGAAGGAGTTAAATAACCTTTGAACACAATGAGCATCACAACAATGCCAAGTTACTGTTGGCACAAATTCCAGTATGACATCCACTGTCAGGATTGCTGAAAAACAACAAAAATGGCTATAATAATCACATTTTAATTTATTTATTTCTGTACAATCGTATACAATGATTTGATTATGTGTATAAATGAACAGTGTTATCGGCTCCTGAAGAAAATAACCATGGTTGCGTCGGGTGGAACTGACATCCTAATACACCTAAATCTTTGCTGGGGAGATGTCCTCGCAGGATCTTGACGGGAACAATCAGCGGGTTTTGTAGTAGATCACTGCCAAAAATGAACAAAAACAAAATCACCATTACCAATTAAGTGTGCAAAATTAATTGAAATAACCCTTTCAAGCAGTCACAATTCTGATCTTGTAGTGGATGAAGATGATATGGGGTGGGTGGCAAAAAAAAAATTGTTTTTATTACAACAGTTCCATGAACATTTTTGTTCAAAAACCCTTAAGAAATTAAGCCATTCTTCAGAGATGCAAAATTATGCTTTGATGCACCGTAGGGGTTTAAAGGGTAATTATTTTCACATTTATTTTATGACAGTAAAATGCATTTATATATATGTGCATAGCAGGACAAGATTTTTTTGGTGCACAGGCTCTTACCTGAAGACTTTGCCATGACAGACAATAGCTGATCCGTCATCAGATGAAGAAGCAAACAGTGGGTAGCGTTTGTGGAACGCCACCTGGCGAATAGCTTTTTTGTGATGTCTGCAATGAGAATGTGACCTCAAATTAATATCATATTAAAGTATCCTTCCAATAAAATATATATGTACATGTAGTAGCATAGTCTGAGTTTAAACGTCAGATCGTTTTTTTGCAACAGACCCAACCCTAGGCCATATGAAACAAAAGGCCTGCTATGTAAACCTTCATACCCAGACCTGACTGGTATATAAGTAAAAAATAATATAAGTCTGTACTTAGGTTATATTGTTATGCCTTTAAGCAACTTCACTGTGATAGGCCTGCTACAGTAATGGGTATAAACTAAAATATCTAGCACCGGAAATGTTGAAGAGAAAGAGCTACTGGTATATGAAAAAAATATTTAACAATAAAACATAGATAATACATTTACATAGATTAAGCACCATATCACATAAGACCAGTTTAAATGTACAGGAAATATCAATGTAGTATATGCCATATCTCTCAGTATTCATTGATCAAGGATATTCAAGCTGTTTAACTGCATATCACTTTTTTAAGCCCTGGAATATTTCTGTGTAATTAAATCACTTCTGAGGTTTCAGGTACCATTGCCAACTCTGCAGGTCCATTACTAATATCTTATACTTACCTAAGAACCTGATAAGGTTTCCTAGAGAGGTCAAGGTCAAACCAAACAAGGTGGTAATCATAACTTCCAACTATTAAATTATCACCTGAAAAAAAAAAGTAAAATAAATACAGCTTAAATTTCCATATTGTTTTTAATTAGAAATGATTCCATTGTATTTCTCTTCACCCTCCCCCCCCCCCCCAACCCAACAAAAAAATATATTTTGCATTAACATGTGTATCTAAATATGTACTTTGTTTTCAAAATAACAACTTCTTACTTCAATTTGCAGCTGTGTCAGCAATAAAGAACAATTATGCAGTTAAAATGTTAACTCTTTCACAGTTAATTATCCTGGTTAAATTAATCCACTTGAAGTTGTGTCTTGCTAGTGCGACCCACAACTTCAAGTGGTTGAAAATACTCATATTTGTTTAATTCGAGACCAATTAAACAATTTGATATCATTGGCCAAGTGTTGGCTAGACAAATGCTGTTGTAGGGTAATACACCAATCTCACACCTTTCACATGTCAATTAAAGTTGGTGGGTATTTGTAATATAATGCACACAGTTTTGTTGACATGGCAATATAAATTTTGGAAATCAAACAAGTTTAATTTTCAAAATTGACATGTCAGCATATATATACATATGCTTAAAAAATTTGAGGCATTTTAATTGTAATGAAATGACTAAACAGTAAAATAACTATTCATCACAAATACAAAACCAGCAAACATGACACATTGGATTAACACAGTTTCGATTTTAAAAAGGCTGCTTTGGGACAGTATGTTAGCATTGTTCATATTTTACCTCCCGGGTGTATATCCATGGATGAAATCCATTTCACATTTGGCGTTAGCTTCTTAGTCAGCTCCTGCTTGATGAGGTTATACACTCTGATAAATCTCTGGGTCTGAACAGAAGAGGTCAAAACAAGGTCAATTTTTTATTCCAAAGAGTCCAAACAGTAGTTAGTTGGTAAAGTTACTTTATTGTCAATCAACTTTGATTCAGTGGTGGAATAATCTCCAATATTAGCTAGATAACCAATCAACTCACGGCAACAAAAAGGAACGGTCTTGTAGGATGGAACAGCACCTTCTGCACCAACCCCCTACTCTTCTTAAACGGACACTGTAAAACATTAGATGACATTAGGACTAGGTGAAATAAAAGCTACATGAAAGCAGTACTAGTACATTATACATGTATATACATTAACCTTTTTCTCGTGAAGTTATCTTTTTCAAATTATTTTGAAAGCACTACCCAGCAAACACGAGACATTCACCAGAGGTTGGTTCAATGTTGGACCAGCGTCATAGTCGGTGGGCCAACATTGTACCAACTTTGAGTTAATGTCTTGTGTTTGCTTTGTAGCGGCCTATTTACTAGTCCTCAGCGACTACCAAGATAGTTTCATAAGAACTTGTTGTGTTGTTTAAAATTCAGTCTTTATAACACGTAGACTAGTAAATCGCAAACTATAACCCCCCCTCTATAAACCAAATTTATTTGTGTTAATCTCCGAATTACATTACACACAAAATGGGCAAACTTCTAAAATACAAAAAAATAGAATTAATAGGACTAGAATAAACAGCTTGTAAATTTTAATGCAGATCTGTTGCCTGAGAAAGCAGCGAAAACCACAAAAGCACATTAAAATAACGCCCCTTGGATATGAAAGGGTGTATCTGCCACTTAGCAAAGTGGCAGATACACCCTTCCATATCCAAGAGGACAATAAGGTCACATAACTAATGAACTATTAACCCTTAAAGCGCTAAGTTACAAATTAAAATTTTTACTCACCTCAAGTTTTGTCTCGCTGGCACGATCCACAACTTGAAGTGTGTAAAAATTACTGACAATATGTACAGTTACAATGAAATATATGCTATTAACGTGAATTAAATGCTGATTTCTCTTTGAAATATTATTTTTTGAAGGCCAAATTCATAGGCTGAAAATTGCTATAGACCTGATTAAAATAATTGATGATCTTCGTCCCCTTGGATATGAAAGGATGTATCTGCCACTTTACAAAGTGGCAGATACACCCTTTCATATCCAGGGGGACGAGTTGTCGACAAAAATGACTGACCTGTGACTTTCGTTTTGACACCTGGTGAATGACTACTGAGTGCGCTCCTGCTTCCGGTGCCACGACCGCCAAGTAATCCCCTCTGGCGTGCCATGCAGCCTGTTTCAGTGACTGGCACACAAAAAGTAACAAAATCATACACAATGGTGTGGATGAAAATAAATGAATAATTTAATATTTGTGACTCATTTGGATATTTTGCTTGCGCGACCCACAACTTCAATTGGATGATTTCCATTTGTTGCAAATCTTGCTTACACACACATTTCATTCCCAATGAGAGAGATATGATCAGCTAATGAAAATTAATTTGAAACGATTATAGTCATGATTAGCAGTAAAAGCATTAAAATGTCAATCTCACACATACAAGTTGTATTGATATTAACCCTTAGAAAACTGATGTCGACTACAGTAGACATTTTGTGTTTTTTGTGAGCACCTAGCTGTATACTCAGTTGTTAAAAATAAAATATGCTTTTAATTTTAAAACACAGGTATACGTTGGGACTTAAATTTCACAAATAAGACAAATTTGCAGTCACTTGAAGTTGTGTATCGCATTAGCGAGACACAACTCAAGTGGCTGAAAATTTAAATTTATTAGTGTTAATATGGGCTATATATACAGCTGGAAAAACAGCTTCGCCATTCCCCGTAGCTTCACCCTCTCACCTGCCATATCAACAAAAATGTCACATCTTCAACTCAACTCTTCGTCCAATAGTGACACGGTATACGCATTAAAAATATTTTGCATCAACATATAACATTGCTCTGCAGAACCAGTATCTGCTTACTTGTAAAGTGAGCAGACACTGCCTTTTGGCTTTGCACAGCTCTACACTAGATTTCATTTTCCCTAAGAATTCAGAATCCAACAAGTACAAAACTTCACGTCATCTGTACCATCAATAGTTATTTTGATATCATCTCAGATCAGCTCTGTTGTGGAATATTACCCTTACAAGAAAGAAAACTTTTGCAGAAACCATGGGGACTACAGGTTTTTTTTAAATTTAAAGTTGTTATAAATGTCTTAGTCAGCTCTTTCTGCTTCATTTGAATACCTATGTTATGGGTCTATGGTCATTAGAAATATTTAAATTCTTTCAGTGCGGGGACAGTCTTCATACGTCAGAATCTGACGTCTACAGACGTTAGAATCTGACGTATAAAGACGGTCCCGTGCTGAAAGGGTTTAAAATGCATCATAGCAAAGGTACAGGTAGGGGTTAGGCTGTAGGTGAAGAGTTAACCCTTGTGCTACTAAAAACAATACATATAAAGTTTCTAGCTAGTTTCGGGCTAAATAAAAAGCCATTGAAATCGACAAAATAGTTTGTGATAGATGTTATTCAAATAACTAAATTCCGCGGATGACCATTTTTCATAAATACACATATTTTTCGTCATTCCAGCTTTAAATGAATGAAAAATAAAACCTGAAAATACACCTAAAATACTAACATGTTTATGTGTGATTTGTATTCTCAAGCCTTTGTCGTAATCTGCACCTCTGATGTCCTGCCAATCAACTGGAACACCACCTGTTAAAACACAGTTTCAACTACAATTAACCCTTGAAGCGATACATTCTATAATTTAAATATTGTCACCCGCTTGAATTTGTGTCTCGCTACGGCGATCCACAACTTCAAGTGGGTGGAACTTACTCATATTTGTTTAATTTGAGACCTACAATTTCTTGCACATTTTATTCCCAATAACAGTTTTTTTAACTGCTTATAAAACAGATTAAAAACAACAATATTTATTAATGGGGCTTTAAATTACCATGACGTACAAATGCGAGCTAAATGCTAACCTTTGTCCCACTCGGCATGTATATATATATATTTCAAGTAAGTTTCAAACCAAATAGAATGCCATTGGAATTGATAAACTATCTTGTGGTAGCTAATGGAATAAATCAATTTCAATATTTTTGTCATTGGTAGCTTGAAATTGTGTTAGTGATTCCAGCTTTAAATGAATGCTAATATTTATAGGATGAGCTAACACAAGATTTTGTGTTATCGATGTCTCAGTGTTGAGCTGTGAGATGCTGGTCTAATATTAAGATTTAAAAAAATACCTTTTCCTAAATAAAATTATTTTCTGACCAGCATTTTTTAAATATAATTTTATTTTTATTTATGCAAAAAACACATTGACAACAGTGGAACCCTTAAAGCGCTGAATTATTTTTATATAAACCATGGAGACCGAAGGTTTTTTTTTAATTTGGAATCATCATAAATTTCTCAGTTAGCTCTTTCTGATTCATTTGAATACCTATGTTATGTGTCTACGGCCATTAGAAATATTTTAACCCTTACAACACGGGGATCAACTTTAGACGACTAAAGTCGATCCCCGCGTTGTAAGGGTTAAATACACCTTCTGGCTGAAACAATGTCGGGATAAACCAAAATGTGTGATTTTAATACCACATTTATTCCACATCTATTTATTTAGAAAAAAAAAACATTCTGCATGACACCAAGTCATAAAATAATACATCAATTTAACAAAATGTTTTTCCATCATCACACATTGACTTCACCTTTTTTATTCTCTTCACTAGCTTCTTCTTGCTCGTGATAAGACTCTAGCATGCTGTCTGTGTTGGAGATGACCAGTTTGTCTCCAAGTAGTGGATTAACTACTGTCACTTGCTTGTCTCTATAGTAACAAAAAATAAAAATGTGTGTTGAAACATCAAGATTTGCAAATGTTTGGTCTCAAATAAAACTACATTTTCCTGAGGGGCAAAGCTTGCATCTCCACCTGCCCTACATAGATTTAGCAACCAAAATACAATAATTATAGGGAAATACAGTACTGTCATAATTTGTTTACATAAATAACATAAAAATGTGATGTCAGAATCACACCAAAATGTGTCTACTGCAAATATTTAGAAAATTAATCCGAGCAGGGGTGTATAGCAAAATTATCAAATTTTGATGATAGCTAAAACGAACAAAACTGAAATATCCGCTAAAATTCTTAAACGAAAAAAAGCAAAGTTTTTATTACCAGAATCACAGCAAAAAACTAATCAGCATATGTGCAGGGTAGGGTCTTTCCTTTAAATCAAACATAAAACAAATCCATGAAGTAGTTCAAGCTGTAGGGAGCGACATAGGATTTTGGCGGCCATCTTGGATTTTGTTTAAAAAGCTGAAAAACTCCCCCAATTTTTTTTTCTGTGGCTTTTTCTGCATACAGGAAATATTTAGAAATAATCCGAGCAGGGGTGTATGGCTATATTACCAAATTTTGAGGATGGCCAATATGAGCAAAACTGAAATATCCACTAAAATTATGAAACGTAAAAAAAGCTAAGTTTTTAGAATCAGAATCACACCAAAAGCTTTTCAGCACACGTCCAGGGTAAGGTCTTTCACTTAAACCAAACATGAAACAAATTCATGAAGCAGTTCAAGCTCTAGAGAGCGACATAGGATTTTGGCGGCCATTTTGGATTTTGTTAAAAAAACTAAAAAACGCAAAAAAAAATTACCAGGCAAACTCCCCAGAGCCAATATGCATACTGCAAATATTTGGAAATAATCGGAGCAGGGGATTTCGCGTGAGAGCGGCGGCGGAAGGACTCGGCAAAAACAAAAAGTTTCCACCACCACATAGAGGGTGGAGAATTAACAAATATGGGTAATTTTCACCCACTTGAGGGTGTGTGTCCCGGTAACAAGACACATCTTAAAGTAGTTTAAAATTTAAATTATATAATATAGCGGTTTAACCCTTTAACCTCCAAATTATTCAATTCAAATTTTCACTCGCTTAAAGTTGTGTATCGCGTTATCAAGTGAGTGAAAATTACTCAGATTTGACAAATTGGAGGTCAACTCTTTTCAAATCTTGCTGATTAATGTCACATTTTATCTCTACCATGTTCAAAAGGTGATACCATATGTGTTAATAAAAAAGGAAAAACCGAATATATTCGGGACCAGCGGTTAAAACAACTTACAATCAAATCCAAACAAAATCTAAACAGATATTACAAAAGAATAGACAGTGAGACATTTAATCCCTAAAGTGCTGACAATTTTTGTATAAATCATGGAGACCAAAGTTTTTTTTTAATTTGAAATCATCATAAATGTCTTAGTTAGCTATAACCGATTCATTTGAATACCTATGTTATAGGTCTGCGGCTATTAAAAATAATTTTGCTCTTACAGTGCGGGGATCGACTTTAGTGGTCAGAATCTGACGTCTACAGACATCAGATTCTGACAAATAAAGTCTATCCCCGCACTGTAATGGTTAATCAAAATTGGCTTACTGTTGCCAAAATCAGGATGTTTTGTTCTGGGTAGTGATGGTTGGAATTTTGTAGCCGGTGAGCAGTTGTAATTGGTTGGTCTAACCAACTAATGATCGCAGTTAATTGTTAAGGGAATTTTTCAGCTTGGTGCACATATGTATGTGTTAAATGAAAACAGCAAAATATTGATATCAAGTATATTATCAACGCCTGCCACACATACACTGCAACCATTGTGCTAAAAATATGGGCACCCAGTGGGAAAGTTAAGCGCGGCACATGTAACATTATCCAGGCCTCGTCAAATAGCTTTTTGAATCAGTCCGTGAGTTTTTAGCGATAATCGAGTAATGATATTTATAATCATAATAATCATAATTGTTGTACCAAACAATCACTCATCATTTAGAATCGATCATGGTCACATCACTAACTTCAGGTAAGTATTGTAAACTTAATTAAAGTTATAGAGAATAACTTTTTAAATGGTTGAACAATGGCTTATTTAAGGGGAAAACATTAGAACTTAATTTGCAGAGAAAGATGAGCGGTTGAATCAGCAGACAAGACCACATACTGCCTTATCCAACAGGCTGATGGAGGCATAAAAACAATTACAATAGTTGGCTCTCATAGGGTAAATTCTTACGTAAGTATTGTGAGAAGACACAGTGATGGATTAGGGTTCCACGCCACGTCGCGCACAATGTCGTCTGTGTCTAGCTGCTTCATGCATCTTCCCGTGGCTACTTCCCACAGGCGAACTGTTTTATCATCTGATCCTGTATTTAAACAAAACATGGCATACATTTGAAATATGGCACAAAAAAATACACAAAAAATATTTTTTTGAGATTACTTCAATAAATTTGATTGTTCTCATCAACAAAGTCCAATTTAAATATGGCTGCTGTCACATCACATGAACTTAACAGAAGACATGGCACACAGATAGGTTTTTCCAGAGTAATGAACTACAGTTGTATTTATTTTCATATTGTTGAGGTCATAGTCAGCCATTACCCTTACTGAAAAAAATGGGTTTTGACGAATGCTTTCAGCGAGTGCTGGGCGAATGTATAGCGAATGTTTAGCGAATGCTCAGCCATAGTGCTCCAAAATATTGTGTTTATAGCATACCGGAAGCGATCCATTGACCAGAGGGATCAGGGCTGATACAGCGTACAATGTCCTTATGTCCTTTGTATACCTAGAAACCACAGTCATTATTCAGTATATATTAAAAACAAGGAAAATTATGTTATTTCACTTGATGTCTTTATGCTCTTTATATAGATCAATCGAAATTACTCTTTCTGTATTTAAAAGTGAAAAAATGGTAAAGAGAAAATGCTCAAAACAAAAATGAACAAAAAAATAATTTAATTTTTTTAATTTGATTTTTTTTAGTTGATTTTATTAAACAAACATTATCATAGAAATCAGTAATGTCTGTTAATTTACTTACAATTGCCAGGGTTGTGGGGAAGGGCCGCAGGTCCTTGGGCTTGGGAAGTTTCGGAATCAATTCCTCTGGATCCACATTTACCTATTGAAATAAAGCACACATCAGCAAGTGGAATAAATATGTCATAATTAATCCTTAAAGCACCAACTTATAAAATTTTAATTTCTAAATCCAGAACTATTTTTGATATGTTTAAAAAACAACAAATGTATATAAAAGTATAAATTATATAGTATTCCTTCGAATTGCTAATGGTGGAATAACCCTATTGTACTTGCTAGTGTAATACAAACTGATTGATTGAATGGTTAATAAATTGGTTTGATTTATCAATCATGTAATTTTTATTTGGTTATCTCTTTACTTCATTTTGTCCAGAAACGACAAACTTACTCTCATTTTTCTTTGTCGAGGACATAGGTAAAGGTCGAGGCATCGCTCAAATCGCTCATTGATAAAGCGAGCATAGCCTGGGATGTGTCTCATACAGTCAAACTTCTGGGGCACCATCTTGATCCGTCTTGTTTCTGGCTCTTTCTGCTCCCAAGCTTTTTTCTTTAAAAAAATGTAGAATTAATTTTTTGACGAATTAAAAATAGAGTAAATTGAGTATTTAACTCTCTCACCACCCTACTCACATGTGATAAAAAATAATTTTTTCAATAAAAGTTAAAAATAGTACAATCCATTACAATAAGGTCATACTGAGCTGTCATTTTAGTTATTAACCTTTACAATATTTTTGTATAAACCATGGAGACCAAAGTTGTTGTTTTTAATTTGCAATCATCATAAATGTATTGGTTAGCTGTTTCTGCTTCATTTGAATACCTATGTTGTAAACCTTTTTAAATCTTACAACAAGGGATCTATTTTAGACATTTCAATATGATGCCTATAGACGTCAGATTATGATAATAAAGTCGGTCCAAACGCTGAAATGGTTAAACTGGGGTATTTATGAGATTAGGAATTTTTATTCACTTTGGGATGGGAATTGTGGCAGCAATTCACAGCTCGACTAAATAAAAATGGGAAGAAATAGCTGGGTGCCAGGAGAGTTAAACGATTCATCTCACTCTATATAAATTGAGTGTAATTATTCTACAACTGCATATTGGTCTCTAACCTCTGCTTCTGTAAACATGTATTCTGGAGGCGGGTTATAAGATTCTTCATGCCCAGGCAAGCCCAACTTTGGAGCCGGTATATTCTGTGCAATGTGGCGCATTTCTGGATGCTGTAAAATAGAGATTTAAAATTCAATTGAAAATTTGCTCTGCGCAGATGTGCCATATTCAGAATTTACGCACATATGGGAATCAAACTAATAGATTTTCACTGGGATACAGTAGATTTGTTTTGTAAAATGTAGCATCAATGTCTTTTAAGTGGATACAAATTACATATGTACAACTTGAATCAAAACATATGCAAATGGGGTTAGCACTTCAAGATGATTTTTTTTGCTTAATTAGCTTCAAAATTCAACTTCTGGTGATTGCCAGGAGCATTGTCAATTGCTCTCGTTGCACTTGGTTAAGGAGAATGAGACAAGCGCCGGCACAATCTCACTCCTTATAAATGGAGGACTGTGATGGAATTATTCCTCGCGGTTGGAAGTGTGAACTTTGTGAATACAAGGGATAAGGCACTATTACACCTCTGACATTTTCTCATTCAAACAAAATAGACAAAAAGGGGTAATACTTGTACTTTACCTCTTTTTCATCTCCCCACAAGTCGTAAAACTTAGGTTCATCAAATCCTTTTTGCTTTTCTTTTTCTTTCTTCAACACCCAGCTAGGCTTCATCCAGCCCATCTTAATGGCATTCACGTACTGACCAACCTAAACAGTCAACAACAATCATCTTAATGGCATTCATGTACTGACCAACCTAAACAATAAACAACAATCATCTTAATGACACTGACGTGATCACAATCATAAATAACAACAATGTATAATGACAGCTGACAGCTGCTTATACACTTACGGTACATAAAAAGATATTTCTGCTTCACTTTTCTTGAAAATTTTGAATCAGTCGAAAACGGCGTGTGTACCATTACCCTTTCAAGCCTGACTTCACCATAGTCATCTTCATCCACTACAAGCCCCGAATTGCTGCCGCAATTCTCGACTTGTAGTGGATGAAGATGACTTGACGTGGTTAAAAATTCAAGAAAATCACCACATATTGGTAAACCAGTTTCATGGAAATTTTGGTTCCAAAACCCTTAGTTATAGGAAAATTAGGTATATTGCAGGGATCTAAGATGATGCTTTAATGCATCGTGAGGGCTTAAAGGGTTAAGCTTAGTGTAGCCAGAGCTGAGTTGATCTTAACCCTTAAAGTGCTGAAATATTTGTGTATAAACCATGGAGACCAAAGTTTTTTTTCAATTTGAAATCATCATAATTGTCTTAGTTGATTCATTCCTATTCATTTCATGATCTACAGCCATTTTAAATATTTAAATAAATATTTAATTATTTCAGTGTGGGAACCGTCTTTATACTATCTACAGACGACGCTGGACGGTCCCACGCTGAAAGGCTTGAAGCGTTCATTTTCAGTTTTTTAATTTGACCTTCAAACAAGGAATATGTAGAGAAGAAATCAGCACATATGTAAGTAATTTTTACTCATTTAAAGTTGTGGGTCGCGACAGAAAGACACAATTTTAAGTGTATATCTCACCTTTAGACGCTCAAGGCGAGAAGGAATAAAGCTCTCTTTGGTTTCTGGTCGATTTGTTACAGGATGAAGCATTTTCTCATGTGTGAAAAAGTCAATCCATGGCTGAAATACAATCAAAGACTTGAAACTCAAAACTACACAATGAAAATAAAAAGTTAAAGAATATGTTAATGAAAGATTAATCTACAATGATAATTAGAATCTACCCTGTGATAATAGATGATTCTTCAGGAAATACATGAATATACTGACATGTATCATGGATGAAATAAAATTAACATTATTTGCCATCTCACCTATGTTATGGGTGTACGGCCCAAATATTTTTTTTTAATTCTTCAAGTGCTGGGAGTGACTTTATACGTCATAGTCCATCGTATATACAGGTCAGATTATAACGTATAAAGTCGGTTCCCAAGTTGATAGGGATAATCTCAACATTTACTCATCACATATAAATCCCCACAAAAGTCAAGATAGTGTTCATTTTTAATTACTACATCAACTCACAGCATATGGATCCTCGCTCATGTCAACATATTCTCCATCCTTTAATTTTCTTACAAGTTCTATATCTTTCTCAGACATGATCACTTTCTGACCAGTGGTTTTGTCTTTAACTGTTCGCCTACATCACAAATTAATTTCAGTCAGCAAACAAAATAACATCATTGTTTTTTTTCAAATTGTTTTGAAAAAATTGAGGCCCAGCTCAAAAGTGGAGCCTCAAACAAGTAAACAAGCGCGAAGAAAGAAAGTCTAGTGCAATCTATAACTAACTGAACAAACAAACACTTCTGAGAATGTTGATTGCAATGATAGGCCAATTACCTCCTGTAGTGCTGGGACGTATATTTAGGATTTTATTTTTCATAAATAAACCAGGTTTTTCGTCATTTGAAGCTGTAAATTGTGTTACCAATTTCAGCTTTAAGTGAATGAAAAATGGAAACTAACAATTCAGCAGCACAATGGTTAACCTTTTCACTACCATACATGACGGAAATTTCCGTCGTCATTTGTCAATGAACGTAACCATAAAATGACACAAATTTTCGTCAAATATATACTACATTTATGTATTTTTCGTCATTTGAAGCTGGAAATTGCGTTAGCAATTCCAGCTTCAAATGACGGAAAATAGAACTCCTACACCAGTATATCTGGATCCTGGCATGCACCCCGGCCTGGAAGTCAAAGGGTTAACTAATCAGTCTCAGAAATCTAATAAAAAAGATTGAGATCCATTATTGTCATGACTGATGCTCAAGACCGTTCTCAACTGATTCGTAATAATCCGTGTTGTATGGTAACTACACCTCATAATATAATAGATATAGAAAGTACACGTATATAACATAATACTGATAATAGTAGAAATAAATATGCATTGTGAGGTGCTGTACATTACCCATAGTTAGGATCATCCATTTTGCTGAGAAAATCATCCAGCTGGTCTCCCTTTGCTGGCTTTAATAATTTCTGTCCGAGAAGATTGTAGCCGATGTGGTCGTAATCTTTGTACCACTCCATGGGAATGTTTCCGACAGTGTTACGTATGTCCTATAATAAAACAAAGCAGATTCACACATGCCCTGCAATCGCACAAAGCTGCAATATGTTATATATCTGTGTTGTGAAAAAAATATTTTCTGAAAGAAAAGGAGACAATTTTTACATTTTGTTCTTATTATTTCAAAAAAATTCTTTTGACCAAAGCATTCAGATTCTTTCTGAAATTATTTACTTGCATCAATTTCAGCATGTGAGTCAATGTATGCTCTGCAAAAAAACCACAACATTTTATCCTAACACAAATGGAACTTTCTAAGAAATCGCAAATTTTAAATTTTAGACTGTAGTGGAAATTTAACCAATATTATGTCTACCATATCTGGATAAGCAGTCGGATAACATGTCACATCACATCAGCTGGACTGCTAAGAGATCAAATATAATGAGTTTTAATTTATATGCCTCCAATGCAACCTCTAAGCATATGCAAATTTGTGGCCTATTGGGCAACTGATTGTTAAGACAAGAGTAATTAAATTGATTTAGTGTTGGGTGAGAATCATCACTGCAATTACCACATCACACTCAACAAAAATTACTCGTACCCATTTACCCAAATAAATGATCAGACAATAGATTAGTTATACAACAGATAAGTCACCTCTTCATCAGATGAATCATAGTCATATTCATCTGGCACATTCACTGTCGTCACAGGCACATCGCTGACTGACACCTGTGATGTCTCCCCCTTCTCTCTATCTCTCCTCAGTTTGTTTTTAGATTTTTTCTTGGCATCAGGTAGGGAATAAAGTGTCACTTCGCCAGATTCGCTGTCTGACTCATCGTCACCAGATTCACTGTCGTTGTCCTTTGATTTTCCCTCATTTTCGTCATCTTCCGAACTCTCCTCATTTTCAGTGTCTGTGTCATCATCTGACTCAGATTCCGACGAATCACTGTCCTCCTGACAATGACAGCAATTAAACATTACAGCACTGACATATTTTTGTATTTACCCTTAAAGCACTGAATTAATTTGTAAAAAAACATCGAAACCAAATGTTTTTTTCAATTAGAAATCATCATAAATGTCTTTTGAATATCTATGTTATGGGTCTACGGTTCATTTGAATACCTATGTTATGGGTCTACGGTCATTAGAAATATTTTTTACTCTTACGGTACGGGGATAGACTTTAGTTGTCAGAATCTGACGTCTACAGACGTCAGATTCTGACAACTAAAGTCTATACCCGCTCTGTAAGTTTTTTCAATTTGAAATCATTATAAATCATCAAATGTCATAGTTAGCTCTTTTCGCTTCATTTGAATACCTATGTTATTATACGGGTGTACATTCATTATAAATATTTTACTCTTCCAGTGCGGAGATCAACTTTAGACGTCAGATTCTCACGTCTAAAGTTGAAACCCATGCTGAAAGGGTTAAATATTAAAGATCTAGTCACCACTATTGCCTATGAAATTGCCCATTAAGTAAGAGTTTTTGAAACTGGTTTATATTGCTGGTAGAAGCAATAACAGACACAAAATAATTATTTAAAACCCCTATTTTGTCAATAACAATTATGATTCATCAAAAATAAATCAATTACCAAGTACAATTTCATCATGGTTGAGTACATTTTTCAATTACAATAGGCCTCAATACTCACAGAGTACTCAGATACAATACATGTACTCAGATACTCACAGGGATTGATTGTTGGTTTTCATCAACGCTGCTGTCATCACCTTCACTATCACTTTCTTCAACTTCACCAGTCAGGATTGCTTCTCCATATTTGTCAGATATCAAGCCGTGAGCTTCCTGAAAAGCAGATTAATCAATAGAAAGAGCTATATTTATGAAGGGCCTCGTGTTTATTGATTTGTATGGCTTGGTTTTAGATTTACATTATACAGAATCATGTATGGTTAGACACAGGCATACACTTTTATAAAAGGGTGCCTTTATTAATTGAGATTTCATAAAATATGGGGATCAGCAAATTTCACCCATGTTTTACCATGGACAACTAGTGCAGCCTTCTCAATTCTTAGAGATTCCATCATTGTTCTGTCCAAACGGAATAAATGATGGCCTCCAGAGCTTCCTCATAGGCTGCATTTTTTACAAAAATTAAAAAAATAGCACCTGTGTAAAAAAAATATCAGAAGGGTCCACAGCACGCCTGCTCCACCAACCTCTTCAAGCATTTGTTGCAACAATTTAAATAATGAAATTAAAGGCGTGAGATGGCACCATTTTTCGTAATTGCAAGAAATCTAATGATGGGAACCTCGAGAAAAGGTGAATAAAGTGTCATTCATTAAAGTGTTATTTGTAGCCTACCAGTGATAGGGAGGAAAAAGAACATACACAAAAAAATATGCCTTTTATTGCAGTGTCTCACAACTTCAGATAAATCTTGAAAAAAACATGAAGAAACATGGAAATGGCTTTTTGTGATGTAGGCCTACCTAACGTCCTAAGTTACCCTACACTGCGGCAAGTCGTCACGGCGACGGAGGCGAAACGTCTCGAAGACGGGTGCAAAACGCATTGGGGAGCGAGACGTTTATGGTGCGAAAAGTCTTGGAACCCGGCCCAGCCAGTGCCACTGCGGCTGCCAGTGCCGTGGCAGTGCAGTTGAACGCGGCGTGGGCGATAAAAAGTGAAAATAACAAAACGACTCAGAATTCTATACTTTTACCATATAATTCGAGAATGTGAAAAGAGCAGTATGTAATATAATAGTTTAGTGAATTATAAGTATGAGTTTCTGATATATTTCACCTCAGCATTGAGCTTTTCGGAAGGATTTTTTTTACGTTTGACAGACATTATCGATGCTATGTTGACCACATGTGGAAACGAAGATATTTGGATATTTGGCATTATACCGAAAATACGTGCATGATCATATGATTCAAGTTTTAACACAACATGGCCACAAAATGACATTGTATTGCAAAGGACAAGACCCAACACCTAACATATATCTAGCAGAGCCGTATTCAGACTAAGATAAAAGGAGGTTAATAGACGACCAGCTGAAAACAGGTTTATTCTGTGGCAATCTGGTAGTAGGCTAGTATAGTAGTAAATCATTGCTTTACGTCACTTTTCGGCACAAATGGTCTTTTAAGTGACATCAGACAGACATACAGACAGATTCTTTATTTCACCATCTGTGGCAATCTGGTGGTAAACTAGATTTTAGTGGCAATTTTCACTTATATGACATGTTTTACCCCATTCTGACCTCAGAGAGAGGGGGCTCACCTGAGCGACATAGATGTGTGGAGAATGGTTTTACCCGTTTCTACAGAACATTATTGGGATATGTAGGAGGGGGGTGGTTATTACGTACACCCAGCCCCCAACCCCCACCCCCTGTGTACGGCCCTGTATAGCCCCTGTAAGCTAAAATGATGAAGAGCAAGAAAACACAAACGATGTAGTGGATGCAAGATTTTGCCATCAGAAGAAGGATGCAAATCTGTTGCTTTCCCTAAAAGCCAAGTGCGTTTATTCTCAAGTTCCTCATGCATCAATACCACCTTGCATAGGCCTATACCGTTTGTGAGAGTTCGCGCCAGAAAAATTACCAGGGAGGGGAACTATTTTATAGTAACGGTAGGCTTACGGTAGGCCTAATCGCTTAGGCCCTATCCATGTTTGCCAGTAGGCCTACTGCTCCAACCCAATAGACACACGACGTACGTTGCTGCGCCGTTGAATCGACGTCATTGACGTTGATTCAACGTCTCAGCAACGTAGGCCTACGTCGTGATCCTGATATGGATGGGACGGAAAAAGAGCATGCAGCTAGGTCATTAACACATTGTCGATTAGGAACCTCTTGACAGGAAATAACAAGTGAACACAGTCCGAATCATCACCGACCACCGTCAATGGTCGACTATTAATGGTTTCTTCTTCTTCTTTTTTTTGCGTAGCAGAGTATAACTTCCAAGTGGAAGGCTGGTTACTCTGGGTGTAAGTGTGCGCTTGGAAATTAAGCTTACATGTTTGTTACCCATAGACTTGGCTGTAAATAGTTTGTTTACTTATCATATGGCTGGTGTGAGTTGGTGTACTGGTGCATAAACGGTTGATGGACAGAGCTACTAATAAAAATAAACAGAGGGGAAAAAGTAGCTTGCATGGGACTCTGATGACGAATGGCTATTACATTGAATGGTGCAGAAAAATCGTAGCGTGATGCTCAAGCAGTAGGCAGAGTAGTGAAAGAAAATTGTGAATCAAACCGTCGACACTGGAGACAACCCCATTTTATGTTGGAGGGCGATTTTTTCATTCAAGGTATAGGCCTACATACGGATTGACGCACAGTCACAATCATGGTTCCTACGCCTCATGATTTTGTTTTGAAAGTAATTCCGCAAAAGGAAGAGGAATACAAACAGTGAGGTAAAATGACGGAAAACTTTTGATCTTAAGGTAACTCAGATTTGACTTACGAATCACACCATTAATTAAATAATAGAAAGGGCAAGATCATTTAAAGTGCCCTACCCTTATACTACACCTTCATACTATACACTTCATCGGGTAAATAAAAAACAATGAAGCAGCACATAGGCTACATAACAAATACTGGCTTCGGAACAGGTTTCAGCTGACAGGGCTTCATTTTTTACAATTCGTCCGGGAGAAAGCCATACTGTGTGGACGTTTAAAAGGAACTATTTTTTGCCAAAACTAGTTATGAGATCTTCACCGCAAACCACCTTCTCTGATATGGAATCTCCCCAGCACACGGAGTGACTATACAAACGTGTCGGCGAGTTCATTCAAGTACCCGGTACCATAGGCCTACTGAACGATACATTCAGAAGAACCCAGTATAAAAAAGCAAGAACTTACCAAAAACCATGTACTAGGCTTACTAACAACCACATCTACGAACTGAACAGAGGAACTATGAACATACATGTACAGTTCCTGAGGACAGACGAACCAGAACTCACTCGCTAATTTAGCTAGTTCTCATGGAGTTAGTCCACATGATTTCTGTCTATTGGGCGATAATCCCATCGCTTACTTGGTGCTAAAGTTTAAAGCTTCCCTAACGTAGGCCTACGTGTTGCTGACAAAGACTCAATTCTTAGGAGGACTCAGATTCAACTGCCTAAGACAGATCTGCGAATCTGTCCAGAACTACGTAGAAATGCTTGTGCATACGAACCGTGTTCTATGCACCTCTAGCACACACACAGTCAGTTCAATATGTTGTAAGGTATCACCTTTCACCAGGGCTATACAGGCCATTGACGAGACAAATGATATCAATGGTAGGCTACGGCGGAGAAGGCCCTATGCCTGAAAATAAAGAACAGTGTCATAGGTCAAGGGGGATCCATCACAGAATACATCCAGTTCTCGGTGAGAATATCCCTCCAGCTGGTTGAAGAAAAAAAATGACAGGATCGAGTAGAACACGTCTTCAACTCTAAAACTTCTACAAGCCGGGATCAGATAATTAGGTTCTCAGCAGACGGAATAGGGGCGTCACAACCAAGTTTATAACCCCACAGCCTTGAAAACGGATCTTCTTCTAATGAGGAAGAGATTTAAAAACTGTATAGGTGGTCAAAAACCTTGGAAATGAGCCTTATATATAACGTGATCCTCTTAGTGAACCGTATGTCAAGCATTACATTGAAAAGGTTGGAGCGGAACACATCCACAGCAGGATCCCACTTGAGACTTCCTTGTTGACCTTGTTATCGAACAGAAACGTATTGTCAGCTGCCAAGTCGGCACAGTTATTTGCCCACTTGGCAAAGGAAATACTCGTTGTAACGTAATGTAATGGTCGTTGTAATGTAATTTAACGTAGAGCCAACAGAATGGCAGCCGTACAGCCAAGCATATCAACGCATAATTAAATTCTCAGTCAATTCAGAATTGGTCTCAGACTGTTCGCATATAGCCATGTGTGCTTGCACTGTCGTATTGAGTAGGACTATAGCCGAGTTGTGAAAGGGTAACCTCATAAATCTCACGACACGTCTAATAGGCCTACGTGATCATCCCACAAGAAACAATGTACAATTCTGGTCCACTACAGTTACACTAACCTGAAGGAAATGTCAGCCGTGTACGCAAAACGCCAACTTTGAGAACGTAGCCGACTCTCAGTAAGATAGAAGTAAAGATTACTGCCAGTCACAGAGGCACATTACCTTAGTGGTTAGACTGGCTTCCCTGACCACCGGACGATGTGGTAGGTAAAAGGCGGGTTCTTCACAGTGAAATTCACCCGGATCGACCTTGGTACCATAATGATATTCAGGTACCGGAGTTCAATGGATACTCTAGCTGTGAAAACATTTGGACAGCGGTAAAAAAAGGAATTATTTTTCTCACCAACGTTGAGATCGGAGCATCAATGTCAATATTTTTATGCACCCAGAAATTCCACACGAATTCAAGTCAGACGTGTAACAGTTCTGGGTTCCGAAGCGTACGAAGAACATACACATGGTAAATGACTATGCAGATCTTGCACTCCTCTAAGGTTTTTAACTGTTCCATAGACAATCGGACCTAATTTAGAAACCTAGGCAATCAAATGTGTATTGCTAGGCCAGGTTTTACATTTTAATTTTTAATGCTTCATATTGTAACACATCATTAGTCAAAACAGGTTTGTAGATGCGTGAGCTAATAATATCAACATCAACATTTCGCACAGTCACATCTGGTGAAACAAGCATCTCGGACAATATCTAGTCCACTCTCAACCACCTTATCATTACCGAACAAGCCATAGGCCAGATTTTCAACATTTTTTAGGATTTAAATTGTTCACGAAGAAGTTTAACACAAAACTCATGTCACCACCACAGTCGAATAAATTTTCCAAGTTAGTATCTCTTTCTAGAGTAGATAGTCCTGCATGGATATTCATCAGGATAATCAGAATTCGGAAGTATATTCACCAGACAAGAATAGATGGAGGCGTCTTTCGGGACATGGGACACAGTTGAGGGTCCATCTGTGGGGATGCCATGTGGGTACACCGGTAGGGTGAACGGCGAGACCCACCTAACATTCACCAACATATTAATAAGTTCATTCCTTCCCCGTCAGGTCGTCGGTTCCGATTGACTTCACAAAACTCCTCTTCAGTTCATTGTATTTATTGGTCTAGACACAAAACATTAGCAATGCACAACCCCGCGCATGACACGTCCCCAGGCTCTGAGCGGACGACCTGCAACACGTCTGCAGTCGTCAAGAGCTAGACTACAAGTGCGGGAAAATACTATGACCGCATGGCAATCGGATTTATGCACACAGTACTGAAGTACTAAAATGAGGCAGTCATCTCCTGTCTCTCCGCGTCCGGGGAGATCGGGGGCGACTGTCACAGTAATCGAGCGAGGCAGGGATCCTACATTACCCCCGGGTTAGTGATAACGTAGGAACCCAACTAACGTGTAGGAGACTGCATCGTGAAAGCAGCGGGGGTTGTATATAACGTAACCTCTTATAACTAATTAAAAAATCAGGGTGACAAAATACAGCGTGGGTGGTTGTTGTTGATACAGCGTGGGTGGTTGTCGTCGCAGCATCCGTAATTAAAATATTGTCCCATCCTCATAACACCAATTGTCCTATCCTCGTAACACTAATTGTCCTATCCTCATAACACCAATTGTCTTATAAATTAGTTATGCTGCTTTGCTGCGACCAACCGATTCATTTATTTATTACATCCATTATTATTTAGCAAATATTTTGCTCGATAATGTAATTGTAATTTACCTATTCTATACAATGTTGCCAGGCCTGGCGCATTCAATTACAAATTTAAATGATTATAATTACAGTATGTGCGGTTGGTCCCGCCATAGATGTCGTTAGGCGCCACTATGGCGTGGACCATCTGCACGAACCGGGCAGGAGTCTGGATTGTTTGTCCGACTCTAGTTTTTCTCACGGTTGCGTCCGTCGAAATTTTGTCGCGATTAGCGATATTCAAACGATTTCTTGTATTCGAGTCGTTTACGGCGTCAGCTGCACCAGGGGTTTTACCCCGTAGATGTGAAGGTATGCGTGAGTACGTTCGCAAACCGCCGGCGTTCCCGTTAGCGCGGGACACGGCGGGGGCTCACGAATGTGGCGCTACATAAGCTTTGCCTTTGTTAGGCAATTTAACTTTATCAGCTGGTTGCTGTGGGACAGTGGCCAATTTGGTACTGCTTCTGACTGCCGTCGACTGTGTCCGTTTAACACTCGTCCTTTTGGACGTCTGAGTGTTTGCACTACTAGGTCTAGATGGGTCCTGTGGATTCCCACTAGCGATCCTGGTAGTCTTCGAGCTCTGTTTTTTGTTTGGCGTTGTTCGCTGTGTTGTCGGACCTGTTGTAGGCTCGCACTCTAGATGTGTGGGTTTAACTCGGTCTAATGAGACCGTTTCTACCTTGCCTTTCATCAGGATTTTCATGACTCTGCGACGACCTTATATCGTCGTAAGGGGCGGTCAGAGGCGGCGCAATTGCGATTCGTCGCAGGAATACATGTGTGCATGTTTCTATGTCCTTGTACTGGAAAATGTTTGTCTGGTGTGTGTCACGTGGCAGACATAAACGGAGACGCGACATGGCTACGCTTAGCTTGTCTGAGTAAGTCTCCAAATCTGTGTTAGCGTCGACGGTGTACTGTTGCGTAAACTCTCCTGGGAGTCTGAGTGTCGTACCGTATATCATCTCGGCAGCCGACCTGCCTAGTCTCTCTTTGACTGCAGAACGAACTCCTAAAAGTACAACGGGTAGAGTAATAGTCCATGGGTTCGGTGATTCGTGCGCCATAATGGCGGCTTTCAACTGGCGGTGGAAACGTTCGACCATGCCATTCGACTGGGGGTGATAGCTCGTGGTGCGATTCCGTATTATCCCGAATTGGTTACATAAATTATCCCACAATTTTGACTTGAACTGAGCGCCCCTATCTGTGGTGATAGTGGCGGGAGTACCGCAACGTGCTATCCACCCGCTGAAGAAGGCATCGGCGACCGTTTCGGCCCGAATATCTACAGTCGGTATGGCTTCCGGCCAACGTGTAAAACGATCGACGCAAGTCAGTAGATATCTAAAGCCATTAGCGTAGGGTAAAGGTCCGACTGTATCGATGTGGACATGATCAAATCGCTCGGTAGGTTCAGTGAACTTGCCGAAAACTGGTGTGTTGTGACGTGAAACTTTGGCGGTCTGACAACCTTTACAGGAACGACACCATCTAGCAATGTCAATATTCATGCCATGCCAAACAAATCGTGTGTTAATCAAAGGTTTGGTAGCTCTGTGAGATGGGTGGCCTAAACCGTGTAGGTTTGAAAAAACTTTTCTGCGAAATTTCGCGGTAATGTACGGCCGGTTATGTCCCGTGGACACATCACACCAGATCAGTTGATTGTCAAATGATTTAAGTAATTTGAAATTCATAGTGGATGCAGTCAAGTGTCGCAATCTCGTGAATTCCGCGTCCTGAGCTTGATCAATACTTAAATCTTTATAATTTATCACTGGTCCATGGTCTATCACGGACACTGACAGTCGTGACAGCGCGTCGGCGACGAAATTTGTCTCTCCTTTAACGTACCTAATGTCGGTAGTGAATTCAGCTATGAAAGCTAAGTGTCGTGTATGTCGTAGGGACGCGCGTTCGGTGACAGATGACATTACAAATGTTCACAAAAAAATTGCGTCCTTCTAGATTATGTCTGAAATGTTTTATGGTGGCATATACTGCCAAAAGTTCACGGTCAAACGCGCTATAGCGTGTCTCCACTGGACTCAGCTTGAAAAACGAAAAACGAAAGTGGCTGCCACATACCATTCAAATACTGCTGCAAAACGCCACCTACGGCGGCATCACTAGCGTCACACGTGATGTTTAATTGAGCCATAGGGTCTGGGTGTACCAGAAGGGTAGCGTTTGGCAATATTTGTTTGGACTCGGAAAATGCTGACTCTGCATTCTGGTCCCACTTCAAATCAAAATTCGACTTCGGTGACAGTCTTGTATGGCCTTCATTGGCTGCTGTCAATAAATTGTTTAATGGCATCAACTTTGCTGCGCATTGCGGTATGAAACGGTGGTAATAATTTACCATTCCTAAATACCTTCGCAACGCTCGTTGCTTTTCGGGCTTTACGAAATTCACTATGGCGTCGACGGCGCTGGGTAACGGCGAAATTCCTTCAGCACAAACGTGGTGGCCTAAAAAACTTCTCAGGACCGATGATGATACCGTATTCGGCTAGTCGGGCAAAAAGAATTCTTAAATGTCTTTTGTGAGTTTTATGATCTGGGCTGGTTACCAGTATGTCGTCTAAATACACAAAAACGAAATCAAGTCCGCGTGTAACTTGGTCTATGAAACGCTGAAACGTTTGTCCGGAATTTCGCAGACCAAACGGTGTCCTGGTGAAATTAAATAGACCAAAAGGTGTAGTAACGGCTGTCTTTAGTGTCTTATGTATATCTGACGGTTCCACAGGCTCTAACCAAATCAAGTTTTGAAAAAAATTTCGAGCCAGCTAATCGCTGCGTGAAATCCTGAATATGTGGAATTGGGTAACGGTCGGGTACGGTCTGAGCGTCTAAACTTCTGTAGTCTCCACATGGTCTCCAGTCGCCATTTATCTTTGGTACCATATGAAGCGCTGAGGACCACTCACTGTCGCTGGGCTCGATGACTCCTAACTTGATCATTCCGTCGAACTCGCGTTTCGCAGTGACAAGTTTATCGGGTGCCAATCGTCGTGGGCGCGCGAACACCGGGTGTCCTTTCGTTACGATTTTATGTGTTATACCGTGTTTGACGGTCTCACCCTTTGTCGTAGGGCGAGTCAGTTCCGGGAACTGACCTAAAAGTTTAGTATACTCATTATGAACAGTGTCTACTCTGTTCAACGACAGTGGTCTGATTGACGACAGTGAAGCGGGAATAGCTAAACCGGTTCTCATATCTCGAAGACATCGACTTCTCAAGTCTACTAGCAAATTATAATGAATCAAAAAATCGGCCCCAATGATGGGTTGTTGCACGTCCGCTACTATAAATGTCCACGGATATTCGCGTTTTAAGCCGACGTCGACGACGCGTTTACTGTTGCCGTAGGTATTGATAGTAGTGTTATTAGCGGCCACCAGGGGGAAGCAGTCTGCGTCCGAAATCCTGTTAGCGCAAGATTTCGGCAAAACGCTGACAGCTGCGCCCGTGTCAATCAAATATTTGCATTTATTATTTTTGTCTGCGACGTGCAATAACTAAGAGTTGCATAACGCAATATTCGCTACTTCGCGCTGACCTAATGTGCTATAGTACGAACAGGGTTCACTGCACAAGCGCGCCTTTTCACCGAAAGTTTGGTGGTAGTAGCAAACCTGTGCAGTCGCTGTGTTGGTCGGTTGCGCGACATTATTTTGCTGTGCGTTCTGCGGCGGTACGTACGGACGAGTATTTTTCTGTGCATTGTTAAAACTACTTGGTTTGTTAGGAACAAACTCTGTGGCATGTGCATTTGGAATAAATGTGGGCCTAGGTTCATAATGATTATTTGCACGTCAACGTCCTTGGTTTCTCTTCTTGTCAGCTGCAGTCGCGGTCTCTAATTTCCTTAGTCTCTTTGATAAGTCCTCGAGCAGTCCCACTAGTTTAGTGGTTTCGTCGACCTTTATCTCTGCAACCCCCGGCTTACTCTCTTCCACATCCGTTTCTGAAGCAAGGGCCCTGTCGGCCAACATGGCCAAACTCTCCAGTGTAGCACTATCTTGTTGTGTGGCCAAATGAGCACGAATTAAAGTTGGCATTTGCAGAATAAATGCTTGGCGTATGACCGCCTTTCCAACCACTGCCTTAGTTCCGAAGCCTGCCGTCTTCTGTAGGCGCCTTGAGAAGTGTGAGGGAATGTCCGAGCCCATCCTTTCTCCGGAAATCACCTTATTGACTCGTTCGGGTGTTGTCAAACCTCGTCGCTCGATCAAAATACTTTTCAAGCTTACATACTTGTGCGACCTGAAAGATTGGAGTAGAACGTCCCTAACGTCAGAGGCGACCTCGTCTGAAAGTGCTGCGCATGTCAGACTGTACCGCTCGTCATCGTCATGGATTTGATGAAGATTGAACTGTGTTTCGATCTGATTGAACCAAAGTTCAACGTCCGTAGCGTAAAATGTTGCTATCTTGAACTTGGGCAAGTTCGTTGAACGTCTCGGAGGCTGTCTTCTGCGTGGTGAAGGACTTTTTGACAAATCACTCCTAGAGTGATGTCTTGTTCGTCGATTTCGAGCGATTCGAGCAAAATCCTCTTTGAGTCTTTGGTACTCATTGTCAGCCTCGCGGAAGCGAACTTCGCTTTCCGAGTAATAACTATCTTTTCGGCGAGCTCCCTGACCTTCCAGAGGCGTAGACACGAAACCTTCACTTTCGTGTGGTGTAGACATTGTGAAATGTTTGTTTAAGTAAAATTATTTAACTAATGAAACGTTTGAGATTGCGGGCCTATTGGCACTATGCACTATCTCAAAAGGTGTTGAAATGGTATGTCATATTAACACATACCAGCTATTTTGGTGACGTGTCGTGCGCGGGTTAGCTGTACATTGCTAAATATCAGGATATGTTGAATCTTTAGCAGTGTAGGCTGTTGAGATTGTCCATGCTATGTCGCATGTTGCGATATACAGGGGTTGCTGAGATGTTTGAATATTCGTCACTGAGATTGCACATAATTTCTTTTTCACTTAATCACACACATATATAATTTTTGTAAAAACTGTAGGTCAAGATTGTATATAAAATGCCAGAAATAATTACTACATGCTATGCTAAACTATGATAATAGTATATAGTGAATCGACCTGGGTGAAAAAAAAAAAATTCACGCAAGTCGAAAAACACATGCAAATATTGAAAATGTTTCGCTATAGCGCAACTGTCAAGTCAAATATTTCGTTATTTATATAAGTTAAATCTACTGAAATCAACTATTATGGCTGACAGGATAAATATGACTGCGATAAAAACAGCTACATTTGTTATTAGAATAATATTTTTAAACATGACTGACAGTAGTCTATGCGGATTGATGATATAATATATTATTTCACTGATAAATGCTTTCTGCGGTGAACATTCCACTTTTTTTTTATATTGCATGTTCATCGCCGATTCATTCTTGGAAACGTCCGAATCGATCGCTCGCTTCGTTTCCTTTATTGACGTGTAAGTCGGTTGTCGTCGTAGCGGTTGCGTTTATTTGGTTTGCAGCGGGTGTGTGTGTGGTGTATGATTGTTTGCTGCTAACATGTGGCCTGTCGCACACGTGTCATCCTGTATCTGTTTGTCAAATATGGCGTACGTGACCACAGCCGCGTAGACCCAGCCAGCAGCTTGTTGCTGTATGCTTGGGCCAGCAGGCCTGTATCATGGGTGTACGTGCAAAACTGAGCAGCAGACTCGTCTCGCCTCACATTAGCATATTCATGAGCTACTCTGTGCCGGGCAAGGCGCGAGGAGTAGACTAGAACGACGCCGTACACCAGGGGGCGTTGCGACGTGAAAAATTATACTATGACTTGTATCAAAATCTCGCACAACTTGTGCTATAATTTCTTTTCTGAAAATGCGTATTTTATATTTTCTCACTTTAATGGTTTTGAAAAAAAAAAATTGTATGTATGTAAAAAAATATTTGAGACTAGACCGTGTATATTCTTGACACGTGAATAGTATACGCCACGAAATCAAAATGGTGGCCTAATTTATGCTAATGTGATGAGGCGACATGGGTCCACTGTCCAGGTGCATGCCGGTTATGGCGGGACGCGTTTTTGCCCACGGCGGCCAGTAGCTAAATTAGGGGAACCACCGTCCAATATGGCGCTCACTTACCAAATACATTCATGACAATCAGCATTCTCTGAAATAAGATATTGCTATAATGATAAAATGTTGACCTACGGTCCTGGAAATATGTTTTACAGACCAACTAAGACCATTTATTCACATTCATTTTCAGGCGAACAATTTTATTTGGCCCTAATCCTATTAAAGGTTATCTGAGTCGAAGCGATATTTTTCGATAATTTTTTCTTGGTCGATTTTTGTTGAAAAATCGAAAACTGAATCCTTAAAAAATCCTTAATATTTTAACAAAAACTATCCTTGAAAACAGAGGTTTTTATCTTGTTGCTTGGTGAAAATGCTGTTGCGATCACGATCAAACGTCAGGGGTCACCAGCGTGGGGATGCCACGTGGGTACACCGGTAGGGTGAACGGCGAGACCCACCTAACATTCACCAACATATTAATAACTTCATTCCTTCCCCGTCAGGTCGACGGTTCCGATTGACTTCACAAAACTCCTCTTCAGCTCATTGTATTTATTGGTCTAGACACAAAACATTAGCAATGCACAATCCCGCGCACGACACGTCCCTAGGCTAGCTCCAAGCGGTCGACCTGCAACACGTCTGCAGTCATCAAGAGCTAGACTACAAGTGCGGGAAAAAGCTATGACCGCATGGCAATCGGATTTATGCACACGGTACTGAAGTACTAAAACGAGGCAGTCATCTCCTGTCTCTCCGCGTCCGGGGAGATCGGGGGCGACTGTCACGGTAATCGAGCGAGGCAGGGATCCTACACATCCACTTGGGATTCGACATGCTAGTTATTTCACTCGCAGTCACTAAATGCTTTTCCCTTGCTAAATTAACACTATAGCTAATCGCAAAACTACCTGCTCCCGCTGTCGCTGATGATTTTCTATATTTTATATTTATTATAGTGACATGCATATACATACAAGATGAAAAAAACATATTATCATGATCATGAACAAATTGTCTTATAATGTCACTTTATACAAGGTTATAACAAACAAACCGTATACAGTGTACCCAGGAGGTAAGTATTATTATTACCTGTGAAGAGAGGTAATTAAAGGTATAAACTTGGGCAGGCGTACCGACGGCGCGGCTGTTGCTGGCGTGACGTCCGAAGATTGGTCCTGGTACACTTCGCTTCGTGCCCCTGGTTCGGACCTCATGCAGTATCCTTATTCCTACGTCACTGGGAAACTGAGATCCTCACCAATGCATCACGCCTGTCCCAGCTTACTCCACCATGAAAAATTCCCAACGGACTAGTTGGGAAGCTTGCCTATACCAACTACAGGGCAAATATATATTTGCCCTGTAGTAAAAATGCACTTGTTTATATGTGTGCACAAAGCTTGTAAAGCTATTGCTGATTAAACTTACTTACATATTTGCTTACATACTTACTTACTATATCAAACGTCCGAATATCCAACAGATATTACAGTGTTCTCCGGGCAGAAGTGATGTAAGACTAAATTGGGCTATAGGCGCAAAAGTCTTATTACATTCTCTCAATCATTCATAGCCTACATGACTTTTCAGTGCAATATGACTTTAATCAGAGTAACTTTTCAACAATCGAGTCCTACCCACCTCAGCGACCAATGGAATTCCATGACTAAATCATCAAAACTCCACCGGGACGCCATTTGTTCTGTGACAAGAGAAAGCCAAATCAAGAGTTAACAATATTAGTCATTGTCATTTAGTTATTGCCCACTGCCGTAGACCAGCAATGTGCCGACGTTCAGCCACTCCACACGAATCAATTCACACGAGCCAGACCAGGCCATCGAAAAGAACGATGAACCAATGCTGGCCCATCCCCAAAAAATCTAATTATACACTGGATATTTACTCCGCCTTGATAATCGCCACAATCAAAGGACCTCTGGGAATAAGTATCCTACCAGGGAAATTTGTGTGTTATTCTTTGGTGACCATGATTTTTTGAGGCCCATGATTTTATTGTATGTCACTATTCATCATGTTTTTCTCTTCTGAATGGTTTACTGTGAACTGGCTGCCAGTGGATGTTCACTGGGGTTTCCAAGATTCGTCTCCGGGTCTACCACAATTTCTGCAGGCCGCCTATGGTCACTTGATTTCCATGAGAGACCCAGAGAGTGAATTTGTGAAATCTGAACTCATCTTTGGTGGAGCACAGTTTGGAAGAGCACAGTTGAGTGCTTGTCTTTTGAGTGTTTGTCACTCTCTGCACGAATCGTTGCTTCATCATCCGATTCCCTACCATCTTCGGACGTTATATATTAAAAACCGTAGAATTTGGCTGGGCGAGTTCCCCACTCGCCGGACTTGGGTTTTCACTGGTAATTGACCAGATGTCCCCACTGTCATTTACAATTATTGACGTTGAAATCCTAACAGTGCCCAAAATGGAGTAGGCTCTATTCGCTAGGTGCAATGCTGGTCGTCTGGAAAGGATAACGGGCGCATTCAATTACTAGGGTGGGGTGGATGGGGGTTCTTTGAACTGAACAACTCTTTTATTTCACTTCCCATCTGCAATAAAAAAAATCACACTGTGCCTCAACTCTTATTATTGATCTGGAGGTTAAGGAGAGGAGAGAAGCTATTAGGCTTCACAAATTTAAGGGTCATATAAATAATGCCGAGCGAAGCAAAATAAAAACAATTTTTTAGGGTCGTTGAATATTTATTTACAACATGTCCTTCAGACAATTATTTGTTTCACGAAAATTTAGTTTGAAAATATTTAATTCAAAACAACCCTAGCCCCCCCCCCCCTGGAGATTGAATGGTGGCCATCTTATTCATTATATATATAAAGAAGGTTGATTGCCCAGATCAGCCATATTGCCCTCCTTTTTCTGAGGAAGGTAATCCACATTTTTCAAGAGGCCTATGGTGTAAGTAGTGAAAATCGATTGGGCACGCTTCTAATCATAAATGTTGCTGAATGGTATTGTATATGCCTATTGCTTGTGATATTAATGTACTTTCTCAAAGTAATTTTGTTTATACGTTAGGCTTATATTAATTAAACACACTTTGTTATGGAAACAAGTCCGAATATGCACTGAATCTGGGAGTAAATAATGAAAAAGCATTGAAATCCAAGGATTACATGTTCATTGTATTTACATATTTTATTTTATCTAGTTGTTCTATCAAGCTAAAACATGTGGTTATACACATTATCCCCCCCCCCCTCCCCGACATAAAAAGGAAACCCCTTAAATGCTGAACTCTTGGTTAAAGGACGACATGGAGGCTTTAAGGGCAATGGGGAGGCCTTAAAGAACAAGAAAGCGGTGCTGAAGCGCGGCAACGAGGCATTAAAGGGCGACGGAAAGTTCTTAAATGGTAATGGGATGCCTTAAAATGCGAAAGAGAGGCGTCAAGAGATGACGAGTAAGCGCTAAAGGGTGACTAAGTGAGGATAAATGGCGATGGGAATGTGTTGAAGGGCGATTGGAGGCGTTGGCGAGTGACTGGGGGGCCTTAACGGGCGACAGAAAAACATTAAAAGGCATTGTGGAGGTGTTGAAGAAAACATTATTCGTTTCAAAATAGCTAATTAACCTTATAACCACAAATATGACATTTAGCCGTCAAAATACTACAAAAAATGCAGTAAAAAACACATGAAAAATATGTATTACACTTGCTTTCTATTTTTATTTGTGAAAAATGTTTTTTTGTATGAGACTTTGGATCAAACTATTACCAGAAATGGATTTTCTAGTCAAAATCAAGTTAAAACAAGGTATTACATTGGTTGCTATTTTTATTTGTTAGCTTGTCTGACCTTGAACTTGACATTTCGACTTTGAAGATGAAGTTAAATCACTAAAATAATACCAGAACTGGATTATCCAGTGGGTTATGGTAGATCGGTTACCTTTTTTACGCGAAAAAGAGGTATTACACTTGTTCTTAGCCTTAATTATAACCTTATGCTACTTATTATAATCTTATGTTGGTCACTTGACTTTGAAATTTACGCTTTGAAATTCAAAATGAATCCTAATCATCAAAATATCATATTTCCTCAATTTTCTTCTTGGAATTTACTTTGACAGCTTGAAAATGTTCTTGAATTACCAAAATGATACAATAAATGGATTCTCCATTCAAAATCAGAGCAAAAGGAAGTATAACACTTGCTGCTATTTTTATTTGTTAAAAAAATAATATTTTTTAGAAATTCGACCTTTAAATTGACCTTTTGACCTTGAAGGTCACCTTGCATCACAAAAATTATACCATTAATAGATTTTCCAGTTAAAATCCCATGAAAAGGAGCTATTACACACGTTCCTAGCTTTATTTGATAAAAATCTTATTTTCGATTACTTGACCTTGAAATTGACATTTTTCCATTGAAGATGACTTTAAATCATTAAAATAATAAAAGAAATAGATATTTCAGTAAAAATAATACGAAAAAGAGGTATTACACTTGTTCCTACCTTTATGGTTTTGCTAATTGAGACCTTGCAACATTGTTCATATAAAAATTACGTATACTTGGGTTCACGGTTTTCATATATGCAAAAAAAATCATTACAAATATCATTTTTGTGTTGAACTAGTTCTGAAATTAAATTCCGCGCCCCCGAAAACATATATTAAGACTCATTCATGACATTTTTATGATGATTTTAACCCAAGATATGACAAAATGTAAAATATGCGGCCATCTTGGACGCCATCATGATTTTCTCAAAAGGCTCAGGAAGGATTCTTGGGGACTTCTAGTATGTTGTAGGGGATAGTTTTCTTAACCTTTCTTGAAATTTTCAGCTTGTCATGACTTTGTTCAGGTACCAAACCTAGTACTCTTGGCCCATAATAAACCCAAATATTGTTATAATAATGGTAGGCTTAAAGTATTTTGTAGATGCGTGATGGTCCGCAACGTTGATTGGCTCACTCCAATAACCTGCCTGGTCTAAATTCTATGTAGGCCTCTACTCTCATAATATATATGCGTATCTAGACATAGACTAGAGCCTATTATATACAGGTCAACGTTACTGTGCTACATTCATATAGGCCTATAACTCAAAATGAGCCATTGGGTAGGCCCCTACTCTTTTTCCTAGATACGCCCTTGGTCTGTTTATTTATCACTGTTTAGTTACCGCTGTAATAAAAAAAAATACATCACATTTCTTAGGTCAAGTGCCAGCTGAGAAGTCGTCAGGGATTGTGACATACTGAGAATGTCAGCCATAGAATGCTGTTATAAAGAAACAAGTAATTGGATTTTTAAAGTAGTATGTCAACAAAATGCAGAGCCAAATGCGTCTGGTGTTGAAGTGGCACCAAACCTCGATCACTATCTTAAGGCTGTTGGTCGAAGTGCTTTTTTTCTCGATACGTACACACAGGTCGGCTAGACACACGACGCTGTTGCGACGTTGAATCAACGCCAATGAAGTTGATTCAACGTCACAGCAACGTCGTGTGCCCAGTGGGATGTACCGCCGCGTACAGCCAAAAGCAACAACTGCTTGCTTTACAGTCTTTACAGTAAGGTGTTACTGTCTTTTAGCTTTGCAGAGCAGTCCCACCCAATTATATGGCCGGAATTTCACGCCACGTTGTGTTAAACTGCCAATCAATCGGCAGCCGTCATTTCGTTGTAGACTGGATACGAGCACGACACTCGGGTAGTGCTGTTAAATTTGGTCATATCAATTTGCCAGGCTGTTATGTACATGCGCATTATATTTTTTTGAAATAACAAGGCCCATACCCGCCCCTGTGATTAAAGGGTCGCATCTTAATCTAACCCTTTCACCACCGAAGCCCGTTTTTAAGTGGTGAAAGGGTTAAAGAGCTATAATCAGGCCTATAGCCATTTTAATCTGTTTTATTAGCAGGCTAAATCACTGTTATTGGGAGCGAACTGGGTGTTTAAACGTCAAGATTTGCAAATGTTTGGTCTCTAATTAAACAAAAATCAGTAATTTCCACCCACTTGAAGTTGTGAGTGTCGGTAGCGAGACGCAACTTCAAGTGGGTGGGAATTTAAATTTTGTGATGTATCAATAGCTCATAACATGTGGCAGATTCGTATCACGACTTTGGGGGTGGGGGGGGGGGGGGTCGCGTGATGTGGTGGTAACAATTAATTTGCTTATAATATATCGCATAATACATCTGTACTTTATTTTAATATAATTTCCCTTTGTATCCAAGGGTAGCTGCATTCACATACATATATATACGAACACGAACGCCTAAACTAAAGTAGGCCTAATGTTATTTTGGTGTATGTCGGTTTTGCATGTCCGTGTATGTGAGTAACGTTAGGCATACCCACACCAAAATAATATAAGAATTATTTTTGCCCTGTTTATATTCATATTTATAGGCAAATTTGTAATTACAGCTTCAGTCCTGTATGCAGTATGCACTATTGTGCTATCGCCCCACATTGTGGATTTTCTGGGGTCTCGCCGGATGGAAAATGCGCCTACGTCCATTGAGGTTTTTATATGTCCAGCTCTAGTTCAGTCAGTGGAGCCATCTGATTTACGTGGTTCTCTGAGCCCCACGACACGACATCGCTGCATGTCCTAGTGTATACAGCACATGGTGGTCCCAGGCGGTCAACCATCCAATTATGGTCCGGGCCCGGCGTTGCTTCACTTCAGTGATAGAGCCAACACCGATGAGCTTAAACGCCGTATTCGGTAGGCCTAAAATAGTCCTCTCTTGGGAAAGACCATCAGGCTGATGTGAAGCTGTGATATGTTGTGGCCGAAAGAATAATGATTAGGGCCTACACTCCCACTATAAAAATAACATCCAGCAATTTCGTCTACTTTGTCGCAATTCATACTCAACGTGATAATAATCATTTAGACCCTCACAATGCATTAAAGCATCATTTTATATCTCTGAAAAAATATCTGGTTTGCCAATAGGCCTACATGGCAATTTTCTTTAATTGTTTAACCACATCAAATCATCTTTATCCACTACAAGTCGCGGTTTGTAGTGGACGAAGATGACAATGGTGAACTCAGGATTCAAAGGGTTTTTTAATGGAATTATTAAATACACAAGTTAAATATACAAGTTTATTTTACATAAGTGTAATATAATAAATAAAAGTTCAGAGCACATTTTGGTAAATTGTTTAATTTGTGTAATTTTATCTTCAATAAGTGTTATAATATATACCACATGATGCATATCATAGTCGGGTGGCAGATCATAGGAACCTTTCAATCAAAGAAGTATGATGTTTTTTTGCATAGATTGCACCAGTAGGGTGTAGAGAATGTAAAACTATCGGGTGCAATTTTTGCACCATTGAACATTTTTTTATCGCCATATTTTGGCGGCCATTACTGAAAATCGCCTTTTCTTCAATAACTTTGTAAATATTAATTTTATTCACATAAAATAACCGCCTACACCCAGGTTTCCAGGGTCGTAGAACACACAAAAAAAAACATTCTGAGATCAATTGATAGTCGCCCAGGTGAATTTATAAGTATTATAGCCATACCTTGATTTTTTAATCGGGTTGAATATAATTATTATAAGATCTGAATAAACTGCAACACTAGAATATCTCATTTGCTTATTAAGATAACACTTGAACACAAGTGGACTGTTCATTTGCATCCCAACTTGTACATAACTTGCATAGCAGAAATAAACATTTAGTTTCTTTAATATACTTCGAAAATATTAATTGGATTCACATAAAAAAGCCGCTTACACCCAGTTTTCCAGGGTCATAGAACACAAAAAAACACATTCTGAGATCAACTAACACTCGCCCTGGTGAAATTGTAAGTATTGTGGCCATACCTTGATTTTTTAATCGGGTTGAATATATTATAAGATCTGAATGCACTGCAATACTAAAATGTGTCATTTGTTTATTAAGATAACACTTAATACACAAGTGGACTGTACATTTGCATTTCAACTTGTACTTAACTTGCATAGCAGAAATAAACATTTAGTTTCTCTATTCCTCTATACTGCAGTGTTTCACGTTTCTCACAATTGTTCATACATATAAAATGTTACTTCAATGCAATTGTGAATTCTGTGTCTGGCGAAGATAGTTGAACTATTTGTGTGAATAAATTTAAACGAAAAATCTCACTAATCAACAACACATTATAATACAATGCTACCTTCTCAAGTCAGTAAAACGGAAATTAAAATCACAAGATATAAAATACCATCAGTTGACTGCTCTTGGTGTTGAAAACCAATACTTAGCTAACTTGTCTTCAATAATAATGAGACTGCAATGCCTACACTGTATAGACATTTTCAAACCTGTACCTACTGGTACATAATAAGTATTAAAAAAAACACAGTACATAGGATCATCTGTTTATGATTTTTTCATAAATTGTCATCATTCTCATGATCATCTGATGTGTGTGTATGTATCGTATGAGTGTCCTCCACATTTACAAAATAAGGTGCAGGATAATCCACCAGCTCTACAGCTGCATATTTTTTTGCTACATGCTTTCACAGACACACAGCCACGTGCCACAACCTTGAGAAAATCGGCTGGTGTCATTTCTGTGGCGCCAACTAGTGTACCTAACAGCCAGCATTTATATATAATCAATCTCTTTCACTAGGGGTCTTTCCAGCTGACTGGAAATTGGCTAATATTACACCAATTTTTAAGAAGGGTGATTTGCCAGAGAACTATAGACCAATGAGCCTTACTAGTGTGCTCGTAGCTGCACAATACATCTTCAGCAGATATGCTAGTGGTGATCAAATTGATATGGTGATACTGGACTTCTCTAAGGCGTTTGACGTGGTCCCGCACCAACGTTTGCTCAGCAAGCTAGATCATTATGGTGTCCGTGGAGAAACACACACATGGATAAGAGCATTCCTGACAGGCAGGAGCCAGAGAGTACTTGTGAATGGTGAACTATCAAGCCCCGCATCACTGACCTCAAGCGTCCCATAAGGCACAGTTCTTGGGCCGCTTCTGTTGTGTTATATAAACGACCTGCCACTGGTGGTTAAATCGCAGGTACGTTTATTCGCGGACGACTGTCTCCTGTATCGACCCATAAAGACCAGGGCCGACCAGATCATCATGCAACAAGACTTTGACTCACTCCAGCATTGGTCTGACTTGTGGCAGATGAAGTTCAACCCGGTGAAGTGCTACTCCATGAGGTTTGCAGTGTGATTATAACCCTGCAGAAATTTAAGATATTTTCCATCTGAGCTGAAGGAGGTGGCGTATAACTCGCTTGGAATATGTCAGTACTAGAGCATCTGATTTTATTCTAGATTTCCCTCCCGCTCTGCGAATATCACGAGTAGCATCATACTCGTCATCTCCTTCATCAAATATTTTGTCCATTCAAAAATGAAACGAGCTTGCAAATGCTGTTGGATAGCACCAATCGGGCAGCTTGCTCTTCGGACAAGGTGAGGCCAACTAGCCCACCATTTGACTTTCCATATCTAATATATGTCTGTTCACCAAATTGATCAGCGAACACCGCATTCTACACCCCAGGTCTGTTCAATTTGCTCATGTGGGAAATGAAATGAATCGGGCTTTAGGTCACCTTTGTGCGCATATAGGCTAAACTGGGCCAGGAGAACCTCCTGAGGATGGTGGGATGATTGAGATGACACTGTCCTCCAGACACAGGATTAAAAATTCGAACCCTGGCTGTCTGAGGCCGAGCACGCTACCTCTCGGTCACGGAGGCTCCACACAATACTGACTTTCACACGTGGATGGGGAAGAAACATTTTTGGTTCTTTCAAACCGCCGTGACCGGGAACCGAACCCCGAATTCTGGCGTGAAAGGCAGCGGTGCCAACCACTACCCTACGGCCCCCGCCCTGCTCATGTGGGAAGTGTGCTATAAAATCCTGTTATTGCCGTGTTGCACAAGTTCAGTGATTCCTACAGATTCTGTTTGTGCCAGAAAATAGAAAATGCATGTAAAAATCCACTTAAATGAGCTGATTAATATAGACTGGATTTCGGGCTGTCATTGTAACAGTCATATTTAGTTTGATTGTATAGCAATAAATTATCATACTATGATAAAAAATATTGTACAAAAATAAACAGCATGTACACGCTCAACACTACTGTGTTGCCGTTCAAAACACCGCCTCCGGTCATTTTTTTCTGAGAGCCAAGTGGTTTATAATAATGCTAAATTCAATGGTTTATACTGCAAATTGTGCATATGCATCATGCATAACAGTACAGAGGCAAACAAATTATGTCCAAAGAACATTATACATGTACTGTTATTTATGATGTTGCAAAAGCTTAAGATACATAATGTAAGAAGATTACTAAGGCATGGGAGATATTACTTTCATTCTCAAGACATTATGTGCTACGATAAATGCTTGAAAAGCAGCCATCTTCTTCGATTTCTTTTTATAATGATAACATTTGTCATGTTTAATTAAATATATTTTCAATTAGTATTTGATCCCAGTATGACTTTTTACAATTTGCATAGGCCTACACATTTGATATACAAGTTGTTTGGTATGACCATCATTTAAAAAATAACGTGGATTTGAAATCGAAATGGCATGTGAAAACGTAGAAATAACAATTCCAATGATAATCCCATCCCTGAAATGTGCTTTCATTTTATATCTGACTATCGATATAATAGGATTTAAATCTCAATGTCCCTTTGCCACTTTCAGCACCCGTCGTTGGCCCTATATCATAATAGTCAGAAATGAGGTATCGCATACGATTCTGGGCCTAGTATGTCAAAAGTTACAAATTCAAAATGGTGCCGCTGATTTCGTCTTTACCTCTACATGACGTTGAAACATGAAACAAATAAATCTTTTCCAATCAACGTCTTCATATTATTTTAAAGGAAATTGAACAATTATATCATAGACCTATTATTTCCGAATGTGGAAATTACCAGTAGTCACTGGTAAAAATGGATGATTGTCAAGTCCGACATTGGCAGCCATCTTTGATTTGACCTCTAGATGACCTTGAAACGTGAAAATAATTATTCCAACGCAATCAGTGTACCCAAATTAGTCGAAAATGACGTATTACATCAGATTGTAGGCATAATATTTAAAAAGTTAAAAATCCACAATGGCCGCCGGCGGCCAATAAAAGAAATATGTACATTTTCTCAGTCCCACCATCGTTTTTTTATGTCCAAGACATATACTATCAGAAAATCAAAAGTTATTCTAGCCCTACTGACCACTACTAAACTTAGAAATAATTTGTCTGACTTAATTTAGGCACATTATTACATGTTATAATGCATACAAATATCGAGATATCATAAATTTCTTCATTTCAGACAAAAATATTTATCTGCTGACATTATAAGCATTAGCACCGTAATGTTTGACCATGGAAACCACTGGGGGACAGAAGCGTGGATACAGACACATTTGCTAGGGTACAGAATTAGAGAATTCTCTAGAGAGGATGTACAGTCCGAGCATTGCTATGTACCCTAGCAAATGTGTCTGTATCCACGCTTCTGTCCCCCAGTGATGGAAACATGGGTTTAGACACCATATTGGTTATGCTATGAAAAACGATCACCAAATTAGGAACAAAAACAAAATTTTTAGTAATGGCCGCCATATTTGGCCTATAAAAAAATGCTCAAAGGTGCAAAAATTGCTCCCGATCGTTTTACAATATAGACATATCAATTGTACCTCTAATGCAAAAAACCATCATACTTCAGCGATTGCAAGGTTCAGTCATATTATAGTAGCCTGGTAACCCGACTATTATGATATAGGGCCAACGACGGGTGCTGAAAGTGGCAAAGGGACATTGAGATTTAAATCCTATTATATCGATAGTCAGATATAAAATGAAAGCACATTTCAGGGATGGGATTATAGGCCCTATTTATTTGTATTTCCTATTTTTCTTTCAATTTAAAAAGGACAAAAATATCACAACATTTAAAATTCGAATTCCTCCCGGGACACAATGTGTTTTACAAAGCTGTGCTGGTCACCTGTAGTGACATCCCTTGCATACATTTTTATAGTATATGTCATGTTACTATTATTTTGTAAGGGATATGTATTGTATGCATCAAGCAAAATAAATAAATAAATAAATAAATATTAATAATTATACTTCCACTATAAAAATAGCATCCAGCCAATTCGTCCACTTTGTCGCAATTCATGCCCAACGTGAAAAGATATTAATGGAATTATTAAATAGGGCCTACACAAGTTTATTCTACATAAGTGTAATATAATAATTAAAAGATCAGAACACATCCTTATTTTGGTAAATTGTTTAATTTGTGTAATTTTATCTTCAAAAAGTTGTATTGGAAATATACTACATGATGCATATTATAATATAGGGCCAACAACTTGTGCTGAAAGTGGCAAAGGGCCATTCAAATTTAAATCCTATGATAGATAGTGAGACATAAAATAAAAACATTCTTGGATGGATTATAGACCCTATTTATTTGTATTGGTTATTTCTCTTTCAATTTGAAATGGACAAAAATAATCAAATTTAATATTAGAATTCTTTCTCGGGTAACAATGTGTTTTACAAAGTTGTGTTATATAAAAAAGATCTGGATTTTTATTTGGCCCATATGGCTATAACTTTATATTCGCGCCACTTCAGCACGCCAGGTTGTCGTTTACTAACATTACACGACGTGGTCTCACCGCACAAATCAGGGCACGAGTGATGAAGCGTGCTACTCACAACCTATCGTGTTCTTGTTAAATCAGAAGGAGTGTGTCTATCGTGCAAAGGCAACATACAGTAACAGTATTGCTTACTTTTAAAATAAGCAGTTATACTGCCTTTCAGCGTTGTGGAGCAGTAAGTGCGTGTCAAGTAAAAGTCAGCAGAAGCAAAATTTCGTGGAACAGGTGTTCAAAAGATTGTGAAACAATCACGCGTTAACCTTTTATACCCACTAGATTATATAGCTGAAATGCTCACCCAGTTGAAGTAGTGTCTCGCTAACGCGATTCACAACTTCAAATGGTTGAAAATTATTAGGAATTGACAAAATGAACTGGTCAACTACTTTCAGATGTTGCTGATTGATGTCACGTTTCACCTTTCACATCTTTAAAACTTGACATTTAAAGTGATTATAAAATTGCAAAAAACGAATATAATCGTGACCGGCAGTGAAAGGGTTAAAGCCAGATTTCCAAGTCTGACGCGTATCGGCGTCAGGTAGATAAACCAAATTGCAAAAAGCGTTTGCATCGTCCTACAAATATGTTTTCTTTTATCACCCGTTCAACGTTGATAGGAGCTCAATTCTAATTGAGCTGACATTTCAACCCTTGAAATAAAAAGTGGTCCAGCTAAAAGAACAAGTTATTAATTCATTCTTCAGTCGGAAAATTAAAAAAAAATATATATGTAGGCCTATCTATAGTAGCCTCAATTCAGTATTCATATATATTGTGAATAAGGAATATACACAACTAGCAAAAGTATTTAAAAACATCACAGCAGTATCATTGAATCAGCATTGGGTAAGCGTCTCGTTCTTGTAGGCCACGGAACGGCTTCGACTCCTCGATCTGCGGCAGCTGAATTCGTAATGTCTGAGGCGATGCAAAACCATATCAAAATATTACTTTTCAAACCCTAATCCTTATCCCGCTAAGTTGATTTATTTAAATTTTTACCCACTTCAAGTTGTGTCTCGCTACCGCGACCCACAACTTCAAGTGGGTAAAAAATACTCATATTTGTTTAATTTGAGACCAAACATTTGCAAATCCCGATGTTTGAACACTCAATTCGTTCCCGATATCAGGCATGATTTGATAGACTAATAAAAGAGGTTAAAAACGACAATAGTCGCGGTCAGCAGGATAAGGGTTAATACAAAGATTGGCCCAGTACAAGATGACCGCTGCTGACGTTGGTCATGCACTGTGCTAATCTTACCACTTCCCAGTTGTGCACCACGCAATTTAAATACGATAATAAAATAATTCATCGAATGAAATGGTATAAAAATAGGTTCTGCCAGAACTTCATTTTAGATTTGTTTATACCTCACAAGTCATCTTAATTCACCTAGCTCGGTCGGAATTGTGACGGTAATTTATTTATCAAATTGAATGAAAATGAGGTTAAATAGCTGAGAGGATTTAACCCTTGAGGCGCTAAGGAAAATAATTTAAATTTTCACCCACTTGAAGTTGTGTCTCGCTACCGCGACCCACAACTTCAAGTGGGTGAAAACTACTCAAATTAGTTTAATTTGAGTCCAAACATTTGCAAATTTTGATGTTTAAACGCTCATCTCGTTCCCAATAAAAGTTATTTGATGGGCAAATAAAACGGATTAAAAACGACCGTAGCGGTGTAAGAGTTAAGCTTAGATACTCCCCGTTTTACGAAATGACCATAATTGCCGCAGTAAAAAACGTCTAAAATTACGTTTTGAGTTGGGCAGGAATTATTGGTTTCATCAAAACTGGCGATGTTGCGTTGCGTTGATAATCACCCATCTCCCAGCAAACCCAAAACATTTGTATAACATTTATACAATGCTGGACCAACGTCGAAGACTTTGGGCCGACGTTGTATAAATGTTATACAAATGCTTTGTGTTTGCTGGGCTCATACAGATCTAATAAATGGGCACTCATACAATTTTTACTCTTTCATTCCCAAATAGGCAAATACATTGTTTTATTATTTTTTTCAAATGCCATTCATGCGTGTATAATAAAAATCAATACAGGGGGATTTAAGCTACACTGATTTCCACACTATTGTAACCCTTAAAGTGCTGAAATATTTATTGTAAACTAAGAGACAAGAAGGTTCTTTAAATTTGAAATCACAAATGTCTTAGTTAGCTATTCCCGCTTTATTTGAATACCTACGTTATTAAATATTTTACTCTTGCAGTGCGGGGATCGACTTTAGACGTCAGAATCGTCAAGTGGCCTGAAGTCGATCCACGCGCTGTAAGGGTTAAACTTATTTCCTAGTTTGAATTTGCGTCAAAAAAAGGCATAATAAAATTCTGGATTAAAATGTTGCTCATTCTGTATTTTCGGGAAGGTTATATGCCTACATAATAATGGCCAATAAATAATAATTGACTTACCATTGTTAATCATAATAAATGACTAACCTGTTTAGTTTCGTCGATGAACCATTATAGCCTAGGCCAGTGCTCCAGATAAGCTGCGCATTTGTTAACGCATCAAATATGAAGAAATACGCAGTGGTAAATGATTTCGGAGATACAAGTACGCTTGTACTGCAAGTACTGCTTGAATTTACACATACAGTTATTTTGTTGCGTAAAGTTTGTGGCTCTCATATGCTGCTACTTCGTGTTATATTGCGTGTCTTTTATTTGTCACGTCATCGATTTCATGTTGTGTCGTCTATGGTGTAGCTGGTCGCTTCATAACATAACAAAAAGTTCTAAAGCATTGAAGTTTACAATTTAACCCTTTGAACCCTCACGATTCATAAAAACATCATTTTGCATGTCTGAAAAATGACGTAACTTCCAACAACTAAGGGTTTTATAACGAAAATTTTCATGGAACTGTTTTAATATTGACGTTATCTTTTTTTTCATTTTTCACCCACTGCAAGTCATCTTCATCCACTACAAGTCGAGAGTTGCGACAGCAATTCGCGGCTTGTAGTGGATGAAGATGACAATGTAAATTCAGGCTTAAAAGGGTTATTAACGATAAAAACGTTGGAATTTTCAGCATACAATAATATTTTTTCATTGTGTACAATTTTTTCAGACACAAGACAATAGGCTATCATGCAGTGTAGGCCTACTCGCAATTAGCGAAATTAGCAATGTGATTCGATATTAATTTAACTCACTCACTTAATGTGAACATAAAAACAAAAACGTTCACATATAGCTGTACGCTACGGTACGGGACAATTTGTAATGTAAGCCTACATAGTAAACATTACTTGGTCTAAGTAGGCATAAACATGTAGTCAACTACACTTAAGTCTATTTAACATAGCCACTGTCAATGGCCCCTATCAAGGCTAAATCCATTCACATAACATTGTAAAACAATAAATACATTGTACTATCCTTTTACATCACTGTTGACCACCAGTTGTATAATATGTGATAACTGCTATGTAAGAGTGCCTCAAATCCTTGACTTCTATTTCGTTGAATATGAAGACGCCATAAACTAAACTTCACAATGAGTTGTTAATTACGCAAACAGATTTATTATACTCTACTATAATTTATTACAGAACCTAACGGCAGCAGATATGGCCTATGTGTACTTAAAATGTATTTAAAAAATGTATTGAGTTTTAAAAATATTAAAGCTGAATTCATGTATTTAACGCGCTTGCGCCATTCGCAAATTAAATCCGAGAACGTCACGCCTAAAACTTCAAATTCAAGTATACATATATTCATAGATAACCCCAGAAATTGTACCAGCTAAAGCTAATCTCCGTTGCCAAAAAGAGCACACGCTCACACCCGAGCTACAGAAAACAAGCTTTACATATGTTTGGAATAAAATGACGAATGACGTGCCGTTTAAACCTTGTGCAGATTGCATTAACAAAAGCATAGAGCTATAGGCCTACAAGACAGCAACACAATAAACATTAGTATTTATAGATTATAAAATGCATTTATGATACCGCTGTTTTCCGATCTCAAATTGCTTGCTAAAAATTTAACAAAACGTTTAACCACCAACAACGTTCTTAATATAACGGCATTTCAATCCTCGACATTAGAATCACATAATTATGATGTATTTCAATTAAACTGGCCCCTGATTATGAAGTAATGCAATTAACTCTAATTAAGCCAATAGACTGGACCACTGTAGACTGTAAATACTTGAATTCTCTCTGATATAATTTGTGATGCCCAGATCTAATATATCGTCACCTTGGATATGAAAGGGTGTATCTGCCACTTCACTTCATGAAGTGGCAGATACACCCTTTCATATCCTCACTCATTCATTCATTCATTTATTCATTGTTTCGATGTTGTTTCCTTAGGCAAGGCACTTAACTCTCAAATGCTTCAATTGACTGAGGTGAAAATGAGCACTTGGTAGGACAGAGATAGCAATGTGTATGATAATTTCAAAGCGCCGAAATGGCTGCAGGGCTGTATACTCGTTTTTAATCTACAGGCAGTAGAAATCAACTGGTTAGTTCTAGTAAATTGAGGACGGCAGAAATACAATGGTTCTAATAAATATTTCATCGATAAGAGCAGTAGAAATAAGCGAAGGGCTCTGCTGAATATTGGTATCGATTAGAGCGGTAGAGATCGAAGGGTTCTATTGAATATTGGCATCGATCGGGGCGGTAGAAAGTGAAGGGTTCCAGTAAATATTGGTATTGATGAGAGCTGTAATGTCTACATCTGTATTTGTGACGAGGGCCAAGGACAAGAAAGACGCCATATTAACCTGAGTTAGAAATAACTTTCTACGACACAAAGTCAACATGCTTTGTGATCAAACACCTACCATGGGGTTTATACAACATGCAGACCTTTCACTAGATAGGCATTATCTAAAATCGTTTTGTAAACCAGAGAGTGTCCTAGCAAAATGACAAGGCTGCTATTGTTACCCAGCAAACACAAAACATTTGTATAACATTTGTACAACGTCTGATCAACGTCTTTGACGTTGGTACAACAGTGTACAAATGTTATTCAAATGTTTTGTGTTTACTGGGTAGTGCTTGCTCATATATGACATAATGGCGCATAACGTCACACCTGCTTAATGCGTATATAATCTTTTATAGCCAATGGCGACTACAATATATATTTGTGAGTCCATTTTATAAGTGTATCTCTATAACTTTTTGTAATAGTGATTTTTTGGTTTATTCAGCAAGAAATTTTTCGTTTCATATTGGAAATTCCTTCATTCATTCATTCCTTCATTCCTTCATTCATTCATTCATTCATTCATTCATTCATTCATTCATTCATTCATTCATTCATTCATTCATTCATTTATTCATTCATTCATTCATTCATTCATTCATTCATTCATTCATAGGTTTCATTCATTTTTTCATTCATTCATTCATTCATTCATTCATTCATTCATTCATTCATTCATTCATTCATTCATTCATTCACTCATTGATTCATTCATTTATTCATTCATTCATTCATTCATTTAATCATTCATTCATTCATTCATTCATTCATTCATTCATTCATTCATTCATTCATTCATTCATTCATTCATTCATTTATTCATTCATTCATTCATTCATTCATTCATTCATTCATTCATTCATTCATTTATTCATTCATTCATTCATTCATGCATCCATTCATTTATTTATTCATTCATTCATTCGTTCATTCATTCATTCATTCATTAATTTGCTGTATTCCTGTGCTCCGATCCTAAGCCCTATGTCAGCTTAGTTGACCATTTAGTGTTTTATGAGATGTGTACCTTCTGGCCTTTTCACCTTCGTTGACAAATTATGTGCGCGTACGTGGCGCTGTTGAGAGGTGTTTGCGGGGCTTCTTTCTTTACAACACAATCATTGACTGACACTTGTAGCTTTTATAGGTGATTAAAGTTATTCTTTTATTTGAAGCTGACTATTTAGTCATCAACGCCAGCCCCCCCCCCCCCTCCCCCCAAAAAAATGTCGCATTGGCATTGGCTATGCAACCAATGATGGGTTAACACTAAAACAACATCAGGTGAAGGTATGCATGATGTCAGTGTCAGCAGATTCATGACTAGGGTCTCACGGCACTGTTTATTTTGGCACTAGAAAACAGATCACCCCACCAGAATCAATAGCCGACAATAAGCCACCGGAGAAAACTGATATTATGATGGCCAAAAAAAGATTGGGCACATGTCACTGACAAAGGACTGTAAATTTATGTTTATTTTAGAAGTCATTCAACTGTAAAAAAAATGTTTTCTTTAGTGATCACTTGCTTAATATATTACTGAATTGAAGAGCGCTCGAGCGAAAACGACTACCTGGATACAACTATTTATATTGCTGATACGTGTATCATACTTATATGCCTAACTTTGGATGCATTTATAAAAAATGTACTGTTTTATACTCGTATGAGTCCTATTAATGGCATAAGGTATTCAACACCTTATATCTGCATCACAACTTTTACATATTTTTTGTGTGGTCTGCAAATTGTACATATGACAGTGAAGGTCTTGTTTGTTGGCAACATTGTCAGGCTATTCTGACCGAAGAGCTATTAAGCCGATGACAGGTCAATCAATCAGCTTGGAAATTGTTCAAAGTGTCCCCAGTCCTCTACGTGCTCAGGTAACATAAATACTTAACCTATCACTCCTTTTTTTTCGATTCAGGCCGTCTGTGTGGCGGGAATCGTTCGATTTGTTCGTGGAAACTTCGATTCACTTTCTTCAGAGTAGGGCGTGTGCCCTGGTGTAGTGGTTACGCCACATACCTTCACCCCCCAGCTCTAGTTTAGGTTTCATCGCTGCTCACTCAAGATTCAGAATAGTAGGGAGCCTCAGCTAGTACTGAGAAGTACAGTATTGGACCTTAGATCGCCAGGCCTCGATTTAAAATTCTGTGTCTGTGGGGGGGGGGGGGGGCAGTGTTATCTAATTTATTTCACCATCTTTAACGTATACAGTCTCGTATTCATTCATTCATTCATTCATTCATTCATTCATTCATTCACTCACTCAGTCAATACATTCATTCATTCATTCATTCATTCATTCATTCATTCATTCATTCATTCATTCATTCATTCATTCATTCATTCATTCATTCATTTATTCATTCATTCATTCATTCATTCATTCATTCATTCATTCACACTCCTGTTTAGTGGCCTACTTATAGTAGGCAGATAGGTCTGTGAATTTTAAAAGTGTAAGATAGAAAGTAGCCCCAGCAAACACAGAACATGTGTATAACATTTGTACAACGTCGGCCCATTGTACAAATGCAATACAAATGTTTTGTGTTTGCTGCAGGGCCGTATACTTCCGAATATCTTGCACGACAGAAAAGGACAATACAAAGTCAAAGTTGCGGCCGTTTAAGAGGTGGACTGGTGAAACAGATAGCTTACGGGGAGGAAACCGAAACATCCGGATAAAGGTTATCTTGATACAAAAATAGTCTGTTGATAGCGCGATGCTTATTGTCCTTATCATTATAGATGCATGGATTAGGTCAAACGTCAAACGTTTCACGCCGCATTTAGATTTACATTTTGATTTTGCATTAGGCCGCTATGTTTGTTTTCTCTGTTTTAAACAAACATGTGTTTTTCTCTGACCAGCGCGCGCATTAGATTGTCGCCGATTTCCAAAAAAAAACCAGATTATTTTGGGAGATAAAAAAACATTTTCCCAATTATGGTTTTATTTTGCTTGTTTTTTTCGTCGCCCTCATTAACTTTTCTAGAAATTTGTCAAATGTTTTTTTTTATTTGGGCGCCCTCATTACCTTTGTCAAAAATTGGTTCAATGTTTCTTTTCTTAAAAGTTTTTTTTACCGCCCTCCCTCATTAGATTTTGATTTTTTCTGACCTAAAACACAGAAATAAAACCCAGTGACCTTATATAATATCTAATTATGTACAGACTCTAATATTCCAAGCTGTTGCAAAGCTTGCGGTGTATATTATGGGTTCTTTCAATGTTCACGAAAAATACATATTCACTGTATTTTATCAAGAAGAAGTAATTTTCCTGATAGGCTACTGTGTGTCACATTGGCAGCTGTTAACCCAATGTTTGAGTGATGCTGGGCCGCCGTCTGTGACGCCGACCCAGCATCACTCCAACGTTGGGTCAACACCTCGTGCTTCCTGGGTAATATGCGAAATCAATACCAGTTCCTGCTCTGCCGTGTAAAGCAAAATGCAGTAACTGATTACGTATAGGAAAAGGCCGAGGCCTTTTCCACAGCTAAGAATGTAGAGCTCCGAGGGTTTTAACTGACTTAAAGCACATCCGACCCTAATAAGGATTCCTCATATTCAACAGCTCGGTCACACCTGACTGATTATAGCACCATAGGCTTACCATGATAATTGGTCTGTACTTGATAAACAATAACTCTCCATTCCTGGCTTAGAATGTTGTGGTGGGACAAAGCAAATTATGTAGTGGTGTGTTTTAATTTACAAGTAAGACCCAATCACACCCCGAGATAGCAGACCAGCTACATTTAGATTCATAATGTTAAAAAGCCAAACCTTGCTATTAACCATTAAAGCGATGAAATATTTTTGAGATTTTTTTCATTTTGAAATTATTATAAATAGCTTCCCTAGCTCTTTCTGGTTATTTTGATTACCTATTTTATGGGAAATGAAACTAGAAAAGGAGTTCCCGAACTCCGAGGCCCGGCTTTAAGCTGTATGAGTGCTATAGACAACAAATCGGCCTAATATTTTGTAAACACAACTGTATTAGTCTTCCTCATGGGCCAGGATCCTTAAATTCCAGGATATAAATAAAGAAAAAAACAAAGAGACAAGTTGAAATATATCTTCAATGTTTTCTCCTTCCACTAGCATCGTGGGTGCTGGCCAACATATATCAATACTTGCCAGTGAATCGGGCTGCCACGTGTCATTACAATACACACGATGTAGGCCTACCCACCAAATTCCGGTTCAATGTTGGCCCAGCGTCGCAGCCCATTGCTGGGTCAATGCCGACAAATTGTCTACTAGGCTGGCCCAACACTACTGCAACATGGGGTCTGCTGTAAACTTTGCGACAGCACCCCAGCAAACACCGAAGCCATTCACCCAATACTGTTTAAAACGTATGGTGATCTAAATGGCTTGGAGCATTGTTACATATGTTCAACCACGATGAGAAAATCCGACCCGGCATGAAGAAGAAGAATTTATGTAACCGTGAAAAACAGAATACAAATAAAAATACTGGATTCAAACACCTCGAGGTCCACACCCAAACTGGATAGGCTACCACAGCAGGCAATGGTGAAGAATATCGCATTAAAAACACTGTTGGCCAGGAATAAGTCCATTGGTAAAATATCAGATTTTACCCAACTATCAGAAACTACTAAAGCATATATATACCTTATTATCATGTTTCGAATGACAATCAAAATTTCATTGGCTTTGAAAACGAATATCTGCAGTCATATTGCTATATTATTAAATGTACATAATTATATCGTCTGCCTCGAAAATAAAAGATGTTCAGGGCAACTGATAGGCATACAGTACTTGATTAGCAACTTTTAATCCCAGGTATGGGCGATAACTGAATGTTTGCAAAAACTTACTTTTCTCAACTTTATGGGTGGCAACTGATGTGAATGCGTCCGATTGTTCACCTTACAACGCTGAATTAGTTTTGTATTTATAAACCATTGAGAATAAAGTGTGTTTTTCAGTTTGAAATCATCATAAATTGGCTTCGCAGATTATAACTCTTCAATAAATTATTCATGAACGAGCCTTACCTGGTGTGATTTTACCGTCGGCACCCCGGCTGGTATTAATCTCGACACCTGGAGGGTGAGAGTGTCGATCCGTGTGTGAGAGGGGGGGGGGAGGTTTACCGGCAATGCCAATCTCTGACAGCTCGCTGTTCCAATCAGTCGTCAACAGCCCTCCGCAGATTGCGGTTTTATTGGAAGCTGGAGTAAGGATCAATGAATACGGGGTTGTTTCCTATTGATCGGTGCCTTTGATCTCATCTTGACCGTCGTGATGATGACTGGACGTCGCTCAGTCACGCCGACATTCCGTCAGCGACCCGCGCGTCACAAACACCACATCAGTGACGCTGAAGCCGTCGTTACATCTGCAGTGACTCCGGCATTCCGTGCACGATCCGCGCGTCAAATAGGCATATCTCGCGTCATTGACGCGAATGACGCAGTGACTGATCATGACGTTCAACCTACAATAAAAACAGGCTACTGTTCAAGATCCGCGCGTCAGATATCTCGCGTGAGTGACGAAAATGACGCAGTGATTGACGCCCAACGCATCAAAACAGGCTACCGTCCACGGTCCGCGTTTCCGACATATCGCGTCAGTGACGAGAATGACGCAGTGACTGACGTACAGCGTACAATCAGCACAAGCTACCGTTCACGATCCGCGTTTCAGGAAACTCGTCTCAATGACGCCGTAGCTGACAATGTCACGTCGGGACTACGCTCGCGCTCTGCGCATTTCAAATCTCAAGTCAATGGCGTGGATAAAGAGCTATTGAACACGCCTCGTTTACAGCCAGAATCTACGCAGGTTAGTTTTTACGTGCGCGACATCAGGGGAACAGCAATGGACGGACCAGACAACGTGACGCAGTACGAGAACGAAGTACCACGTGGTCGTGTGACGTCATCACGTGAAGGTGTTACGTCATCGCGTACACAAATAAAGACGAACGCTTTCTGTTTGAGGAACCTGCTGCAGATGGCCGTGTACAACAAGGAAGGAGGACAAGTTCTGGATATCTCCAAGAAGAAGCTGAGGAGGTTACCCCCCGCGCTGTTTGTCCTGTATGACCTTCACACTCTGGATGTGTCTGAGAACCCGTTCAGGAGGTTACCTCATGAGTTCCTGAGGTTACAAAAGCTGCGTCACCTGTCTCTGGTGCATTGTGATCTGGTAGGTGAGACGTGCGCTGCTCTGCAAAGCTAAACGCCAGTAACTGTCTAAAAGTAAGCAGTTACAGCCTTTTGGCTTTGTATGAGAGTATTCAACACTTACCACACATACTAATAAGTATATTAGTACACATGTAATTATACAAGTAGTCCTACCATCTATAGTAATTAAAGGATTAACTAATCAAGTCATCTTCATCCACTACAAGTCGAGAATTGCGACAGCAATTCGCGGCTTGTAGTGGATGAAGAGGACTTGATTCCCCAATATAAAAAAGTAGGGCCTACTTTATTTATTATAAACAACATCTTTGGATGAAATTTACCAACCCCAATTAGGATACTGCATGTGTACTAAGAATCATTAAAGTTTAAAAAACGAGCAGGGGACTACTATAAGGCATAGTCCCGAGTTTGGGTATTTTCAATGTTGTGATATAGTCACAGAAAATGACGTAACCTAGTAAAATTCATTCACTCTCTCCGTTGGATATATTATACTTTGCAATACATATCTTCTGTTTATTAAACTCATTTCGTTTTTTATATGATTTGAGAATTAATGTTTGCAAAAAGTGCAAATAGCAGAACAAGGCATATCGACTTGTATCTCTTCATTCTACATTGGCTGACTCATAAATGGTAGGGGCCTACCACTTTCAGTCAGTCTCACGAGTTGTCCTATTAGCCGGTCTCCGCTGTACTTGCAATTCCCAATGACAAAGTAATTTAAAATCTAAAGTTGGTCCAGCCATGGCAAAATGTTCGTTCAACAGCACTAATTCGACGCAACATTCAAATTCCACACACGAATATATCCAGGTTAAACATGAAAACAGAGGGAAATCATGTAGTCTCTCACCAAAATAACATAGAGGGGAAGGGTTAAAGAAATTATTGATGTTTCGTGAAACAAATTGCTTTATTTACCTTCAAATTTATTAATGAACGCAATGTAGCCTATTGCCTATATTCGATGTAGTGAGGTGCGGTACACAATTTACATAAACTTCCCAGCATAAACGAGACATTGAACCAATGTTGGCTCACTGTTTGATCTGACATTGGGTCAATGTCTCGTGTTTTAACTTTGTTACGAAATTTGACATTTCACAAATATTTGTTTGACGCACGAAGCGTCGCTTTTATAAACTAAATGTCTATTATTAGGGCCAAAGTCATAATTTTATATCAGGCCTACACTTTCATCAATGGGTAGGCCCCCTATATGCAATTGATTATCAGAGCTTCGATCAGTATTTTGAAGCACTTTTTGAAGCACTTTATTATGTTTGTCTGTATTGTCTACAATGAATTAAGTGTGCTAAGGCGGTTGATGTTTTTGAAGCACATGTAGGCTTATATTAACCAGCGACCAATCTAAAAATATACCAGGAATACATACTAGACCTAGTTCTCTGTTGTGTAACGAGGGCGGATATAGAAATTTTGTGGGCCTCGCCAATAAATGATAAATTTAGCCGTCAAGCAATAATTGTGTTTGTGTTTCAGTTAATAAGATCGTCATAAATCTCAGCAGACACAATACGTTGCATAAATGTTGGTTTAACGTTGTTCCAACGTCGTAACGCAACATTGATTCAACGTATTGTGTCTGCTGGGCTTTAATTTATGCTCCGGTACGTGTATCCCTACTCATTTTCAAAATCCATTTTATCACCCCATCGTTTCACAACCCGAATTAGCATTATATCACTACAAACATGCTAAACTGAATTATTTGTCATAATCAGGTACAGTTTCCGGATCTTCTGGTGGACCTGCCCTCGTTGGAATACCTGCGTCTCTCAGTCAACACCCTCACAAACTTCCCCATTTCTCTGCACCAGCTCACGAAGCTCGTCTCCCTGGAACTCATGAAGTGTGACCTTCACGATCTGCCGTCGTGCATCATGACCTTGACCTCTCTCAGGTGTCTCGACCTGCAGTGTAACAGGCTGACGTCACTTCCTCGTGGATTCCGCCATCTTGTTCAGTTGGAGGAGTTGGATGTGTCGTATAATAACATTGTGAGATTTCCGGACTGCGTCTGTAGCCTGCACAAACTGAGGATATTAAATATGACTCGCAATAAGCTGGAGAGACTACCCGTGACAATATCCAACCTGCACAAGTTAAAGCAGATGAGACTGAGTCACAATCATTTGACCTTCCTCCCTAGAGAGCTGTTCATGATCCGGACATTACAGACGTTATTACTAGATGATAACCTGATCAGGGTGATCCCTGTGGAACTCTGTCTTCTGACAAACATCCAGGATGATTGCGCTCATTTTAGCATTCTGACAAACCCCCTGCTTTACCCCCCAAGGAAGGTGTGTGAGAAGGGGTTAGGTGCTATCAGGACCGAATTAGCCAAACAGACCATTTTCGCCCAAGATGAAACTGCAAAGATACGTGATGATAGACGACCGATTTGATTATATGAATGTGTTATTGAGAAACTATAGCCCAAGTTTAAGATATTTAATAAATACTAGACCATCAAAGTTAGGCTACTTATAGAAGCTCGCTAATTAAAATTGATTGAGATTAGGCCACTAATACTGTAGTATTGATACCCAGCAAACATGAGACGCTGAATCAATGTTGGTTTCATGTTGGCCCACCGTCTATGACGTGCACCCGACAAAAAACAAACGTTGGGCTAACTTCTCATGTTTGCTGGGTATGATGACGTTTGGTTGTCAGTGCCGATGTAAAACAGGCAATTTACAATCAGGACAAGTTAGTCAGGATAACAGATGACAAGATAGAGAGGGCTATCAAACAGTGTAGAGCTGCAGTATTGAAGTAGGCCTATATGGACCCCGTAGAATCGCTGGAGAAACGACCACTTGTGTTGAGTGTAGAACCATGTCGACTAATACCAGACGACAAACCAAGGTCTCACCAAACAAATAAATAAAGAGTTTGTGTGCACACTCTTATGTTCACTCGTCACCTTTTACAATCGAAGGACATGGTAAATCAAGCGATATCTTTCAGCACTACCTTGCAAATACAGACAGAAGTAACCTTTTTGCTTTTTAAGTAAAAGTTACTGCTGTTTGTATTAGCAGGACAGATTAGTAAATAAATATCTGTGATGACACAAGTCGGCTGTGATCACTCACGCAGATATCAATACTGTCAGAAATGAGTGCAAATATATTTCAAATAAAATGATTTAGGCCCACCTCTAAATTACAGTAAACACCATACGTTGATCCAATGTTAGTTCACCGTCGGCGATTTTGGCTCAACTTTAACATGTTTAAACCAGTAACGTACGTTTTGTATGTTCTGTTTATCAAGACGTAGGCAATAAATTGCAGCCCACTTGCACTTGTCTCTTTCTCATCATGCAAATCTCACAATGGAATTCCTGTGGACAATTTTATACAATCCGACTATGTCTTTTATTAACGATGATATATAACACTTAGTAGCTAAGGCAAAATGCCAATAACTGCAATATTTGTGATCTTCTACCCTGAAAATTGTGTATTCATATCTCGGATAGATATTAAATTTGAAAAAAATTGTATCTAACAAATCGGGGTTGAATATCCGGGGGAAATGCCGTAATCAACTGACAACCATCAGCCAGGGGATACGCCGTAGGTGACATGATGTGGATACGACAGTTGAGTTCGTCTGGCTATCCTATGCAATTAGTTCAATTCGGTTGAAAATATTACTCAACCGGTATAAATATATGTTTTTGATACGATATAGGATTGATAATCTCAATATGGTATGGATATTTCGTATCAAATTTATAATTTGCCTTGATTATCTTTTCTTATGAGTAGGCCTACCTTAGCCGAAACCAGTCAAAACACCGTAACTGCAATACGTTTCCGGGCAAAATGCTGTAAATGTAATAATTATCAATAAGTCAATAAGATCTTAACAAAATAAAACTAGATTAAAAAAAACTTAGAGGTGATTTAACCTTTTGTTTGTGATAAATTGACTCCAATTGAACCAACTGAACAACATTATCGACCACAAAACAATATACATGTACAACCTTTATTATGCGGCATGTTGCCTTAGCAGGGCAGTATAATTATAGGCACGTAAATATATTTTTTTTTCTGAAAAAATCTTCTTTTTAAACTGTAACTATCTAATCTTTCAAAGAATGATCTGCCTTGTTCAGACAGGGCGTTTCTGACGCAACATAAACGTGACGATGACAAATGACTTTTACATGGTGAGAAGTGGGCGTGAATATTACATCATGATAACAGAGCGTATATAAGTGGAGGACTTTATCAATAAGATGATCACATTATATTCATACCTATCAAACACGACACGGCCAATGTCAACCCAACATTAGGCCAACGCCTCGTGTTTGATGGGTATGTCCGAACTACATAATTCCAAACACACACAAGAAACTGGCCCAGATTCATCGGTTAGGCCTGATATTCATTGTGTTTTTCGAATTATATTATGATATGATTTTGTCATGATGTAGGCCTACAATTAACATATATAATTATAACATATATACATATATAAATATATATATTATTTATTATTTTATTCCTATAATGGCTGTAGTTTATGTCAACCGTTAAAAATAGGTATATTTTTATTTCAATCAAAATATTTGTTGGATACGTCATCACATAATGATAGCTAACCTCGTTGCGCTGATTCGTTTTTGACCGGAACTCATAAATTGACCAGAGCGCATTTTTTGAAGATTCAAACAAGTCTACAACAAGTTTTACGTCCCAGTTGGAGGTTTGATGGCAGCTTAATTTTTCTTATTTTCTCTGAAAAATGCAGTCGAGATTTTAATTAGTGTAAACAGGTCCCGAACTGTACAAACATATTCTAGACCTAGGCCTATATATATACAATCACCAACAGGCTGTTTCTTTTAATTTTAAATGGGGAATTCTGATTCAAATGGACATTATAACTGGCCGTTTTTAAAATGGTCTGACAACGTTGAGATAGCTATTATTTGGCGGAGGCCGAGGCCAAATATGATTATACCGTCTACAGTGTGCAGAAGAAAGGTTGGATCAAAATTTGGCCAGCATCGCAGACGGAGGTTGAAATTGATCATTGATTCCAATCTAGACAGTATAGCAAACACAAACCATTTGTATAACATTTGTACAACGCCGGCCCGACGTCTTCGACGTTGTCCAACATTGTACAATTTTTAAATATAAATGTTTTGTGTTTGCTGGGTATAGCCGACGTTGGGGAAACGTGTCATGTTGACTGGGAGTCCAGCTGCTTGATAATTAAGTTGAATACCCATACTATTTGACAGTCACTCTTTCATTATTATTCGCGGAATATCACTAATAAGCATGGGCTTTCAAAGTACACAGGCATTGTTCAGGTTTCAGTTTCACTATTAGACTTTATGTCTAAGTTAATACTTTCCTTAAATTTGGAACCACCAAACGTACATGCCACCTCTACAAAAACAATAACATCAGCAATATGTAATGGTAGAATAAATTTTACAAATCTAAAATCTTGATGATATTTTTTCACGATTGGCACCCCCCCCCCCCCATTTGAATGGTGTGGAGAGGTACCAGTTCATGCAGTCGAAGTTTGCATGGCTAGCACAATTACCTCTAAACATATCACACTAATAATCCAAATACCAGTGAGCATTTGTGTGATTTACATTATTTTTCATTGCTAGTTAATATCAACCACTTCCCAGCAAAAACGAGACATTGACCCAATGTTGTACCAATGTTGTTCCACTGTCTACGATGCTGGCCCAACATTTGTTCAACATTGGGTCGATGTCTTGTGTTTGCTGGGTTGCCTTCAATGGTCAATTATTATGTTGGTAATGTCTGGTTTATGTCTACTTTACGGTAGCTGGGCGTGCATTTATGCGTATTTAATTTACTTACTGTGCCAGTTACACTTACTCGTTCGTGTTGCACCGAGAGGGTTATATTGACATTAGATAAATCAGTATTTGTCTGGTCAAGAATGTGCGCGTCCTGAGCACGACACATTCAGTCGTCGTTTTACCAAAGCTGGATCAACGGCTGTGGCACCGGCGGAGTATTAAGCCAATTACTGAATAATTCAGTAATTGGCTTAATGCTCCGCCGATGCCACAGAAATGTAGTGTCAGCACGGCATGGTCAATACACAGATAATCACACTGATATCGATGATATATTGACTCATGTCACAAGGCATGTGTAATTAAAACTATCTCGGCCCCACGTGGCGTGCGTAATTGATCTATTAGAGCCTATAGGGATAGGTTCACTGGACAGCAATGTTTCTCCGTATGAAAGGTATCGAGGATTCGAAGAAACAAATTGTTTCTTTTTCGTTCATCCGTTAAAAATAAATATTGTGGAGAGTCTCAGTGACCGAGGGGTAGCATGTAGCATGATCGACCTCACACCACCAGGGCTCGAACTTCGAAACCTATGCCTGGAGGGTAGTGTTATCTGATACAGTCGGTCGGTCGGTCGATCGGTCGGTCGGTCGGTCGGTCGGTCGGTCGGTCGGTCGGTCGGTCGGTCGGTTCATTCATTCATTCATTCATTTATTCATTCATTCATTCATTCATTCATTCATTCATTCATTCATTCATTCATTCATCCGTAGGAAAAATCCTGTGGAGAGGCACAGACTTCCGTCGGATGCAATATCACAGTACCATATAGGCCTATCAAATAATTAAACTAGAAGAGTCTAGGTTTTTGTGAACAAAAAACTGGAGATGTCCCCCCTCCAGCAGCATAACCATAAAGGTTGATAGCTAATGGATGTAGTGTCAATGGCTTTTGTAATTAATGTTATTAAATGGCTCCTGTGGACAGTAGAGACTATATATTTTGATGTGGTGGAACCCGTTTTTAATATCTACAGTAACTAAATCGTCTTTAGGCTTAATCAGTTGGGCGAAAGTTTTAAAATCTTCACACCCGGCGATGTGCGAAACACAATGTGGCCTGTCAACACTCTCAGCAAACACGAGACGTTGACCCAATGCTGATCCAATTATGGCCCACCGTCTGATACGCTGACCCTGAATACGATTCCATTTGACAAACAAATATAATATAAATATTTAAAAGTACAAAAACTCAGTGGGGACTTTTGCTCCCTGTAAATCTGAAGTCCGAAGTCTAAAATTTCAATTTAAAATGGCTGCCAAAAACACCATAAGCAAAATTCCAATAAATCTGTCATCATAAAAATAACCCAACAAAATGTAAAATGGTCACCAAAAACTCGCAAAACTTAGTCCTAACATTATTGTTACTTGAATAGTCACAATTCTCCTCTAGTTCCGGTTTGGACAGGTTCCTGTTTGGACAGGGTTTTGCATTAGGAGAGGAACAAACAGCGATAACTTGTACAATTGACATGAGGGTTATAATTCAATCAGGGTGCGTCGTCGGTAGGTCTACAAAATTAATGATAGGAGAATATATGCCAATAAATTGATATAATAAATTACACTATTGTTTTAAAGATGTTTTATTATTATTTTTATTAAAATAATCAGCAGATATGTACTGTACTGACACAATCAATCATCAATCTCTTTCCTAACTCGCATTTAGGTGGTTGTGACGAGTCAAAGAAACATACTGATCTATTTGCCTGTATTACGTTTTTTTTAAAGAATAGCCTTTTTAGTATCTGAGGCCACTATGTTTTAATTATCTGTTTTAGATCAGAATGTTAATTATCGTGACATTATAATATTATATTCTGACATTATAATGAAATGTCGTGTCGGACATTATAACATTGAATACTTTGTCACCCAATAGTTGTTTATCCCAGCATTCTAATAACGAATCCCAACATTTGACAATTTAACAGCAAGCAAGAAATGATCAGCCTCGTGAAGAATAATTGTATTTTAAAATGTGTATGTCACTGGCATAGTACGATCAACAGGGAAACGGGAAGAAGAGGTGTCCGTGGAAATGAATTAGGGAATGCAGGCAGTTGAAAGATGAATATGGTGTAGAGCAGTATGTTATAATGATAAAATATGTTAAAAAGCGGAGTGCGCTTAGCAAGTTTAGAAGTGGTGTGGCGCCTATAAATTTAGAGCTGAGTTGTTACCTTGGTATACCTGTAAATAACATATTTTGTAATTTTTGGGAAAATTGTGTTGAGGATGGAAACATGTTTTATTTAGTTGTCCTATGTACAATGGTGTACGGTAAGCTTTGTTCACGCAGACGTGTTATATTAACTCTGATTTTATGTCGTATGATGAAGACGCCAAGCTACAATTTGTATTTAAAGGTATGGTCAACTGTCAAAATTCGCGGGACAAAGGTTCGCCAGAATGCAATTGTGCCCGTGGGTAGGCCAAGGCCCTATTCCATAATAATAGTAAATATGCGTTTCATACCCAAAGCCTCATTAAGAGCAAGTTCTCAAATCACAGCAAGTTCATATATACTTGAGCCCTTTGTCCTGGATCTTAGCTGGGCCTTGCTTTGCAAACAAACTGACTGTATTACTGTGGGTATTTCGAAACAGGTTTGTATGAAAACATTTGTATGACTTTATACAATGTTGGACCAACGTCGAAGACGTTGGTCCGACGTTGTATAACTGTTATACAAAAGTTTTGTGTTTGCCGGGAAAAAGGACTTTCTCTCAAACATTGTACATTTCTGCAATGTTGGTTCAATGTTGGGCCAGCGTCGCAGACGTTGGCCTAACATTAAAACAGCATTGGGTGAGTGTTCGTTGGAGTAGTATCCAGTCTTATAATCAGGTTACTTCATCAACCACACTGTACTGTATGCTGAAGGCTTACACGCATTCGAGTTTAGAACCTGACTCTATCTTTAATGATTTAAAGCTGAGTCGTTACCTGGGTATACCTGTAAATAACAGATTCTGTAATTTTTATGAAAATTGTGTTGAGGATGAAAACAAGTTTTATTCAGTTGTCCTATGTATAATGGTGTACGGTAAGCTTTGTTCACGCAGGCGTGTTAGATTACCACTCATTTTATGTCGTATTACGAAGACGCCAAGCTACAGTTTTTATTTAATGATGATAATATATAGTGTCAAAATGTGCTAAAACCTGCCTTAAAATTATTAATATAAGGAAAAATGTGATAAATTATGTAAGATAATATTGAATATAATTAGGTATGTGAATGTATGTATTGATGTATGTGTGTATTTAAGTATGTATGTAAGTATGCACAACGTTTTACGTGTCTTCAGAACTTTTATTTCTATTTCCTATGTTTTTATGTATGTCTTGAATATTTTAGTATGGGTCTCTTACAGCTCAAACTCTGAGTGATCTTTGTAATATAAAAGTAAAAAAAATGATTTACTACTACTACTTCTAATACCACGTTCCGATACTATAATGCAACTTCCAAACATCATTGTGTCATATCCTAAAAAAATAACGTTATCCCAACAATGTTTTTTGCTGTTGTGATATCAAATTTATTTCAGCACGCAAAAAATTGGACATAATAGTGGCATTTCTAGACAATATAAAGTCAACACCATGATGCTATGCACACATTTTTATAATAGATTAAATCACAATGTCATATCCGGTCTGTCATTATAGTAAAGCTAGCTTCCTGATATATTATTTATTTGTATTAATTTGCAATATCACATTATTTCAATTTAGTGTAATAAAACTACACACAAATAACATATATATGACATTCTAATTATGTAGCATTGCACCAGAATGTCATATCCTGACATTATATAATTATAATCACATTAATAACACAGGCTTACACACATAATTATAATGTGAATTTCTAATATCATAATATCCATATTCTGGCTCAGCATTAAAACAAAATATGGTCAACTATATAATGACTTCAACTACAAAAATAATAGATTTAATAATATACTATTAGTCAAATAATTAGATTCACACTAAACCTTTTGATATATAAAAAAATATGAATAATATTATAAAATACATATCATCAAGGTGTGTGCGGCAGATCATAAGGCAAGACCTTATGATGAGGGGTCTTCAAGATATAAAAAATAAGAAAATCCGAAAAAACACAGGAATGGATGGATGCATGGGTGGGTCCACAGCTAATTTGGAATAAAAAATAGATTTTTTTGCTTTTGTGCTTCTTGCAGGGTTTAGAATTGGTATCAATTCCTAATGTTAGGGGTGGGATAGGGTTGGGTACATGGGTGGGATAAGTCCTATTTAATTTTTAAATTATTTTTCTTATTTTATTTTTCTATCTTGAAGACCCCTAATGGTATTATAACGACAAAGACCGAGCATGGATAATTTTAAGAAACATGGAATCGCGATCTAATATAAGGACTCTTCATTGACAAGTTTGCCTAATTATTAAAAAATCAGAGACTAAGAATATGAGAAATATGAGAAATGCAATGATTCGTTATGATATTTTATTTATTCACGGGCAGCTGATAATTATACAAACATGTCCACCTGAATTGCACGTTGCTGATCACTGGGAACCAATAATATAACAACAACATGATTTTTGAGGGCGATAGACTTTTTTATTGTCCCGACACTGTGAAGGGTCAATAGAAAAGCCTATTAAATTTTTTTTATTACTATTATTATCACTTTTCCACCATGACAACGAATTTAGAAAACATATTTATTATTTGTCTACAATCACAGCATATGCTTACATGTCTATGCAGAAATTGCAAAAGTCACCCCATTATTTAAAAGTGGCAACAAAGAAGAATGCAATAATTACCGTCCTATATCAGTCCTACCTCTTTTGTCTAAAATATTAGAAAAACATGTATTTTTACACTTTTATAAATATCTTCAACACCATAGACTTTTAACTGATAGCCAGCTTGGATTCCGCAGAAACCAATCATGTCAAACTGCCCTTATAACTTTAACAGAGAAAATTTATGAAGCTCTTGAAGCAGGAAACTATTTTGGATTAGTACAGCTTGATCTCAGTAAAGCATTCGACCTAGTAAATCACTCTCTGTTACTTCAAAAACTTAAACTATATAATTGTAGCTCTGCATCTACCTTCTGGTTTGAATCCTACCTTTTAAATAGATCTCAGAGTGTTTCTATTGAAAAAACTGTTTCATCTCCACACAAAATAACATCCGGGGTTCCACAAGGATCGATACTAGGACCCCTTTTATTTCTAATCAATATTAATGATCTCCCCCTCTACTTTAAAAGCTGCAACGAAGTACTCTATGCTGATGACGCTACACTAACCAAATCAGGTCCAAATGTAGAAATAATTCAGCAAGAACTATCAAGGGATGTTAATTATGCATTCAAATGGTGTTTAGTTAACGACATGATGTTAAGTATCCCCAAATGTGTATCTATACTAATCGCCACAAGACAAAAATTAAGTAAATGTCAGGGTATCAAACTAAATGTAAATATTAATAATGTAGATCTTCCATGTGTAAATAGTACTAAGATACTCGGTGTTCACTTTGATGCTACCCTTTCTTGGAAAGACCATGTTACAGATTTTTGCAGTATAATATGGGGTAATTGTCCAAAATATGTATTGGCAGATTTAGAAAAAATACAAAAAAGGGCAGCGCGGATAATATTGAACCAAGATATTAATACAAGAAGCCATGTACTTTTCTCTGAACTGCGTTGGATGCCTTTAGCAGATAGAATAGACTATCATAGATCAATACAGTTGTATAAATGCCTTAATAACAACAACAATCAAGGTCTAAATGAATTATTTCAATACACTAAAAATATCCATAACTATAGTACTAGATCATCTAAATCAAACCATTTACACGCACAGATATGTCACAAGAAAAGTTTCACTTATACTGGTGTAAATTCTTGGAACAAAATTCCAAATAGCATTAAAACTGCACCTTCTTTATCAAGTTTTAAAAATTCATATACTCAACATTATTTCGGTAATTAATGATCACCCATATGCTAAATATATTGTTTACTCTAAATTAGTTGATGCTACATATATATATATATATATGTATATGTGTGTATGTGTATGTATATATATATATATATGTGTATGTGTGTGTATATGTGTATATATATATATTATATATGTATATGTATGTGTATATGTATATGTATATATATATACCTATATATATTATTATTATACCTACCTATTAATTTGTACTTTACTTTTTAATTTGAAATGTACATATTGTATTTTAAATTTGTATATATGTTTTAGAGGGCCCATTGCAAATTAGCAATTAAATTTGCTAAATGGTTACCCTCTTAAAATAAAGTTTATTATTATTATTATTATTATTAAATGAACCACTGTGCACGACTGACCCCTTCATGCATGCGTCAGCTCACATAGAACACTTGTGCACCTGTAGTACTGTGCAAGGCAAAAACACGGCCATGTCTCATATCCCCGTATCAGGAAATCAAATTTGGATGTAGAAATAAGTGAATCTCAATCTGAGAATAGAATAATGAACATTGTCAAACATCATCGTTAAACATCGGCAGTAAGTGCAGCCAGAAACCTATGTGTAGTCTATAGTCCATAATAGCGCTAGGCCTATGCTTCACACACACAACAACTTGAACAAGTATAGAAGCCGGCGTACATGAGGCAAGCATCCCTAGGGCTGCTAACCTCATGTACACGTTGTTTGTGCACATGAGGGCTGATAGACAGAATTTACATCCAAATAAAGTTGCAATATTCCACTAGTACATGAAGTATCACGTACCCTCTCAATATATTTTTACGTAAAATGTTTGGATTTAATATTACACATGAAGCTATAATGTCATGTTGGGAGCTGGATAGAAACACATTCATCACCTGTAATTAATACAATATGAAGAAAAAAGGTGTCTCAAGCATCCTGCATATTATAATGACATGTCCCATTTTAAGATGGCGATATTTCTAGCTGACTAATTCGACTTTTAGTTGTCATTTCATTCACCTTTATCGCCCACTTGCAATGTTTTTTTATGGATCAACAGGCCTATGCTCAGGACATATCTATTTATTGTAAATGGTGCTGTTCTAGAATATACTGAAAAAACATTTACACTTTCATGATGCTGAATTATGCTGTATTAGAGAATATATATTAAAAAGAGAAGAAATTAAAGTCTGAATTACAATCAATCATGACAGTAAGAAAAGTCAGCTAGGCTAACAGATAAAACTAATTCGTGAAAGGAATGCATTCAAATTATTATTCACGTTTGGCTAATATTCAGGTGTAAAATTCGATAAATTTTTGATCTTCACGACCCATCTAGCTCCCAACATTATGATAGGCAGCAGGCGAGCAAATTACCCCCTCCCGACACGGGGAGGTAGTGACGTAAAATAACGATGCGGGACTCTTTGGAGGCCTCGTTATCGGGATTGAGTGCAATGTAAAAACTTGGACAAGGATCTATTGGAGGGCAAGTTACCTGGTTGATCCTGCCAGTAGTCATATGCTTGTCTCAAAGATTAAGCCATGCATGTAGGATTCATTTAACATCAAACATATTCACCGTATAGGACACGATACACCATTTTTACTGTCAGAATGGCTATAACACGTGCTTCTAGCAGACGTATTTTGTCTTCTCCACTAGCAAAAAGTTAAACGACAGTACAGTATATATACATATAATCACAATGTATTAGTTGTTTTAACTTTTCTATCTGTTTTAGAAGTCTGATGACAATACATTGTGGCAATGTCCAAAACATAGAAATGTCAAATCACCCGGTGTGATCACGTAACGAAATTGTTGAAAAATAAATAATAATTGCTTTTCTCCTTCCATGGGTCAATCCAAAATTAAAAGCATTTTACTTTTGGACGTAAGTACTGTGCCCTATATCCGCTAGAATTAGGTTACGTAATCACATTTTTATAGTGTAAAAACTTATGTTACGTGATCACGCATTTTTGGTATGAGAAGCTCGCACCTAATTGGGTATATTTTGAAGAAATACTAGTATCCAGCGCTAAAGGCGTCTTAATACACTAAATAACATAAAAAAACAAATCCACATAGACCATAATATTTGCACTTTTACTTGAAATATGTGAGATGAAAATAAATAGCCAGTGATCACATACTGGTAACGAATATTGCTGTGCTATAAACAACACATGTAATTATAACTTATTATCATATTGAATACCGATAATGTTCATTCATGGGTTATTTATTGATATATCCATATATATTAGATAAAAAACATATCCTATTACTTACCGTTTTTAATGTGATGGACATTCAATTATGATGTGATCACGTAACTTTGATCACGTAATAGCTTTGTTTTCAATTAATTTTCTCCTACATAATAAAAATGATCTTTCTGGTATCAAGAATTAAAAATTTTGATATAAACCAAAGGCTTACGGAAACGAGTAACGTAGAAATTATTAAAATACATCGATTGGTTAGGCTGATAATTCATTTTGACACTAAAAGGAAACTTCAAAATTAGAGTGATCACAAAAGAAAGATTTAATAGAATTTTTGTAATTACCACAAAATGTTCGCTTTAAATAAAATCAGGTCTATTCACCCTTTAACTAGATATAGTGACTTTAGTTTAAAAAAAATTAAAAATACAATAACGTAACGCTGATATTCATGATTCCATTGTGTCTTTATTTTCATTTCTTTGGTCTTTATGTGATCCCGTAACGGTGATCACGTAACGACGTATTTTAATTTTGTTTTCGTTACAATGTAAAGGTGCATGGTGTCACATTGACTATTCAAACCTCCAGCATAGCGCCCAAGTGTTCTTTTCTAAAAAAACCACATAATATTAACAGGAACACAATGAGAGCAGAAATATTAAAACGCACAAAGCCTTAAAAACCATGTTAGCCTACATTTGGCGTGATCACGTAACAGTACTTTTGCATGGCTATATTAAATACATGAACGGGATTGAGTATAACTATTTTTAGCCAGACTGCGCACAAATGGCAACTCAGAAGAACAGACACGACAAAATAACAAAATGGTTAAAAGCTATGAGCTATTTGAGAAAAAAAAGAAAAAGCAAAATATGTGATCACGTAACAGTGGAATTCGTGTGAACTATGGAAGCCATCCGATAATGTCTAGCTGATTGATTTTTTGATTGGCTGCACTGCGTGTTTTGTTTTTTTCCAAACCTCTTCTAAAATATTGATCTGTGCGTTGGACGTGCATCTCGAATGTATATTCTTCTATTAATTATTTGATTTTGATGATTAATTTCTTTTAATGCATTTTTGTGAAATTGACAGTTGTAAAATTAAGACTTTTAGGACATACTTAAAAAAATTGCTTATTATCGCTCACTCAATTTCCAAGCCGCTAGGCCTATACCCAAAGTCACATTAAAAGTGATGATAGATGGATTCGGAGGAAAATGGCGGAAGAGAAGAGCAGACGCTTAGCAGACGATCTTTAGTCTCCATTTAAATAGCTTAATCTACGGACCTAGAATTTATTTACGCTCAGTTCATCTGGGCTGGTGTATAGGGCACAATTTTAGCTGTGTTTTGGGCCAAAAATAAATTATATTTAAGATTTGCATGTCACGTGCATTCATGATTCAACTTTTCAATTCCAAGCTCAACACTGTGTTAGTGTGTAGCCTATTGCGTCAGATCTATTTTTAGATCTAGGTCTTACATCGCACGTGTTCCGTCTATCTTCACATAAAAATATTATTTTTTTTATAAAAAACAATCTAAATTAGCTAATTGTGTTAAAATAATAATGTCTCATTTTAAAATTAACTCTCAAATTGTTGTTGTTTTAGTAATAGACTAATGTCTCAATAATAAAAAGTACATTTAGGATCTAATTAAAATCAACATTAATTAATTTTTGTTCGGGTCCGTCTATTTTTTGGAATATATGCTTATCAGCTATAAGTTAGTCTAGCGCGTATTCGATTTACGTCGTCAACATGGTCATGGAGGAATAATTTGAGCTGGGCTAGGCCTAGGATGATGTAATGTTATTTGCAAAATTGCATGATTCTCCATTAGGGCTTTAAATTTGCAAAATAAGTCATCGGATTCGCAAAAGCGTGAATTGCGGCAGCTCGAACACTGGTCCCCTCGGGAGGCTCTGCCTGCTCATCAACCCTGATGAGCCGCATTCTCCACAATACATGCAATAGAGTCCACTGTCCTCGCCTTTTGTCTCAATAAGTGTAAGATTATAGAGTGCCATAGAGTTTTAATAAGCGACTGAGTGAAGAAGGGAGTGAAAAACGGAATTAGTGAAGGAAGGAGTAGAGGAAAGAGTGGAGTAAGGAGTGAAGGAAGTAAGGAGTGAAAGAAGAAAGGAGTGAAAGAAGGTAGGAAGAACTTTCTGGGAGAAGTGAAGGAAGAAAGGAGTGAAGGAAGGTAGGAAGAAACCTTCTGAGTGGAGGAAGGAGTGGAGGAAGGAATGAAGAAAGGAAGTAGTGAATGAGTGAAGGAAGGAGTGAAGGAAGAAAGGAGTGAAAGAAGGAAGGTAGGAAGAAACCTTCTGGGAGGAGTGAAGGAGGAAAGGTGTGAAGGAAGGTAGGAAGGAACCTTCTGGGCATCAACTAAATAATGCAGAACTATAAATATAATGCCAAAGAAACATGGAAAACAAATTCTTAGTATGCCAAAGTAAACAGAAGAGGCTGACAAAATTTATTTCTTTGCAATAACAATAATGATTAAGCTCAAGCGACTTGAATGATACATCACATTGATCCGTTGTTATACAGACTCTTGGTCTAACTGGGGGTAACACAAGCACAGATAAGAAGCCGTTCAAGCTGAAGCTGAATTCTTACAACACCTGAACAATAAAATTAAATATTATTTTCAATAACAAGGACCAAATAATTTTACAAACTCAGCAAACAGTGAAGTTCAAGCAACATAAATATCTTGCCAGGCCGTAGGAGCCCTGCATCCGGTTTTATCTGGTGCTATACGGACTCTTGGTTTAACTGGGGGTAACAAGCACTTGCCAGGCCGTGGGAGTCCTGTACCCAGATTTATCCGGTGCTCCAATATCTGAAGAGATAATGCAGATCTATGAATATAATGCTCAAGAAACATGGAAAATAATTCCTAAGTATGCCAAAGTTAATAGAAGAAGCTGACAAAATTAATTTGATTCTTTCAATAACAATAATGAAGCTCAAGCGACATGAACGCTTCCCATCGATCAGGTGTTATACTGACTCTTGGTCCAATTGGGGGTAACACAAGCACAGATAAGAAGCCATTCAAGCTAAAACTGATTACTTACTACACCGAAAACTAAAATAAATTAATATTCTTTCCAACAGCAAGGACCAAATAATTTTACAAATCCAGCAAACAATGAAGTTCAAGTGACAAGATATGAAGTCGTTCGAGGTAAAGCTGAGTTCTTACAACACCTGAAAAATAAAAATAGACTAATATTCTTTTCAGCAACAAAGACCAAATAATTTTACAAATTCAGCAAACAGTGAAGTTCAAGGAACATGATTATCTCACCAGGCCGTAGGAGCCCTGCTCCCGGATTTGTCTGGTGCTATACGGACTCTTGGTTTAACTGGGGGTAACAAGCACTCGCCAGGCCGTGGGAGTCCTGTACCCAGATTTATCCGGTGCTCCAATATCTGAAGAAATAAAGCAGAACTATGAATATAATGCCCAAGAAAGATGGAAAACAAATTCTAAGTAGCATATGCCAAAGTAAACAGAAGAAGCTGACAAAATTAATTCGATTCTTTCAATAACAATAATGAACTCAAGCGACATGAACGCATCACATCGATCAGGTGGTATACTGACTCTTGGTCTAATTGGGGGTAACACAAGCACCGATATATCATGTATATGAAGCCATTCAAGCTAAAGCTGCATACTTACTACACCTGAAAACAAAAATAAATTAATATTCTTTTCAACAACAAGGACCAAATAATTTTGTAAATTCAGCAAACAATGAAGTTCAAGTGACAAGAATATCTCGCCAGGCTGTAGGAGCCCCGCACCGGGATTTGTCTGGTGCTATACGGACTCTTGGTTTAACTGGGGGTCACAAGCATCCGCCAGGCCGTGGGAGTCCTGTACCCAGATTTATCCGGTGCTCCAATTTCTGAAGAAATAAAGGAGAACTATAAATATAATGCCCAAGAAACATGGAAAACAAATTATAATTATGCCAAAGTAGACAGAAGAAGCCGACAAAATTAATTTCTTTTCAATAACAATAATGAAGCTCAAGCAACATAAATACATCACATTGATCCATGTTATGCAGACTCTTGGTCTAGCCGGAGGTAACACAAGCACAGATATGAAACCGTCCAAGCTAAAGCTGAATTCTTACAACACCTGAAAAATAAAAATAGACTAATATTCTTTTCAGCAACAAAGACCAAATAATTTTACAAATTCAAGAAAGAGTGAAGTTCAAGAAACATGAATATCTCACTAGGCCGTAGGAGCCCTGCTCCCGGATTTGTCTGGTGCTATACGGACTCTTGGTTTAACTGGGGGTAACAAGCACTCGCCAGGCCGTGGGAGTCCTGTACCCAGATTTATCCTGTGCTCCAATATCTGAAGAAATGTTACTGTGGTTGAACAGCACTCGCCAGGCCGTGGGAGCCCTGTACCCAGATTTATCTGGTGCTATGCGGACTCTCAGGTTAACTGGGGGTTAGAAACACTGATAGATGCGCTGAACACCAGAATTTTAAAGAGCTCCAATATCTGAAGAAATGCTACGGTAGTTGAACAAGCACTCGCCATGCCGTGGGACTCCTGTACCCGGATTTATCTGGTGCTATGCGGACTCTCGGGTTAACTGGGGGTAGCAAACACTGATAAGACGTGCTGAACACCAGAAGAAGAGAGAAAAAGAGCTCCAATATTTGAAGAAATGCTACTGTAGTTGAACAAGCACTCGCCAGGCCGTGGAAGTCCTGTACCCAGATTTATCTGGTGCTATGCGGACTTTCAGGTTAACTGGGGGTAGAAAACACTGAAAGACTCGCTGAACACCAGAAGAAGAGCCCCAATAGCTGAAGAAATGCTACTGTAGTTGAACAAGCACTCGCCAGGCCGTGGGAGTCCTGTACCCAGATTTATCTGGTGCTATGTGGACTTTCAGGTTAACTGGGGGTATACCTCATGATCAGAGAAGAAACACAGAAGAGGGAGAGGGACTGATCTAAGGGTGTGGACCCCATTAAAGCAAAATAGGCGGGGGGAGTAAAGTAGATATAAAAAATTAGAAGGTGGGAGGGGGTACGGGAGTGGGGAAATAGGTGGATGCTCGCTTCTCCAGGCCCATGGAGGCTTGGAGTCGCTGTAGCCCTGCGGAGCAGGTCACCACAGACAGCTGCGGAATTAGCTCGCAGCGGGTCGATAAGATTCTATTCTATTCTATTCAACCAGGATCGCATGTTTTTCGTTGATTTCTCGGTCAATTGTCAACCGATTTTCATGAAATTTGGTAACAATCATATTTCAGCAGAATCCTAATATCCCTGAAAATTTCGTAAAATTATATATCGTATTTCAAAAGTTAGACCATTTGACATGTAATAAATTGAAATTACGACGTCCCTCTATAAACCCATTAAACTAATTGTAGAATTTTATTACATGTCAAATGGTCTAACTTTTGAAATATTCGATATAATTTTGCGAAATTTTTACCGCTATTAGGATTTGAATAGAAAATGGCCTTTGCAATATTTCAGGAAAATCGGTTCAAAATTGACGGATAAATCACCGAAAATCATGCGATCCTGGTTAATTTGACGGCGAGTATAGTCCTTCAAGCTTGGCATACCGCTATGGTGAATCTATTCTGGCAGACACTTGTTGGTTCCTATTCATTCATCCTCATGCTGTTTTGCTTATAATGAAGTTAGACTGCCTGACTGCCACCTGAGACGGACCTGTGGACTGTTGTGCTGATCCTTCCGCCAGTTCTCCAGTGTGGAACCTGTGTATATGAGAAGGTGTCTTAAGCGGAAAGTCTCGTCATCTATGCACATGATCACCATTGGGGTCTATGGTTGCTTTAGCTGCCGTGGATGTACAAAGGTAGTCTGTGAGCACTGAACTCGGCTCTTGATGTGGCCCACCGGCTTAGTGATACACAGCTCCGAGTAAAAAGCAACTGGACTAAAGGCGGGATTGTGATCGATCGATAATTATTGGAAGGCCCGGGCAGCCTGCATGCGGGCTAGCTAACCCAAACAAACAAATAAGAACATTCCAAGATGAAATGTGATAGTAAAACAAAAAACATTTGCAGACTAGCAGCATTGTGTAGACACAAGAGGTGCGCGGCTGTATAAGGTGTCTGGGTGTAACAATGTCACAGAGCCGCGCTCCGTGAACTAGGCCTACAGCTAACAGATACCACCATTTGCTCAATATCGTATCATTAGCGGCAACAGCGGTAGGCGTTAATGTTATCCCAGCAATATGGACATTTTGAGGCCTACTCGTATAGAATTTGTCATAAGAAATGTAATCAGTGATATCTTGTTATATTTCGTCAACGCATTTCTCTCATTCCAAAATATCATGTTCAGATAGGCCTACCGTCGTACACAATTGAACACTCCAATATGAAAAGCTATTTTAGATTAAATCAATATTAATATAAATGAACAACTCAGCAGTGTGAATTGGTTGCAGACTAACACTAACTAACGGCGTCATTCATCTGCCCGTGGTTGTCAAAGGTGCCACGGGCGTCGGCGGGAACAACGTCGACAACGTGAGATGGGGGTCACACAACAAACACGACTCCATGTCCAATGCTGCTTTATAATTGTTGGGCCAGCGTCGACGACACTGTCCTAACTTTGACCCAGCATTGCGTTAGTGTATAGTGCTCAATGGGTGCATTATCTAATCGTCGCAAGGCCGCTACAGTAAATTACATTTTACTAGTTGGAAAAGCATAGTCTAACTGTTGTTCTTGTTGTATCTATAGGCCTGCTTACCAAACACGCTGACTGGCCTATGTTTACAGATACGTTTTACCGCTAGAGAACTTACCTTGTTAACTTACTGCAAGAGAGCTAAACAAATGTGATAAATTCTACATCTATGTATAATACGAGGTGCCTTTTTGCGACATGAATAGCTAAGAAAAAACATCGCATTACACACGGGGATATACGGTAAATCCTGAAAAAACACAAAAAAACCCATCATAATGACTGTTTGAATCTACCTACTAAGGGGACGCAGCCAACAAAAACAAAAGTGGAAAAGGCCAACCCAAGCCCGGCCAAGGGAAAGGCAAAGGGCCAAAACTTGGCCGGGCTAGCGCTAAGCCTAAAAATGCCTACTGCGCTTGGAAAAAGTTTCTATTGTACCCCTCCGTCATTCAGTTATCACATTTTATCGCCTATGGGCCATGCCATGGCCGTAAACCTTTATTATCCCCCATGCTAGGCTCAGCCTCCCAGGGGGGGGGGGGGGGGAAGGGGGGGGCTAAAAATAAACTCTTCCCCTGTGCTTAAACGGCCAGCTGAAATACATAAAAATAATTATTTTAAAATAAAAAACAATAAAACAATTTGAAAGATTTTCTTTTGTACACCTCGGGCCTGGGTGATAATATGTTTAAGGGGGATTTAAGAATTGACATTTCAGTCATTCAGACAGTAGGCCTTTGGCAGGGAGATGCCGGTATGATGACTAAATGACAGAGGCGTACAATATAAATGTATATGTATCAAGATTTGCAAATGTTTGGTCTTAAAGTAAACAAATACAGTATCAGTAATTTTCACCCACTTAGAGTTGTAGGTCACAGTTGCGAGACACAACTTCAAAAGTGTGCAAATTTAAATTATTTTATTTAGCACTTTAATTAAGGGCTGTGCTGTGCTGACTGAAAAATCTTGAGCAGAACATTAAATCACTAGTCTAAACTATTAAATTGGACGTTTCTGACTCTTGAAATTGTGCCTTGCTGTAATTGCGATACACTTTAGGTTTCGGGAAATTACCTGGATTTGTCAAAACATTTATCAGTGTGATATATTTTTGAGATATATCACTTTAAAAATTAAAAGAAAATTGCTTACAATACTAGGAAAGACAAAAATAATCGACACCACTCCTGCACTTTAGGGGTTAAAAATGGAAGGGACGAGTGGCGGTCCAACAGCTGAGGAAGGATTGAAAGGTCGGGGGCACAGCCTGGTTTCCATTCTGGACGGTCGATCACTGGAAATACCAGAACATGCAAGGGTGAGTAATCCTAGAAAAGACACTAAAAGGCACACCAAATTAATTTATGGTTAATGATTTCTGAGTTTGTTGCAAGTGAAATATAAAAATAAATGTTAAAATATTATTTGCTGCTTTGATTTTAAAAAGTGTGTGGATAAAAAAAATAACGCATCATTATTGTTTTTATTGTAAGGAGCATACTTTTCTTCTTATATATAGGCTACACAATATGACTACAGTGGCTGTTGACTATTATTAGATATAATGTGTGTGTGACCTTGTCTTAGTTTTGCAAAGTGGAAGACTTACATTTCTATTTTAATTGAAAAAATGAAAAATGTGATCTCAACAACAAAATGTGCTATGGCGTTATAAATTTTTACTTTCATTTAATTGGCATTTCAATTTTTCAACCCATAAAATAATTTTGTGTGGCGTATGCAAAGGTAACAAAGTTATACAATAGCCATGAAGCTGGGGTTTTTTCAATATAAATTTATTTTTAAATGTTCACAACATAATGTGCAGCATTACATTTGACACTATTATTGAACTATTACCTGATTACTGATGAATGAAAAGCTGGAAATTGCAGCATAAATCACATGACATAATCTTACTATTAATTTGTCTGGTGTACACAGGTTGATCTATTTATTTATTTATTTTCCCCTAGAATGGTAACTGTCGGAGTGTTATGGAATTTGAAAAGTTAAACAGAATAGGAGAAGGAACATATGGTATTGTGTGTAAGTACATCTGTATTGCTGTAAGTTTGTTCAAACTATTTTGTTTACTTGACTATTTTGATATCCAATATTACACTTCAATATTAATTAGTCTAACCTTGTTTTTTTGAAGACATTTTAGGATGTACATTTTCTGGCTATAAGCTTAAAAGCAATCACATGCTCACAATATATTGTTTTACTTGGCCTTAAAAAAGGCTAAAATAGATTAAAAATACTTAAATGTCAGCAAAGATATATGTATGTAAAGTATACAACAAACACAACACGAATGTGAGATCGAACATACAGGCAACGACAGCAGGTCAACAGATAAAAAAAATGATGTTGCAAACTCATAAACGTAAATCCAGTTTCAAGCTGGTATTTTCATTGGTGTGTTTTGAGCTTCATGTTGCATTGTATAACTATTTTTTTTAGATCGAGCTAGGGACACTAAGACGAGGGAAATTGTAGCTTTGAAGAAAGTGAGGATGGAAGATACTAAAGATGGTTTGTATTTGTCAAATTTAATTAATATCTCTTCATTTAAGATTTGATTTCCAGCAAGAATATATCTATAGTTCAACTTTTTATCGGATAACATGTGATGATAATGAGTAAAAGTTGAAGGAAACATCTACGTTGTGTAACTTGAAATTTAAAAAAATTGAATTTCATTGTTTGTTTTTAAGTTTGAATTTAAATCAATTAAAATCATTAGTATTATTCTCATAGGTCTTCCTGTCAGCTGTTTGAGAGAAATAAACTTATTACTGAACCTCAGACACCAGAATATTGTAGAGCTGATGGAAGTAGCCGTTGGTAAAAGCTTTGACAGGTAATAAATAAACCCTTTTAGTACTAATTATTACTATTATCATTATTAATTCTTTTGATAGTCAAAGTGAAATTTGCATTTAACCTCTATTCACAACTTAAGGTCACTGAAAATTGGTTTAATGTCTGAAATTTAAGTAAAAAACATACTGTAGAATCACAAATTTAAGACATACTTACTTCACCTTGAAAACAAGTTATAGAACAGCTGATAAGATACAAATTTACACACTCTGAGTGGTACTTAGTACTTCACATCACACTGTGAAGGGAGACATTGTTTTTTGTGAAAACTTAAGTGGGTGAAGTGGATAAAAAACGGATTACTTTCTTTTCCGAATTTTAAACCCTTAAAGTGCTAGTTACGTCTATCACAGTTTTTTTGTATTTTCCCTTGTTCTAACAAGAAAATATGAATTAGAAGTGAGCATCAAATTTGCTAGATTGGCATGTATTTTTAGTCAAATTGTACTTTTGAATCATTTTACCACTTGAACTTGTGGTTCATGTGGTTCATGTGGTTAAAAAATTTAATTCTATAACTTAGCACTTTAAGGGTTACAGTGCGGGGATCGACTTTAGACGTCAGAATCTGACGTCTGTAGATGTCTGATTCTGACGTCCAATCTCGATCCCCCACTGTAAGGGTACAAATATTTATAATGGTCGTAGACCCATAACATAGGTATTTAAATGAATCAGAAAGAGCTAAATAGGACATTTATGATGATTTGAAATTGAAAAAAAACCTTTGGTTTATGCAAAAATGATTCAGCGCTTTACGGGTTAACCTACTTTTACTTGATCACAGAGGATATATACAGTTAAGTGTTACGCAGGATGGACAGACAGAAACAATAAAATGATACAGCTGGTCTTTTCCGCAGAACATGATACATGCTATCACTGAAGTATCAGGCCAATAATGGGGCTATGTCACAAAATTATCCCAAGCTGAACACCCGATTGCAATTGTGACAATTTAAATTTTTAAAGCATATGAGTATTTTTCATTGATTTGAAGCTGGTAATTGCACAATAAATTTCATTTTCAAATGGATGAAGTATGCCACGTAATCATGCAGAATGGCTGTAAGGATTGAATTTAAATTCAAGGTTACGTGTGACATTATCACTATATCTGGGTTTAAAATCTTTGATTTAACCTTTTAACCGCCAAATTTTCACTCACTTGAAACTGTGTCTCGCTGACATGATCCACAACTTCAAGTGAGTGAACATTATTCAGTTTTGACAAAATGGAGGTTACATGTTGAAAGGTGGTAGGCCTAAGTTGTCTAGGTTAAGTTGTCTACGCACAGTCTGCTGTAATAAACAACATCCGCTTGTTGTAAGTCCAGCTGTCATGTATCTGTGTGGGCCTTCCAGCCTCAAAGGGTTAAAATGTTAACTCTATTTGTGCTGATTTGTAAAATAGTGAGCACTAACATGTGATCACCCTTACAATGCTGAAATATTTTTGTGTAAACCATGGAAACAGAGGGTTATTTCAATTCGAAAAGTGTGTTAATTAGCTCTTTCTGCTTCATTTGAATACCTATGTCATGGATCTATGGCCGTTATAATTTTCCAAATTCTTTCAGTGTGGGGACTGTCCCCGCAATGAAAGGGTTAATGCTTAATCAGAGACATATTGATTAGTTTTTATTGTTTTCAGTATATTTTTGGTCATGGAGTATTGTGAGCAGGATTTGGCCAGTTTACTCGACAACATGCAAGCCCCGTTCTCAGAGGCTCAGGTCTGTATTTCAGGGCCTGTGTGGCCACTCTGCTCCGCAAACGCAGTTCTGATAAAATATCTGCAACATGTTGCTGGAAGTTGTTGAATAAAACACAATTCTACAAAATTATAGACATTTCTTCTGGTAGAATATCAGTACTACTTGTGTGTGAGCATTTTTTATTTATATTTCACAATAATGCAGAGCATATTTTGACTGCTTTATAGCTAAATTTTTCTGAAAATGCAGGAAATACCCTCAGATATGATTGACATAAAAAATAGTCGACTTATTCTTTTTATAATTTTACCTTGTAATGTTTAATAGTACTTCATGATTGTGCTCTTTTTTTTATATTGCAGGTAAAGTGTATCAGTTTGCAGACATTATCAGGGTTGAAATATTTACACAAGCAATATATTATACACAGGTAACAATATTCTGTGCACTATCTTTGTGTCATTGACAACAAATTTGTCGGCTGTGTTTAATTAATGTTAATTAAGTTCAATGTGGTAATGAGAATATTCTATTCTACTATCAAGAGCAACTATCCTATTCCACTGAAATTATTTGGACATTATTTCAATTAAAATATGGTCAAGGGTCCTGAACTGTAATTAATTCTTATTATCACCTATGAGTTTTTATTTATGCATCAAATATTTAATAAGCTATTTTTTCCCGTTATTTTTCATCTTAGGCCAATTTATTACTTGCAATAACCCTTTGACAGCCCAATTTTTATGTGGAATTTTAGACCACTTGTAGTGTCTCACTGATGCCATCCACAACTTCAAAGTGAATGAAAATTATTCAGACTTGTCGAATTAAGATCCAAGTATTTACAATTTTCACTGTTGTGGGACACATTTCACCTGAAAAGACTTTTTTCTAAAATGATAATAAAAAGAGTGGACATGCTTTTTATTCTTCTGCTTTGTGCTTATAGGGTTGATATCTCATGTGGGAACTAATTTATTTACTGTTTTTGCTATAACAGAGATTTGAAGGTGTCCAATTTACTCCTGACTGACAAAGGCTGTGTAAAAATAGGTTTGTATGAACTACATTGCTATCTTGCAATTTCAGCACTGTTGCATGGCATTTCTGTGTTATTGTCTTAACCGTATCACCTGCAGGCATAAGACTCTGTTATGAGACCTGACTGCAATCTTCTGAATTTTTAAATCATTAATTAAGTTTTGACATGATCTGTTTGCTCACATAATATAATGAAGTTGTTATGGAATAACCTTATTCATATTAAATGTACATCTTTTGTATCAAATATTACATTTAAATTTTATACATGTATTTGAGATTTAATATATTTTTTTATTTTAGTCAATGCCACAATAATAAACAAGCAGAATTTCTTTTTGCAGCTTGATAATTTATTGTTGAAACATTTACTCTTGCTTTTTATTGGGATCATAAAACTAGTGTACTGGGATATTCTATTTGCTTATTTTGAACATATTTAACTTCAGCTGATTTCGGTTTGGCCAGAACATACGGAGTGCCAATGAAGCCTCTAACACCAAAGGTTGTCACTCTGTGGTAAGAAATTTCTGCTTGGATTTATGATGTTGAGTGATTAGGTTGGGTAGTTTTTCATCTTCTATAGCATACTGTTTTTCTATTTAAGTAGATTATAAAAAATAAATCGATGTTGAGTACTTAGGTGTACAGTTATAATACTGACACGAAGCTTTGAACTTTGGCAAGCATCTCAGATATTAACACTTAAAGCGCTGAATTAATTTTGTATAAATCCAGGAGGCCAAAGGGTTTTATTCATCAGAAATGACATTTTATTCAGGTCATTCCGATTTATTTGAATATCTATGTTATGGGTCTGCGGTTAGTATAAATAGTTTTACTCTTACAATGCTGGGATAGACTTTAGACGTCAGAATCTATGTATACAGACTTCAGATTCTGACGACTATCCCCGTGCTGCAAGACATTAAACCAGCATGGGGTTCAGCACCTCATGTTTATTGGGTAACGGGCCGTGAGACAATTTTAACATGATAAAAATATTTTGAAATGATGCTCCACGAAAATAATTTTCGGTCACAAATAGTTTCATGACCTAAAATTGTTTATACAGTATTACACTTTCTTCCAGGTACAGAGCTCCTGAACTTTTGCTGGGATCATCCAATCAAACTACAGCTATTGATATGTGGTTAGTATCTTAACCATTATCCTGCTAAGTAAATTTATTTAAATTTTCAACCACTTGAGGTTGTGTCTCGCTATCGCGATCCACAACTTGAAGTGGTTGAAAATTACTTGTATTTGTTCAATTTGAGACCAAACATTTACAAATGCTAATGTTCAAACAGTCATTTAATTCCCAATAACAGATGTTTAATCGACTAATAAAACTGATAAGAAACAAGTATTGTCACGATTAGCAGGCAAAGGGTCAAGGCAGATGATATTGTGAGAAAACACCATTATCAAACGTCTGAGAACTGGTATTCTGTCAAAATTCATATTTTACATTGCTACATATAAGCTGCGTAATTTCATAGTTACTCAATTAAATGGATGGCATCATGCACAAGTGGGCTAAACCAAATTTTGACGATTTCGAGAAAAAATTGCGCTGCAACATGAAGTACAGTATAAAACAAATAAATACAAATTAACACAAAATCAGTGACCAAATGGTCTAGCCCTAAATGTGAAACTTGTGTATTGATCAAGTTGTTGCTATCAATGACACATATTTCCATTGTTTTTTTAATGTGGGTTAGCCCACTTGTGCATGATGCCATCCAAATAGCTTAAAATTCGAATAAATTCGATGCACTGCATAACAATACTCAATAAAATGTTGATTACTCAATACACGCTAAAATTGATGCATGCTCTATTTAATTTAGATCAATAACCATATGGCATCATCTAGCAGTAAAGCCTTTTCACAAAGCAATTGTCGTAGTATGTTGGGTAAAGACGGTGCACCAATTACATTAAAATAAATCTGTCTCTCCTTGACTTTTCTGTACATGTTTTCATATTTATAAGCACTAGAATACTCAATTCAATTGAAATTGGTCTGCAGCGAGAATTGCAAGTCTTAATTTTATTTAAAAATGTGGGGAACATGTAATAACCGATTGATGTTAAAAGCTTGTCTGTAGCACTGTAGTAATCTGCCAATATTGTTTGAATACAAATTACATTTTTTAAAGATACAGGAAAACATAAACTCCCATTTGCCGACTTTCTCATGGTATCTTTTTATAACATCGAACATTAAAATTGATACCCAAATTAAGTCATGGAATTTGAGAGCTGGATTGAGGATAAAAGCAGGAAATTTCATAATGGTTTACAGTGGTAACCTGTTACTGTCAAATGATGTTGAAAACAAATTCAGTCACATTCCTTTAAAATATATACAGGTAACATATATTCAATGTGACGCTTCACCTATATTTGCAGGGCAGCTGGGTGTATTTTGGGAGAGCTTCTTGCGCATCACCCGCTTCTTCCGGGAAAATCAGAAATCCACCAGGTGGAGCTAATTGTTGAGATGCTTGGTACTCCTAACGATTCCATCTGGCCGGTTAGATGCTTGCTATTGTCTCATGTATATTATGTAGCAGGCACATTATTCATTATTGTCTTCATACTGCTGACAATTTTTAAATAACCCTTCAGGATTTTCTGTCATTTGAAGTTGTGGATCGCAATAGGGAGACTCTACTTCAGATGACTAAAAATTAGTTGAATTTATGAAATTTAAAGTCCTATCGAATTAAATGATATATGGTTAACCCTTGTCCTGCTGAATTGTTTGAATTGTATTTCTCGTCATTTGAAGCTGGAATTGCTAACGCAATTTCCAGCTTCAAATGACGAAAAATATTTTTATTTTTTGAAAATATACATCTTCCTAATTGAGTTATTAGACTAACTGAACATCTATCACCCAACTATATTGTCCATTTCAGTGACATATTATTTGGCTTAAAATATGCTTAAAACCGTATACCGTATATCCGGGTCTAGCAGGATCTAGCAAGGGTTAACAGAAATTAAAGTGAATTTTAACACTTTGTTCACAAAAAAAATATTATTTAAAGTAGCTTTAACTCTTAATCATATTATGCTTTTATTTTTTGTGATTCTGCATTGCAGGGTTTCAATAAACTGCCTGTGATAGAAAAATTCTCATTGAAAAAACAACCGTAAGTTTACCCTTTCAGCTCCAGCCATTATGACATGTGCCGTACTGGACCAAATGTTGAAATATAAAAGCGCTGCCTAGTTACCAATGTTTTATTTAGTTTATGACATCATAATTTACTGTGGGTTCATAAAGCCACTGTAGGAAACTATCGGGAAGGTAATGTTTGTGAAATATGGTCTGAATTGTGACGTCTCCGGGTATACCTGTCATGATAGACCTGAAAGGGGTAATAGGCTAATTAGAGATATTGTTTTTCATATTGACACATGTGTGCATCATGGGGGATTATATATCTATTCCCAGAGCAACAGGTTATAATATTTTTAATAGTTTGAACCGATCATAATTTTCTGAGGTCAGAACTCTTGAAACATCGCATCAGGTTATCATCACCCTTTTCAAGCCATAATAAATCTCCACTCGTACAGATTATCTAATATCAGAATCAGGGAGAGCAACATCAAGCGATATATCTTATAAATTTATAACATTTTTGAGATACAAGAAATATGCTAAAATCCGACATAAGTTATTGGCACAAGCTTTTTCTTGCTACCATGACCCACAATTTCAAGCGATAGAAAATTACTTGGATTTAGAAAATTAAGTCATATTGCATCACATTTTCACAGATTTACCTTGTTCAAAAGGGCGGGGGCCCTAGGGTAGTGGTTAGCACCGCTGCCTTTCACGCCAGAGTCCGGGGTTCGGTTCCCGGCCTCGGCGGTTTGAAAGAAACAAATTTGTTTCTTCCCCATCCACGTGTGAAAGTTAGTATTGTGGGGAGCCTCCGTGACCGAGAGGTAGCGTGCTCGGCCTCAGACCGCCAAGGCTCGAATTTCGAATCCTGTGTCTGGAGGACAGTGTCATCTCAATCATCTCACCATCCTCAGGAGGTTCTCCTGGCCCAGTTTAGCCTATATGTGCACAAAGGTGGCCTAAAGCCCGATTCATTTCATTTCATTTCATTTTCATTTACCTTGTTCAAAAAGGCTCAATCATTGTTAATTTGTTTCTGTGGGCGGGACATTTTTCAAAATATAATTTTTATGGCTGCATGAAGCACAAGTTTTCCCAGGCTCCGTCTTTTACCGTAGTAAAGCAATGCCCGAAATATCTCAGACTCAGTCTAGAATGAGTTCAGATATTTTTCACTCCTAGAAACAGTTTACAGAAGTGTGAATAAAACCATATAAATGACACCATAGTCGACATCTATACTCTAGGGGTTAACCCTTAAAATGCTGAAATATTCTTATACAAACCATTTTAACCCTTATACTGCTGATCACGACTATTGTCGTTTTTAATCCATTTAATCTGCTGAATAAGTCACTCATTGAGATAAAATGTTATTGAGATAAAATGACTGTTTAAACATCCAACATTTGTAAATGTTTGGACTCAAATTAGACAAATATGAGTATTTTTCAACCACTTGAGGTTGTGGATCGCGGTAGCGACACACAACTTCTGGGTGGTTGAAAATTTAAATAAATTAATTCAGCGGTAGAAGGGTTAAATGTCTTAGCTATCTCCTTCCGCTTAGTTTGGATACCTATGATATGGATCCACGGCCATATACAAATATTTTTCTTTTTCATTGCTGGGATCGACTTTAGACATCAGAATCTGACTTCTACAGATAGCATATTCTGATATCTAAAGTTTATTCCCGTGCTGTAAGGCTTAAATTTATTGATACTGAAAAGATTTTTTCAGTTTACTTAGGCCTGTGGCAATTTTTTGTTGAATATAGGTATAATAACCTGAGAGTGACGTTCCCGTGGCTGTCAGAAGCTGGAATTCAACTGCTTAACTTCCTCTTTATGTACGACCCATTTAAAAGGTAACGGATGCTCTATGTTTTAATTGTTAATAGTTGACCAATATCAAGATGTATTCTGCCGTGCAAAGCCAAAAGGCCTTTTGGCATTGTACTGCAGTATTGTGATAGAAAAGAATAAAGCACAAAAAATAAATTGGAAAATTATATTTTTTTACCCACATTCAGTTTCATTTATATATTTGCTTGACTTACATGTGAAAAGGCTGAAGTACATGCGGAGAAGATTTTGTTCAAAAAGCTATGCAATTCTGCCATTTGCTAAAAAAATTGCAATTGTTTAGAAAAATATTTATATTTCAATGATAATGAAGGAGAAAATTACTAATCAATATTTTTCTACAAATTTTTTCTTGACAAGTAGTAGTTTCAATTGACTGATATACATCAAGCTAAAGCTACTTTCACTACTTGTTCACCTCATTGCCAGCATGGCTGCTCAGGAGGAACAGTTTTGGAAGAAATTTGGTGAAAACATTCAAGTAAACCTATGTACGAATGATGACATGATAGTGGGTTGACTAGAGTTAACCCTTAGAACACTGATGTCAACTACAGTAGACATTCTGTGTTTTTACTGCCACGTGTATAATCAGTTGTCAAAAGTAAGATAATTATGCTTTCAATCTTGAAACACTGATACATGTTGGGACTTAAATTTTGCAAATCACACAAATTTTCAGTCATTTGATGTTGGATCGCAATAGCGAGACACAAATTCAAGTGACTGAAAATTTAAATTGAATATCTCAGTGCCTTAGGGGTTAAGGTAAGGGGGGTCTTTTCTCTGGGATTTCCCTCATGAATATACCATGAACGGAACACAAATAATTTTCTTTTAAATCAGTCGAATTAAAAATGCAGAATTGTGCCAATATTTATTATATTGTGTATATTGAGTATGATTTTGAGTATAACTGACTGTTAGCATTGAACTCGTTATCTTGCTACAGAGCTACTGCTGCTGATTGTCTTGATAATTCCTATTTTAAAGAACCACCGCTACGTAAGTACAATTCTATGTCAACATTTTTTTTTATGGAGAATAATTCTCCATATGGTAAAAACTGTCAATCTAAATAGAAAGACGTACATATGCATCCCCTTGGATACACTGTCTTAGCTAGGATCAGACAACTGCCCGTCTTTTGTTTCCAATTTTTGCATAACTGCCCGTGTATTTCCTCCTTTATAGTGTTTTTTGGACAATTTGTGCCCGTCATTTTTACTTTATACCCGTTCAAAAGACGGGTGCACGGGTCTCTGGCTAACACAGTGCTTGGATATGAAAGGGTGTATCTGCCACTTTGCAAAGTGGCAGATACACCCTTTCATATTCAAGGGGACGATATGTTGATTTCCGATAATTTTGTATACACTAATCGTGCTCTTCTTGATAACACTTAAAGCCCTAAATGACAGAATCACAATTTTCCTAATTAAATTTGGGTCTCGCCGGCACAACCCACACAATCTCAAGTGGGTAAAAATTACTTACTCTTGTATATTTGTAAATGTAGTCCGGTTGTTTGTCTGTCCGTCAGTATGTCCATCTTAGCCATCACTATCAAGATACATATCTATAAATCATATCTGAATTCAATATCACAAACAGAGTTGTCTTGGTTAGAAAATGAGTTAAGAGGACGATTACTGTATTCTAAAATTATATTGCTCCATGCAACTTTAATCAATTTTTATCCATGTTATTTGCCAGCGTGCGACCCGGATCTCATGCCCAGTTTTCCACAGCACAGGAATCTGAAGCGGTTATCAACAGACAGTCATGAGGAGAGGTAAATTAGTTACTGATTCAATGTTTTACCCTTTCAGCGCAGGGACCATCTTTTGCCGACAGAATCTGACATCTGTAGATGTCAGATCTGACGTATAAAGATGATCCCGCACTGAAAGAATTTAAATATGGTATTCAAATGAAGCGTAAAGAGCTAACTACCCAGCAAACACAACAGTTAAACCAATGCCGATTTAATGGTGGTCCGACGTCTCCGATGTCGGCCCAACATTAAATCGGCATTGATTTAACGTGTCGTGTTTGCTGGGTGATCATTTATGATGATTTCAAATTTTAAAAACCCTTTGGCCTCCATGGTTTAAACAAGAATAATTTTAAATACTCGCCCAGAACTTCAAGTTGGTAAAAAATAGTCACATTTCTTCCAACACATTTTCTAACATATGCCATTTTTTTCTTGCTAATTAACAAAATATTTCACTTGTGCTGAGCTGATAAAAAAGGATTCAAGACTCGAAATTGGCAGTTAAAGGGTCAACCCTTGCAGTGCTAATCACAGCTACAGTCCTGTTATGCTTTTTTATTTTTGTCCTTCAAATAAGAAGATCTGCAGGATATATAATATTGGTATTGAATTCACGAAATTAGGATATATGTGTTGATTCAAATTGTATTTTTTACCCACTTGAGGTTGTGGGTCGCGGCAGCGAGACACAACCTCGAGTGGGTGAAAAATTAAATGTTTAACTTAATGCTCAAAGGGCTAATTATCAACTTTTAAAATGTCAAACTCGTAACTATGTAAGGATGCGTAAAATGTTTATTCTTGAAGAAAGAGACTAGGGCTAGCCAGCTTGAGTCTGTACCTCACCTATCAACTGTTTTTTGTTTGATAGTCAGAAGAAAACCAGAGTTTCAGGGGGATATCAAGACTTTGGCAAAAATATGCCATTTGTAAGTATTCATCTTTTTTATCAATTTTTTTGTCTCATCAATGAGGAATATGTTTACAGTAAAATAAAAACTGAAATTTTAACAAAATTTTGGAAGCTATCTTTATTTTAGATTTTGAGATTTTAAATAAAAAATAGATTCTTTTCAAGGAGTTACAAGTTATCCAAACATATCTTGGCTTCTGATAAATTTTATAGCTGTTGACTGAAAGTTTTGGTACTTTTGCAGATTAAGAAGTCTAAGCAATGAGTACATAAACTATATGTACTAGGAATGATAAATTTCCTGGATTAAAGATGTGCAGATGGTGACGCCATCTGGGATCAAATGGAGCAGTGTTGACATCTCATTCATTCCGGAAAATATATTGCATGGATAAATTTAACCCTTGTCCTGCTAAGTTGCCCCTTTTTTTTTTATTTGAATCTTGTTTTCCTATTACAATTTGCACCTCTAATGACGTGGGTAAAAATTTGTTTATGAAAAATAGACATGTCCGAAATTGAATTATTTGAATAACTGAACATCTACCACTAAATATCTTACCAATTTCAGTGGTATTTTTTATTTTTTCTGAAATAGTGCAGCAGGATAAGGGTTAATAAAGGTCGACTGAATAAAGCACCAGCTTTATTTGCAGATTATGAAATAAGTCCATTGAGCTCACTGGGGAACTAATATGAGAACGCACACGATTATGAGCTATATTGTTGACTGAATGTTGGGCCAGCGTCGTAGACGATGGCCCACCATTCAGTCAGCATAGGTCAGTATTGAAAAATACAACAATATCGGTTGTGGCACAATGCTGTCCCTTAGTCTCGGCGGATGTACCTCAAACAGTCTTAAAATCGTCAGGAAAAGGTGTAGTCTCAGAATTATCACGTGGCTATTTTTCAGGCAGAGGCTTACAGTCACATAATCATATATGGTTGTATGTGGGTACACTATAACCGAACTTTTTCACATCTACTGATTTATCCATTTATAATACCACCGCCACACCAGCCTATGCCCTTCTACTACCAACCTCAAATAGTTGTAATAACATATTTAAAAGTAAGTTTAGAAGAATTAAGAAAATACAAATTAATTAGTTATTTAATTGGATAAAAAACCCAATCAGTCTTTTTATTTAAATTCCGTGTCTGTGTGAGTTTAAGGTGGCCTAACAGGGCCCCAAGTGTCTGTTATGTATTTTGTAAAGTGTTATATTTTGTGATTTACTGTACATTGTAAAAGTACAATTGGGACTAAAATAAAATAACAGACCTATTTAAAATATTTTTGTTCAAGACCTATATCGATTTCTATACCACACAATTATAAGATTCGAAATTGATCAAATGAAAATAAAAATGTTTGTGAACATTGAAAGTATGTCAACTGAAGGTCATTTTAGCTTTTATGGGCCCTAACATCATTTTGCCAGATTGGGTGACATGTCTTATCGTTACAATTGAAACTGGGAAGTATTGCCAGTTTATCTGAGTTAGTGGGTCGTCTGATAAGGTAATTATTTTTTCTGTTTCCGAACTGTAAAGGTTAATAGAGAATTAATCCAAATTAACCCTTTCAATGCTAGCAACAATTATATACTTTATTGAACATACACCTACCATATCATGTCATTGTTACTGTTGGTAAGTATATTACATGCGATTTGAATATAAAAGGGTGTAATTGCAACTTTTTGGGTCGTAGAGGCACCCTTTCATATCTAATTCGATGATTAGTTGATAAAAATATTCACTGATGAACAATAAATCAGAATTGAAGTCTTGTGTTTATATTAATGTATCTAAAGGTTAAGTATACATGTCATATTAAACTATTTCAATTTGTGTTATCTTGCTAAAGCAGATCAGTTTGTTGTTAAATAAGTCATGGTGGCCATCTTTATTATAGTAGTGGCCTACATATGAGGTCATTGTCATTCTGAAATGTACGAAAGGTTTTTATACCCACTAAAATTTTAAAGGCGAGCCTCAAAGAAATATTAATTTGTAAAAAAACATCTTGAACGCAATCCCAGCAAAGAAGACATCGTTCAATGTTGATTTAATATTGGTCCACATTGTCTGCCACGCTGGCCCACGATGAGCCAACATTGGGTGTTCGTCTTGTTTGGTGGCATATAGGCCTGACGTGCAGTCGCTGTCGAATGACGTGCGTTGATTAGCCTACGTACAGTGTTCAACCAATTTTCCAATACTATCACTACATTTACACACTTGTTATAATCGTTGCAATTTAAATATTTCCAAAATTATTATAGGCCTACTACTTAATTATTATAATAATTATTGGTTAATTCATCCTTTCAATGCCATCACGCCCATAAATCTTTTAAACTCTTTTAACCGTTTCAAGCCTGAATTTACCATTGTCATCTTCATCCACTACAAGCCGCGAATTGCTGTCGCAATTCTCGACTTGTATTGCGCGAAGATGACTTGAAGTAGGTGGCAAATGAAAAAAAAATATTGTTATTATTAAACAGTTCCATGAAAATGTTTGTGCTGAAGCCCCCAAGTCTGAGGAAATTAAATCATACTTGAGAGATGAAAACTGATGCTTTAATGCATCGTGAGGCCTTGAAGGGTTAATTAGAATTTCCTAACCACTTGGAAGGTAATTGTGCCTCACTGGAGCGCGATCCACAACTTCTAGTGGGTGAGAATTAGGGTACTGGGCTGGGGCCTTAGGGTAGTGGTTAGCACCGCTGCCTTTCACGCCAGGGTTCCGGGTTCGGTTCCCGATCTCTGCGGTTTGAAAGAAACAAAAATGTTTCTTCCCCATCCACGTGTGAAAGTCAGTATTGTGGGGAGCCTCCGTGACCGAGAGGTAGCGTGCTCGGCCTCAGGGTGCGAATTTCGAATCGTGTGTCTGGAGGACAGTGTCACCATCCTCAGGAGGTTCCTTGGCCCAGTTTAGCATATATATGTGCCCAAAGGTGGCCTAAAGCCCGATTCATTTCAATTAGGGTACTCTTATTTGTCTGGAGACAAATTATTTACAATTCCAACTGATTGAACACAAATTTATCTTAATTGATTCAGAAAACATTATTGCTAATTTTCAACATTTGAAAACACAACATCTTTTTGTTGGCATATAAATGATTAGACTCTTTTTTTTTTTCAACTGATTTGAATGATCAAGCAGGTGTTAGTGAAATTTGTGTTCTTTATTGGCCATACTTAATGATGCTACCTTTGTATTAGCACTTGTGCTACTTGGAAATCCAAATAAATATGTTTATACCAATCATGCTACCGCTTTCTGAATTGAATACCGGTTGAATAAAAATTGGGTGCACTGATTCACCCCGGCTGTTATAAAAATTGGCTATGCTGATTTCACCCTTCAACCACCGGTCCCGGTTGTATTCCTTTTTTTTCTAAGCATATTAAAAAAGCTGATTTTGAGCATGTTACAGATAAAACGTGACATCAATCAACATGATTTAAAAATCGTTTTCCCGCAGTACCTCCATTTTTTTGAAGCTGAATATTTAAGCAGCCGTACGAGGCTGGCTGCTTACTGTATTCCACACGTTCCGCCGCAGTTTTCGTTTTCAGGATAGCTACTAATCTATCAACTTCTACTTCCTCATACTTCACAGAGGCATCACATACCACTGGGGAATTGTTTTGGTGACATTGTGATCCCCATATCATCAACCATATAATCACTATGACCACTAACGAAAAAAAGCTCGTTACCGCGTTTCAGGAAAAAGTTGCTATCAGATCTTCTCTTAATTTGACAAATATGTTCAGCTATGTCAGTCAATGACCTGATTAACTTTTGGGAGCAAACAATTGCAAAATAGCTGTTTAGTGGCCATTTTGAATTTTAATAATTTTGTGATATTTACGTAACTCTGAAAAAAATGCAAAATAGCTGGGCCATGAATATAAAACAAAATGTAATGTCTCACACAAGGATAACCCAAGGCAAATTTCGCATTAATAAAATCTAAAATGGCCGCCAGTCGGCCATTTACATTTTTTTCTCATTATCTCGGGAAATCTTGCATAGCTGATCTATGAACTACTGCTTCCTCATACTTCACATAGCCATCAGATACCACCAGTGGATTTTTTGTGACATTTTTATTCCCATATTATCAACCCTTCAATTACTAGGGTCACTAACAAAGAAATACTTGTTAGCGCGTTTCAGGAAAAGTTTCCAGCAGATCTTCTTTTTATTTGGCAAATGTGCACAGCAATGTCAGTCAATGACCTGATCAACTTTTGGGAGTAAACAATTTAAAATGGCGGTCTAGCGGCCATTTAGAATTTGAGTAATTTTGTGATATTTACGCAACTCAAAATCAAAGCAAAATAGCTGGACCATGCACATAGAACAAAATGTAAGGACTCACACAAGGATAACCCAAGATAAATTTTGCAGAAATACAATCCAAAATGGCTGACTGACGGTCATTTTTAATTGTTTTTTTCTCATTATCTCGGAAATGTTGCATAATAGCTGAAACGTAATATAAAATAAACCTTGAGAAAGTTTGTTATCTATATCAAATCTGAAATGGCCGACTGGCGATAACGAAAGGCTGCTTTCGTGTTCGTTTCTGAACAACTCTTTCTAGTTTCCACCTGATTCAAGTGGGTGAAAATTCCGATTAAATGTCACCTCAGTATTGTAGAGTAATGCTTCTTTGGCCGACAATGGCACATTTGGGCCAACGCTAATCCAATATTAAGCGCATTAAAACAGCATCGGGTCAATGGATCTTGTTACTGGGGTATACGGTATATTCACATTTCAACTGTTTTGCAGGAGGAGGGATCTTATATAGGCCTAACATTTTTTTCACCGAGTAGCCATTCAAAAGGGTTTCTGGTAATGTCACTGCGTTTCACAGAAAACAAAATAAATAGATCTTAGCCCCCCCCCCCCCTCTCCCCCGGTCTACAAATAACCACAGCGTACAACTTCCAACATTACTCCACGCACGCTGGACCACCACTTAAGACTTTGACTAATTATTTTATGACTAACTAGTCCAGGCAGTTCCCGGTCTCGGCGGTTTGAAAGAAACAAAAATGTTTCTTCCCCATCCACGTGTGAAAGTCGGTATTGTGGGGAGCCTCCGTGACCGAGAGGTAGCGTGCTCGGCCTCAGACCGCCAGGGTTCGAATTTCGAATCCTGTGTCTGGAGGACAGTGTCATCTCAATCATCTCACCATCCTCATGAGGTTCTCCTGGCCCAGTTTAGCCTATATGTGCACAAAGGTGGCCTAAAGCCCGATTCATTTCATTTCAGCATAACATTTCCATCCCTCCACTGAAGTTTAACTTTTACAGCGCGGGGATCAACTTTAGGTAGTCGTCGATCCCCGCACTGTAAGAGTAAAAAATATTTATAAATATTTAATATGCCCGTAGACCCATAACATCTGTATTCAAATGCAGTAGAAAGGGCATTTATGATGATTTGAAATTAAGAAAACCCTCTGCTCTCCATGGTTTATACGAAAATATTTCAGCGCTTTAAGGGTTAACATCGACATTGTTGAAATATGCGATCCCCCGTATTTTCTATTATTATATGTGAATATGGGACATTGGTTGCACATGAAGACCTTAATTAGAGAGGGACATAGCGCAATGGTTAGAGCGTGGTGCTTTACCGATGTCGCTGCCTGCCGTGCGGTTTCGTATCCCGCTTGGTGCAGAATTTTCAGAGAAAAATGTTTCTCCCCTCTCAATCTTGGGACATTGTTAAGATGTTGTGACCTTGGGCAAAGTACTTCAATCTTAACTGCTTCACTTGACTCAGGTGAAAATGAGTACCTGGTAGAACAAAGATGGCAATGTGAACGTTAAGTTCAATGCACCGAAGAACCACAGAACTGTATGCTCTTCGTGGAGTTGAAATGGCACACAAATGAACAGGTCCAGTGACCAGGGGGTAAGATGTGAAGTCGGATGTTAGGTATTCAGACTTGATATCAAACTATAAACCTGCACCTATTTCTTTAATTTGGTAGGCCTACGCCTGATAAACATCAAAGATCATCGAGAGTGTAGGCCTATAAACGTGAGGCCTGATTAATTTACCAAAAAACCCATTTGTATTTTAACAGACCACATTGCCATTGGTGAATCAACTTAATATTTTGCACAATCATATGAATTGACCCAGAGGATGGTCTATGGGCATTTACATTTTATTCAAGACACGTAACGTCCATTTATAAACACAAGACTCGTTGAACCAATGTTGGTTTAATGCTGGTTCAGCGTCGAAGCTCAACGGGCCCAGCAAACACGATACAGTACGTGATTGGTCATGCAGGCCACATGCCTTTAGATGAGCGACCATATTGTTAGGGACAGGTTATCTAATATTGACTATATGGCCTTGACTATAAACATACAGAAGGTGCGTGTGAGGTGCTCGTTGTAGCACATAAACTCTACGCTTGACTAACCTGATAATAGGTTGTCATACAGTAAAACAGTAACGTTAAATTTGAACGTGGATATGGAATCAAAATTGTAGGCCTGATTTTTCTAGAAAGTCGGACCAGTCGCCTGAATAATGTGATGGTGTACCGAATTTACCGCCAATATATGTAAAGATCGACAAAATGAGATTTGATAGTTGGTCTACATGGTATGGTCCTGGACCGAGAGCTGTGCGTCTACATATAGATAGCACCAGACAACGGTAAGTCTAGCTTAATTTTAGATACACACGTGTCTTCCCCAGTAAAATGGAGATGATAAAATAATGTTGGCTTAATGTCGGGCCAGCATTATGCCATCATTGGCTCAATGTATCGCGTTTTCTGGGTTATTAGCCTAGACGACTGGACCCAGGTAAACCAGAAATTGACACAATGCTGGCCTAATGTTGGGCCAGCATCCCAGTGTTTGCTGGAAAGATGTGTGCAGATACGCAGCATTAACGCCGGTACACACGATGCGATTTACCTCATAAGATATGTCTTATGCATAAGATATGTCTTATGAAATTAATCTGATGAATTTTCGAGCATTAGATTGTCTGTAAGAGTATTTTGGGGCGGGGGCCCCAGGGTAGTGGTTAGCACCGCTGCCTTTCACGCCAGAGTTCGGGGTTCGGTTCCCGGTCTCGGCGGTTTGAAAGAAACAAAATTGTTTCTTCCCCATCCACGTGTGAAAGTTAGTATTGTGGGGAGCCTCCGTGACCGAGAGGTAGCGTGCTCGGTCTCAGACCGCCAGGGCTCGAATTTCGAATCCTGTGTCTGGAGGACAGTGTCATCCCAATCATCTCACCATCCTCAGGAGGTTCTCCTGGCCCAGTTTAGCCTATATGTGCACAAAGGTGGCCTAAAGCCCGACTCATTTCATTTGTAAGAGTATTTTATAGGACTTTCTGACACATTTGGAAATATCAAAAAACCCATAAGGGGGGGGGGGCAGTGATAGGTTACCTGTACATGATTTTGCATTTTTCGCTGAATAATTAGGCTATGTGCACCGACCTAGTTCTAAATGAATGCAATCTAATGATTTTAAATTTGAATATCAGCACAGCAAAATACAGACTAAGTGAACAGAGGGGTTTTTCGCGCTTTCTTCTGCTAAACTATTTATTCGCAATGCTGTGACAATGAAATGGAAATGAAATGAATCGGGCTTTAGGCCACCTTTGTGCACATATAGGCTAAACTGGGCCAGGAGAACCTCCTAAGGATGGTGAGATGATTGAGATGACACTGTCCTCCAGACACAGGATGCGAAATTCGAGCCCTGGCGGTCTGAGGCTGAGCACGCTACCTCTCGGTCACGGAGGCTCCCCACAATACTGACTTTCACACGTGGATGGGGAAGAATATAGCCCTGGGGGGAGGGGGGTTCTGGTGCAGCTGCCTGCTTGGAAAATGAGAGATCGCGGATTGTCCCTCGCTGCCGCGGCTCTTGCATTCAATTTTCAAAGTAACAAAATGTTTCTTCCCCGCCCATTCGTAAAGATTCAGTATTGCGAAGAGCATCCGTGACCGAGAGGTAGTGCGCGCAGCCTAAGACCACCAGGGCTCGAAATTAGAATCCTGTGACTTGTGTCTGGAGGGCAGTGTCATCTCATTATTTTCAGAAAGTTCTCCTGGCCCAACTTAGCCTATTATGTGCACACAAGTGGCGTAACCCCCATTCATTTTATTATTAGATACTAGACGCAGTTGCGCTATATTATATAGGCCCGGTCAAGCAAAATTAAGCACAGAAAAATGCTTGTTGCCTCCTCAATTGTTGCTTTTAAGGGAGTGTTAGCTACTAGCTCTTTAAAAAAAATCCTTTGAATATAGGCCTAGGCGATTTTGAAAATAATAAAGTTTGGATGAATCTGTGACATCTGTGGGTCGCCCGGAGTAGGCATATTATATCACTTTCCACCAATGCAATTAATAGTAGGCCTATGCCTATACTATTGTTCTAAATAGCCAAACGTCTCTACTTCCTTGAAAACGGGACCCCGTTTCAGGGGCCCGTCTCAACATCATTCTCGCTCAGATATAGCTCATTTGCATATGAGGATCGTTGAGATTAAACGAGTGGGTCAGAGTGCTCGTATCCTGCCTATACATGTTAAACAGGGAGTCAAACGAGGGAAGTCAACGAGTTTTTGTCATTTTCGTAAGCGGCAGGAATAAGGTCACGAGAACTCTAGAAAATAATGTACCAAAAACGCGACTTCTCGTGACCTAATTCCTGCCGCTTACGAGAATGAAAAAAGCTCGTTGACTTCCCTCGCTTGTCTCTCTCTTTAACATGTATAGGGCGGATACGAGCACTCTTACCCTCTCGTTAAATCGGCACCAATTATTGCAAATCTAAAGAGCTCGTTTTATTTTCATCTGAGAATACGTACGTGGGGCCTAATACTTGCCCCTGCCTTTTAACTTTGCACGGCAGAATGATTGTTGAGTACATCTCCTAATTGTCAAGGCTAGTAATTATAGAATTTATTCGGTCGGTTTAGCCGTCATGCATCCACTGGCATTATTATCTGATAGGCCTACGTTTGCATACCGCAGTCAATCAATGCATCTTTCACCCAACTATTACAACGTTAAAGCTTTTCATAATCTATACACCCTCAATGAAATGCATGCAGAACCATTTGCCCTAGTTATTGAACTTAGACTGAAATATTAGCCATTTTGCAATACATATAAAGATTATGACTATGTGACCGACTAAAAAAACATTGCAACAAATACATGCAAAGATAATAAGAAAGGAGAAAATAATCCTATTGATAGTGACAACGTGGACCTCATTCTCCACACATAGATGTCGCTCAGGTTAACCCCGCTCTCTCTGAGGCCAGAATGCGAGGACCTAGCTAAATTCTCATCGAGCTTCGTTGTATGAAAAGGGACAACAGTTGCTGTAATTATGATGGCAACAATTTGATCAAGGACACAAATAATACAATTATTACTGTGCGTTCCCTACTGGACCTCGAACGGGCGACTTCTTCAGACCTTAATATATTTCACATATATTTGATATGCACCGCTAACAACTGTCTACGGTAGGCACTTTTTCGTTTTCTAGTTTGTTTTTACTGCCATTTTTTTTTGTTTGACGGGAATTAAATCTGGAATAATTTTCACAACCACCCTTTACTTTATTTGGCCCTTTCAACACCATTGTGTTAAAATGGTTGAGTAAGTCATGTAGTTTAAGTATCAACCATTACCCAGCAAACACAAGCCATTGATTCATTGTTGTTATAATGCTAGGCCAGCGTCGCAGACGATGGGCTAGCATTGTAACAACAATTGATGGGCGATTACGGCGAGATGACAGATCAATTATTATTTATTTTATTCACTTCATCCATTATTTGTCTTGACAGTATTTTAGTTATAACAAGTTTTGGCGTAAAATTATTTTTTTCATCAATGTGATGAGGCCCGTTTTAACCTTATCAAACCTGTATTTACCATTGTCATCTTCATCCACTCCAAGACGCGAATTGCCACCGCAATTCTCGACTTGTAGTCGATGAAGATGATTTGATGTGGTTTAAAAACTAAAGAAAATGACCACGTATTGGCAAACCAGGCAATTTTCGTTATAAAACCCCTTGTTGTACGAACAATTTAGTCTGTTTTCGTGGATTTTAAATAATCTTCCTGCTACAAAAGACTTAATATTTATACCTATATATGTAGGCCTACCTCCCGCACTCACTCAGAACAAATCTCAAAACGTGTAACTAGGTAACTTGAGACTGGAGAAAAAATGAGATAGTGGCAACTGCTAAAAACACATCAATATATCATGTATATATTACCAGAATGTGCGGTTCACATGGTTAAATCTTACAACGCTGAATTATTTTAATTAAACTATGGAGACTAAAGGGTTTTTCTCCATTTGAAATCATCATAAATGTTTTAGTTAGCTTTTTCTGCTTCATTTGAACACATATGTCATGGGTCTACGACCATTATAAATTTTGTATCTCTTTCAGTGCGGTGACCGTCTTTATACGACAGAATCTGACGTCTAAATGTGTGTGATTCTGACGTGCGAAGACGGTCACCCGCGCTGAAAGGTTAATTCATTAACCCTTTCACCCACTTGAAGTTATGTCTCGCTGAGGCGATCCACAACTAACTGAGAATTATTTATATTTGTTTAATTTGAGACCAACAATTTTCAAATCATGATGTCTAAACATACATTTCGTTCAAGTAAGTGAAAATTATTCAGATTTGACAAATGGAGGTCAACTGTTTTCAAATATTGCTGATTGATGTCATATTTTATCTTAAACATGTTTAAAAGGTGGTACTTAATATACTAGTAAAAACTAAAAGCCCGAATAAAAATTATATGCGGCACCGGCGGTTATCTTGGCCCACCATGTGCGACAATGCTTTAATTACCGCCTGGGGAGGGGGGGCTATGTTACGGGATTCGTTACGGAGCATAACTTATACACAGTATACACGTATGTATGTGAGGTATATTCTCACGCAATCATATTCATGACGAGAGCGAGTTTATAAGAGCAATATCAGAATCATGACTCAAGCCACTTCATATAAATCTAGACGATTTGGAAAGTTGGTAGGCCTATTTAATTATTTTTATATTACTTATTGTGATACTAATTCGCCTCTATATTTGATTCAGATCTTGATATATGCAATTTTACATTAATCCTGGGACGAATCATTCTGAGCTCTGAAAGATTTCTTTAGTAAGAAGTGCTCAGAATTGGAAAACGAATCTGATTAGTTTTCTGTTATTCGCTTAAAAACACAAAGTATTCCTAAGAATTTTAATATTTTGGAACCCTTTCAGAAAATGTTGAATACAATTTTCAGTGATTGGTGTATCTGAAACCTGGCTTAATGAAACCAGTTAAAGCTATATGGCATAAAAATATACTGTCATTAACTGCCGAATTAAAAAATAGGAGGTGGTGTCACTTTTGAATGAATCTTTTGAATACAGTAAACGAGATGATTTATCCTTTAATAATAATTTCATAAAATTTGTCTTTGCTGTTATGTCTCCTAACTCTAACTCAAAAGCGAATGTGTTGCCATTGGAGTAATATAATAGATCACTCTATACTGATGTACTTATAAAAATAAACCTATAATAACACAACATGTGTATATCGGGATTTTTTAATTTGAACCTGATAATGTTATGCTATGTAATTTGTATGACAAAAAATGCATTGAATGGAAATGATATTGAATTAAACGAATTGAATTGAATGTTTGGAATGCATCGCAAATTGGCCAATATAAAATAAATACATGCATCAATATAATAGATCAGTTGACAATAAATGCCACCACTGATCTTCCAAGAAATGATTTATGTGACCACATTAACAAGACAACAGCTATGCAACATATGCCAACTAACGCCTGGTTTGATTATAAATGCAAGTAACAGACAAACTAATCTAACTGACACAGATAGAAAATCTAACTGACACAGGTAACAGCAATTATTAGCATAACAATTACAAACGCATGATTCAAAGAACAAAATCAAAACTATAATACAAACTTAAAGTTGAAACTTGAAGAGATATGTAGTAATAATGGAAAATATTATCAGGGTTTCTCTCGTTTGATCTACCCCTGACCAAACTAATTTGCATAAAAATCACATAAATTAACGTATTTAAGAACGTGTCATCTATAAAATGTTCAAACGTTTTAACTAAGCCACCAACAGAGTTGTTTTTAGTATCTACATACCCCATGCAAGTTGTTTCACTTCATTTGAAATGCCGCAGATCAACCTAATTTTCTTACATTAAACCCATACATTCGCGTACAAATTTTGGACTCAATATTACACCTGAAGATATAATGTCATAATGTTTGGAGCTAGATAAAATACTTTTATCAACTCTAATTTATGCTATATGATTTAAAAAGCTGTGTTAATCATCCTCCAAATTAAAATGACGTCTCCAATTTTGAGATAGCGTTACTTCTAGCTGAATGATTTGACTGATTTTTTAGTTGTTATTTTATTCACCTATTATTGTCCATCATTCAGTGATGTTCTTTATGGATTTACAGGCCTCTGCACAAGAGAGATTTAATTATTGTAAGCAGTGCTGATCTATAATTTTCTAAAAAAAAAAAATTATATATATAAAAAAAACAGAAAATAAAAACAGGAAAAAAAAATCATCACAGTAAGAAAGTCAGCTATAAAATAAAACTACTTCCTGAATGGAATGTATTCAAATCTTTATTCATGTTTATCTATTTTATAGATGTAAAATCTGGTAAATTTAATGTTTTTCACAACCCATCTAGCTCCCAATATTATGATATGCCCTACTATAGCTTTAGGTGTAATATTGAATCCAAACATTTTACACGAGTGTAGGCCAATATCTTTAACATTAATGAGCATATTAGAAAAAGATCAACAAATTACATACATAGGCTACAGTGGAGACCCGGTATCGGACTGCCTCACAAAGTTATCCATCCCGGAATACGGGCCACCTTTTTCAGTCCTAATTTTTTCCCCATTCACATAATGTATTATCAGATTCAGAAAGCGGACCGACCCGCGATTCGAGACACGGACCACCCTTTTTCAGTCCCAAATCATAAAATACTCGAAAAACGGACCAAAAAAAATCATTCACACTTTTACAGTCTAATGGGAGAGATCCACTGATGAGACAGGCTGTGGCTGTATCTACTAATAGGACTAGGTGTGACTGGATCTACTAGTGGGACCAGTTGTCGCTAGATCCACTAATGGGACCAGCACTGCCGGATCCACTAAGGGACCAGCACTCGCGTAGAGGATTAGCGCTGATGAGATCAATCATACAATGTTATTTCAGCATTTAAACATTGTCATCAGTGCAAATTGCAATTACTCGCCTTATCATGTCATGGTCCTTTACTTGAGCCGCGCCTCTTCGGTTGGCTGCATTCTCAACGGTGTAGTCTTTTAGCTCCTACGACCGTCTTTCTTTGTTAATACAGCTCAAAATAATTTACAAAGCGCGAGCTTACGACGACAGCTTAGTGTGAAAGTTTATGTTGTCAAGATAAAACAACACAATTAAATCAACTTCTTATATTTAATAATTAATTTTGTTGAATTATAGGAAGTTATATTAGCACTGTAGGCCCTAAATGTTGTATTAATAATTGAGCTACTGGACTATAGGAACCACAAGGTTAAACAAAGACGCTTTTGATTTTCGACCAGCTGACAAAAATAACATTTGGCGTGCAACAATCATTTCATTACGCAGGATATTTAACGTCTATGTGTGTATACAGTTAGGCGTAGCGTATAAATAGATACTGGAATAGGGAACAATCAATAGAAGCGATACTAACAAACAGATGATCGTATATTTATAACATGATCATAATTCGAGAAGATTGTAATTCGCTAGGCTGCTTTTTATCAGCTTGACTTGTCATATATGACAGGCCCTAGTGTACAGAAGGGTTATCACCTGTATAGCGTGATTACACCTTTGCGATCCTAAAAGTCTTACAAATTGCTTTGTAATTTTATATAATGAAGCAAGACATAACAATTCCGTCATGATTTTCTGTATTAGTTGCGCATATTTAACGAAATAATTATCTGATGTAATTTTACGCGAGAAAGTATAAATTATATCCAGTTAATGGACTGTAAGTTACGTAGGGTTAACCACAAAATAAAGCAGCTAGCACAAAAAAAACAGACATCAATGAAAGACTTTTAACATAAATGAATATATGTATAATATTTTTTTTTCATATATATCTTTATATGCGTTCAATAAAACATTTTATTTTATTTGTGTGTTGTATTTGTATTATTTCATGACGTCATATTCAAATACATTAGTTTAATAATCGATATCAACACGTAGTAGCGAGGCATATCTATAAACAGACTGACTGGTACATCTCCATTCAAAAGTAGCTGGTTTCACAAATCGGACCGATTCCAAAATGGGACCAGTCGGTCCCATGTGTGGTCCGATTTGCGGGTCTCCTGTAGATGTTTTGTGGGGTCTATATCCATTGTTTTCCACCACATGGAAGTCGTCTCTATTGGTTTATGTAGGCCTACCATTGATCAATCTAATTTGCAGTGAATAACATAAATTAGCCCATTTAAATAAATAAATTTAGCTCCCAATATTATGATATGCCCTACTATAGCTTTAGGTGTAATATTGAATCCAAACATTTTACACGAGTGTAGGCCAATATCTTTAACATTAATGAGCATATTAGAAAAAAATCAACAAATTACATACATAGGCTACAGTGGAGACCCGGTATCGGACTGCCTCACAAAGTTATCCATCACGGAATACGGACCACCTTTTTCAGTCCCAATTTTTTCCCCATTCACATAATGTATTATCAGATTCAGAAAGCGGACCGACCCGCGATTCGAGACACGGACCACCCTTTTTCAGTCCCAAATCATAAAATACTCGAAAAACGGACCAAAAAAAATCATTCACACTTTTACAGTCTAATGGGAGAGATCCACTGATGAGACAGGCTGTGGCTGTATCTACTAATAGGTCTAGGTGTGACTGGATCTACTAGTGGGACCAGTTGTCGCTAGATCCACTAATGGGACCAGCACTGCCGGATCCACTAAGGGACCAGCACTCGCGTAGAGGATTAGCGCTGATGAGATCAATCATACAATGTTATTTCAGCATTTAAACATTGTCATCAGTGCAAATTGCAATTACTCGCCTTATCATGTCATGGTCCTTTACTTGAGTCGCGCCTCTTCGGTTGGCTGCATTTTCAACGGTGTAGTCTTTTAGCTCCTACGACCGTCTTTCTTTGTTAATACAGCTCAAAATAATTTACAAAGCGCGAGCTTACGACGACAGCTTAGTGTGAAAGTTTATGTTGTTAAGATAAAACAACACAATTAAATCAACTTCTTATATTTAATAATTAATTTTGTTGAATTATAGGAAGTTATATTAGCACTGTAGGCCCTAAATGTTGTATTAATAATTGAGCTACTGGACTATAGGAACCACAAGGTTAAACAAAGACGCTTTTGATTTTCGACCAGCTGACAAAAATAACATTTGGCGTGCAACAATCATTTCATTACGCAGGATATTTAACGTCTATGTGTGTATACAGTTAGGCGTAGCGTATAAATAGATACTGGAATAGGGAACAATCAATAGAAGCGATACTAACAAACAGATGATCGTATATTTATAACATGATCATAATTCGAGAAGATTGTAATTCGCTAGGCTGCTTTTTATCAGCTTGACTTGTCATATATGACAGGCCCTAGTGTACAGAAGGGTTATCACCTGTATAGCGTGATTACACCTTTGCGATCCTAAAAGTCTTACAAATTGCTTTGTAATTTCATATAATGAAGCAAGACATAACAATTCCGTCATGATTTTCTGTATTAGTTGCGCATATTTAACAAAATAATTATCTGATGTAATTTTACGCGAGAAAGTATAAATTATATCCAGTTAATGGACTGTAAGTTACGTAGGGTTAACCACAAAATAAAGCAGCTAGCACAAAAAAAACAGACATCAATGAAAGACTTTTAACATAAATGAATATATGTATAATATTTTTTTTTCATATATATCTTTATATGCGTTCAATAAAACATTTTATTTTATTTGTGTGTTGTATTTGTATTATTTCATGACGTCATATTCAAATACATTAGTTTAATAATCGATATCAACACGTAGTAGCGAGGCATATCTATAAACAGACTGACTGGTACATCTCCATTCAAAAGTAGCTGGTTTCACAAATCGGACCGATTCCAAAATGGGACCAGTCGGTCCCATGTGTGGTCCGATTTGCGGGTCTCCTGTAGATGTTTTGTGGGGTCTATATCCATTGTTTTCCACCACATGGAAGTCGTCTCTATTGGTTTATGTAGGCCTACCATTGATCAATCTAATTTGCATTGAATAACATAAATTAGCCCATTTAAATAAATAAATTTATAAAATGCTCTAACTTTTTAATCAAACCACAAACAGAGTTGTTTTGGTGTCTTTAGCTATATTAGACTGTTAAAGAACATCAAATGAGTGCAAATGATCAGCGGTATTGTGCAAATGATCAGTGGTAGTTAACACCCAATGAAATGACTGTCATGCGATAAAAAACATGAGCATAGACAAGAAAAGCAGCTCGTTTGGTGGTTTTATTAAAAAGCTGGAGAATTTTCTAGATTTATGTCATTAAATATGCTTATATATGTTAATATATGCAAATTGGATTGATCTGTGTTATCCAAAACCTAGTGATACGCCGGGGTGGGAAAAAGTACTTGACTTGGTTGTAAAGTTAGAACATTGGATAGATTTTCGGCTTTGAATAATGCTAGTTTATGCTAGTTTGTGCAAATTAGGTTGATCTCTGGTATCTAAAATCTAGTGACACGACTTCCGTGGGAAAACATGGGTATATAAACCAAGAACAACTTTCTGGGTGATTCGGTTGAAAAGATAGAGTGGCTTAGAGGTTTTTAGTCTTATTATAATATGCTATTTATGTTAATTTATTCAAATTGGATGGATCCATGGGCTGTAAAAATTAGGAATAGACACCAAGAACAACTCTGTGGGTGAGTTATTTATCTTATAGGTTTTTCGTCTGAAATATGATAATTGATGTTAATTGGGTTGATCTGTGGTCTTCAAAATCTAGTCAAACGACTTCCATGGTGTGGCAAACATGAGCATAGATACAAAAAACAACAACGAAGGGTGACTTGTTTGAACAGTTAAAGTATTGTATATGTTTGTGTCCTTGAATATGCAATTTTTTGTTAATTTATAAAAATCAAGTGGATCTACTGTATTCAAAACCATAGACCATAGTTCTAATTCTATGTTAAAAACCTAGTGTAATGACTTTCACGTGATGTAAAACATGAGTGTAGACACAAAAAACATCTCTGTAAGTGATCCGGTTAAAACGTTGGAGTAATGGTAATAATATAATTTTGTGTATTTTAGCAACAACCGGGCCTTTGCTAATATATGCAAATTTATACAAATCAGATGGGCTTGTTGCATTCTAAGATCAACTTAAACAAAATCCAAAATCATTATTATCATAATTATCATTATTATCATTATTATCATTATTATCACTATTCAATGATATAAAAAAAAGTTGTATCGTATCTGAGTGTCAAGAAGTGTATTTTATGATCCACTAATTGGAGTTGTACATACACATAGTTAGGGAGGGGCCTATTGAATAATCTTTATATTAAAGTGACGTCTCTAATTCAGATTATTAGGAATGAACTTTAGAGAAATGAGATGACAGAGAGACAGAGTATGAATAGCAGCTGGGACTCAGGGGGATGGTGGCCGGACCAGGACACAAAAGAGATCCTGCTGGTCTGGCCTCCTGCTCTCTATATGCTGGTGGTGGCCACTCCTTACCTCTCTACGTTATCATCATCGTCATCACCACCATCATCATACACCAAGAGACAACGCTCATTGCTGTCCACAGCCAGGCTGGTAAGACCCACAGAAAACACGAGACAGTCAATAAGCAATTAGCTCTACATTCTTAGCTGTGAAAAAAGTCGAGGCCAAATGCCAAGGCCTTTTTCACAGTTAAGAATTTAGAGCTCCGGATAATGCTGGTTGAGTGTAAGGATGGATAGATTGATGAGTGAATGGGTGGATAAACGCATAGATAAATAAATGGATCAACTAATGAGTAGGCCTATATGGTTGGATTCATAGAGTGATGATTGTATGAATGAATTAATTGTTGGTTTAATGTATGGGTATATGGCTCAATGAATAGAAAAAATGATGAATGAATAGATGGATTTAAGACTGATGGATACACGAATGGATGGATGTACCAATATATGATTGTATGAATGGTGATTTAAATTTAAATATGAAAGGGTGGTTTGGAGGATAAATAGACGAATAGATTGATCATATTAATTACATAATTAATGAGTGTTTGGATGAATACAATGAAAATGGATTATTGGAATGATATATGGAGGATGGATGGGAAGATGAGCCGAGGTTACACTTGCACCCATGATTGGGGGGATGAATGAATGGTTGTTTGAAGGAATATATGGTTGAATGAATTGTGGGATAGGTGGACGGGTGGGTGTATCGATTGGGATGTTGAGGATTGATAGGCAGGTGAATGCGTGGATACATGGATGGATTTGTTTGGAAAATGGACTGTTCGGAGAATAGATAGATGTGTTGTTTGGAGAAGATTGTGAATGGATGCATGCATGTATTGGAAGACAGTGATCAAATGCACGAAAAAGATTGTCTATGTTTCAGGTATGCCCAAGTTTAATGTGCCTGGTAAAAGTGTTTGATATTTTATATGTGACGTGGTTTTCTAGCGATCACAGGACAATTAGTAATTCACGTCTGACTGGCTCTGTTCTCGCGCTGTTCAGCTGGGTAAGTTAAATATAGGGGAACTTGTAAAACTGCTTCTGTCAGAGGGTTGGTGCAAAGGGGTAGAGGGGAAAGTAGGTTTACCCTTGAAATTACTATTTGGTAAACTTTTATTCATTCATCTTTGAACAGAAATTAGGGGCTGTTTTCAGTCAACTTCCACTTGATTAAAATTTCCAATTTGAGCATTCATTGAACAGTGGTGAAGACTGTGTGCTACATTTGCTACATAAGCTACCATGAGTGAAAGGGGGATATGCCGTCCCATGGATCATCTCAGGACCGCGTCATTTAATATCTGAGGATGGGGGTAGGGGGGGGGGGGTACATATTTACTTCCAGCGATGCATTTATTATATAAATTATTGCGACAATCGCTAAAAGATTTTTCTCACACGAGAATTACCATGGCTATATTTTTCTCTCACAATAGTTAATAAAGACGAAATTCCCGGTTTCTTATTTTGGACATGCATGTCCAAAATAAAAAAATACAGGAATTTCGTCGTTATATCTCGCTCAACTAGTAAATGCCCAACACAATTTTTTATAAACTTTTGCATTTCTAGTCCATGGACATGTTTACATCATATGGTCATATTCAGAAGCCAAAATAAAAATACTGATTTTTTGATGATTGTGTCGCTTTAAATATATGTGGTGAATAGCAGTAAAAGCCACTTTGTGATAATAATAGTAACGGTGCGTGTTTGGTTGGACGATATGTTAAACCTCAACCTGCTAAGCCCGACAATAGTCGTTTTTAATTTGTTTTATCATCCAATCAAATCACTGTCATTGGGAATAAAATGAGTGACCGAACATCAAGGTTTGCAAATGTTTGGTCCCAAATTACACAAATATAAGTAATTTTCACCCACTTGAAGTTGTGGGTCGCGGTAGCGAGCCACAACTTCAAGTGGGTGAAAATGTATGCATATAATTCAGTGCTTTAACCCTTATGTTGTCGAATTTTTACGGACTATTTTCATTTCATTTATGTCCAGCTCCAAATGACGAAAAATAATTATATTTCTGAAGAAATAAACGTCTTCAAAATTTTTTTTTAGATCAACTAAGCATCTGCTATAAACTATTTTATCGACTCGGGTTCAATCTATTTGGTTCGACATTTGCTTGAAAACGCATATATATACGGTCCCGGTAGCATAATGCTAAGGGTTCATTTGTGATCTTCATTTTACAATTTTAGCTCTACCAGTGTCATTAGATCGCTTGGCTTTGCTTCGGGAGAAAATTACCCTGAAAGGGCTCAAATGTCCCAAACTCGGTCGTCAAATCAACACATTACTTTCCAAACACAATGTATTGTTATACTGTAGATCTGGTAAAAAATGAAATGATCGGGCTTTAGGCCACCTTTGTGCACATATAGGCTAAACTGGGCCAGGAGAACCTCCTGAGGATTGTGAGATGATTGAGATGACACTGTCCTCCAGACACAGTATTCGAAATTCGATCCCTGGCGGTCTGAAGCCGAGCACGCTACCTCTCGGTCACGGAGGCTCCCCTTAATACTGACTTTCACACGTGGATGGGGAAGAAACATTTTTGTTTCTTTCAAACCGCCGAGTCCGGGAACCGAAACCCGAACTGGCGTGAAAGGCAGCTGTGCTAACCACTACCCTAGGGCCCCCGCCCTGTAGATCTGGTAATGTTCGCGAAGTTTTAATTTACGCGAATTTAAGAATCTCGCGAAAATTATCATTATAATAGCGCTATACCCTATAACCTCTCACCAAAATCGATAATTCGCGAATTCTAGACCTCGAAAAAAGTCCCAAAATCACAATTCGTGAAAATTTAAACACGCGGAAAATTACATAATCCACAGTATTCTATTTCAGTTACTGAGCTGTGCTGTTCAAGAGGCGGAAAGATTGTCTGGTGTTAGTTCGTCGGTGTTTCTCTTCATCTGGTCACTTCTCTGGCTGCCGAAATCCACCATCGTCCTAGTCTACCTTATCATTTCATATTCATCTTTCACAAATGTAAGTCACTTTTTACGATTGTATATTTCTTCACTTTGAAGATGAAACGGTATCTGGTATATGTAATTTTATCCACAAAATATAGTCACTTCTCAAATTGTATTATTTAGTTAAAAGAGCATCTACCGCAAAATAGTTGGTCAATTTTAATGACCTTTATTTTGTTTGAAACTTTTTAGAAAACGTAGGCCTGTGGTACACGTAATTCATCGGGTATCCAACAATCTGCAGAACCACAAGCGAGTAAAAGAGCAACTAAAATCCGATTTGGCTTCTAACATGCCGACAGGTGGTTTTCACAACCGTTTTGACTCTTATTATAATTATACCGACCACATCACGATGGCAATAGGGACCTAACAGTATTTCCTTGACTTTTTCAGTTCGAGTTCAGTGTGTCGATAGCCACCTCGTTAATTCTGTGTACACAAATTGTCCTCATCTGTTTGAAAGACAATGGAACCACGCTTCAAGGAAAGGTATGTGATTCTCTTTCATGACACTGATGTATTATATATGTTACTCACAATATCAGCAATGTAGGAGAGACCGGGGCTAGTTCGCACAGAGGTTAGTCAATACAGTGCCCATAATTTTGAAAGTAAATGTATTTCTCGTTCTGTGCTGCCTCCTAATAAAGGACTGTATCAGTACCCGTGACTTCATGTTCGAAGGTATTTTTCAAAACAAATTTTAAAAAGTAAAAACATTTTTTCATTTTAAGGGGTCAAAAGTATTTTTTTGCTGTCGCACAAAATTTATTTTGCTCAATGCTTGCCATTAAACCTGAAGTTAGCAATCCTTTATGCTTGTTAGGTTGCCTTTTAGGGTGTTCATTAGTTCTAAATATATATTTTTTTCAAAATACGTCAATGTTGGGTTTGTTCGAGAAAAGAACAAATAAAATGGAGCTAGTTTGACTGTTCAGATGAACCCTACAAAATATCTGACACAACACCGTTCAAACACACCCCATCCCATGTTCGAACAGTGAAAAATCTAACTTTAACATGTTTTTTCTGACTCTATCGTGTTTTCAATTTAAGAATAATGTATGCTAAAATAGCATCTATAGTTGAATACTTCTGGACAAAAATATCAGTCTCCCAACTTCATCATATAAAAAATTAAATCATTTTTTACAAAATAGGTTGTTCGAACTAGCCGCGGTCTCCCCCAGGGCCTAGATATGCCCTTATCAGCACTACTGATATTTTACCTTTTTATTGTGCTGTTCCGATATATATATATTACTGAATTGACTTCACAGCAACCACAAGACATCGACCAGATGTTGTTTTTATGTTGGCCCAACATTAAAACAACATCGTGCACACTGATTCCTCTTCCATTGATTTGCATGCCACATCGATATTTTCCAACATATAATACTGATATAATATATATAATCTAATACTGATTTATCGTAAGTGTACTGCTTTCACTATTTTGCTTTCTATTGTACCGTACTGATTCTTCCTATTGGTTGCAGAATCCGTGCCCTGTACTGTATGCTTCTGCTCCTTCTGTGTTGCACTTCTGGTGGACCACGCAGTATGCGTCTTTCTGATTTTTTGCATTTTCATCTTCGTGGTCACATTTAGATAAAACTGCTGCGTCGTGATGACAAAAATAATTAGACCTAGTTCTTAAATATAATGATTATTTATTAAATACTCATGTATTTTATTGCTGAATCAACCTCCGAACTTCCCTGTTGTTATGGATGATATCATATTTGTTCAAAAGATAATTTAAAATATGTCATGTGGTGCATAAGCGTTTTAACCCTCACAACGCTGAAATGTTTTTGTATAAACCATGGAGACCAAAGGGTTATTTTCAATTTGAAAGCATCATAAATGTCTTAGTTAGCTCTTTCCGCTTCGTTTGAATACCTATGTTATGGGTCTACGCCCATTATAAATATTTAAATTCTTTCACAGTCCCACACTGAAAGGGTTACGTAAATAACATAATAAACTAATTATTATATGCATATTGCCAATCTCGTTTACTTAGTAAGCAATTAAAATTATTGCAAAATGTACCAAAAAAATGCATCTGTGTAAGTAACATCTATTTACACTATAATTATGACATCTTTCTCCAACTGATAATCATGATAACAAATATGTGTCTTTAAAGTATAATCAAGAAAAGTTTTGATAGACCGCTGCAGCATATGGACATATGGGACTTATTGCCTTCTCTAAGGATAGAGTACATGCTGCCAAGCATAATGAACGCCTGGGTGAGAGCTGTCAAAGCCAGTGAAAAGTAAGATCATTATATAAAATAATGGTCAATAATAGTAAACCTCAGAGACTCAGTTTAAACACATATACATACATAGTTTTAATTCAACTCATGTACGAGGGATTCTAGGCACCAGTGATGATATTTTCCTTGATAATTGAGATTGTCTGAATATTGTCAAAAAATTAAACATATGTCAACTTAGCTTTGTTTATTGTCATAGCTTTGTCAGCAGAGCTTACTTTCAATTTTAAATGCCTGATTTTTATCAATTAAAATTTTTATTACCGTTATGGAAAGACTAATTTCTTGTATAAACATATTTTATTAAGCAATTGAAACAGATACAAAATAGTAATACTAGGTTTCGTTCGCTGAGTGGTGACATGATGACTGGTTTCGTGCAGGCTGCTGTAGTTGGTGCGGGGGAGGAGGGGGCGCAGGCGCTCTGTCTTGTGATTCAAGTCAGTGTAGATCCATTTAAGTGGAAGTCAGGGCAAGAAAAAATCTACTGTGACAGTATGAAACAGTTATAACTGGTTCACTGAAGACAATGTGGCGTTTAGAACTGAAATATGACAGCAGCGAGTCCATTAACTGAGCATTGCGATAGCTTGCATACGCAGGTAGTAGACAAGATGCTGTCATTTTGAATTTTGGTAGCATCTTTAAAAATCACTTGCACATCCCCATGTTGCTAGGAATGTCATGTTAAAATTTCAAAAAGATTTGACCAGTAGTTTTTGAGTTTTTTCGCCCACAAGAAAACGTGACGCCGGACGCCGGACGCCAGACGCCGGACGCCGGACAAAATCCTGGCGCGACTGAAATCCCCCTAAAAAGCAACTAGAAAATGAATATGCTTGCACCATGTCCAGCAACACCATGTTGCAGCGGGCTGCAGACCGAGATACCAGACATGCTGCTGTCTAAATAATAAGAAATATTATAAGCACATCAAGACAATGAATTGTCTATACCAAATAAATTGTTAGTGCATTTGTTGCACAACAGAATGTTTAATTATGTGCAGCGGTGTGAATACAGCATGGCAAGGCAGAAAACTGAAAAAACATTTATACAGTGTCACTCACATAAACTTAGTATAGAAACCGTTATGTTTCACATATATATTGTTCAACTGCAGTAATTAAAGTCTTGGTCATATTTTCTTGAATGTCACCATAAAGAATATTTTTTAAAGACAAGGGAGCTTCAGTATTTTGAAAATATGCAAGTAAAATGTCTCTGTGAGTTAAATATAATGGACATTCTAAAAAGTAATGTTGAGGCGTTTCTATACACCCACATAAACAATTAGGAGTTTCTGATACATGATTGCTATACAGGTGATATTTTAATTCACTGCAGTTCATTCTTAATCTAGACATTATTATATTTACTTTTCTTGAAAATTTATAGAAATGTGGATTTTTCTTAAGGATTGGATGTTTTATTTTAGATAAAAGTATATTATGATCGTCGATTAATCTGATTGCTTCATCGGTAGTGTTCCATGTATTCAGTGTGAAAGGGAAAAATGAATTACGGAATGTTTCTGTTCTGGGCCTGTAGTTGGTTAAATTGGCATTATTTCTCAGTTGGTAGCGATTGTCAGTCCTGGTTTGTACGGAAGGAGGCAAGTCGTCACAAAGATAGGATGGTGTATGATTATGAACAATATCGGAAAAGAATAATAATTGTCTGCGGTTACGTCGAACATTCAATGGTTCCGATCCGAGTTCGTTAATTATTACATCATATGAGGTACCTTTGATAGCACCAGATACAATTTTACCTGCCCGTTTTTGAACTTTTTCCATTTTAAGAGAATCACTTTCAGTTAAATTTGTTGAAAGTACGTCGGCGTATTCTAGGATGGGTCTGATGAAACTGAAGTGTAAAGTCTCTAAGGTTTTTCTATTTAATTTAAAAGATAATGAGTACATATTGCATATTCTTTGTTCAGCACGAATACATATATCATTTACATGGATAGTCCATTTTAAATCGCTGCTGAAAGAGACACCGAGATGTTTGTGTGTGGAGACGGACTTCAGGTGACTACCTGAAAATGTTAGAGGATTTGGGGGGTCGGAACTTGGCCTTAAAGAGAGAACCATGTCACAAGTTTTTTCTGCGCTAAACATAACCTGCCATTGTTTAGACCAGGAGTCAATGCTACACAAATCTCTGTTTAACGCCAAGTTACAGGTATGAATATTGTTAGAAAACTTACAGAAAAGGCTGTCATCTGCATATAAACTAAGAGCTGACTCTAAACTGTATTTGATGTCATTAATAAAAATTAAAAATAGCAGAGGACCTAGAACCGACCCTTGGAGTACGCCGGCTTGCAAGCCGCCGTAAGATGAAGTAAACCCGTCAAGTACTACCCTCTGTTCACGTTCAGAAATCTAGCTTGAAAACCAGGGATTAAGTTCACCGGTTATAAATACCAAAATTATTCAGTTTATGTATAACGCCAGCATGCCACATTCGATCAAAAGCTTTCGAAATATCACCAAATACTAACCTTCCTTTTTGTTTATTGTCTAAAGCTTCAGAGAAAACATGATATAGGTGGACGAGCTGATGGGTGGTGCTATGACCAGGCATAAAACCGGACTGTAAAGTATGTAATAAATTATTATCTCTGATAAAATTAAAAGTGTGTTTGAAAATAGCCTTTTCCATAACTTTGCTTACTGCACTAAGAATTGATATTGGTCTGTAGTTGTTAAGTAGGGAAGCGTCACCTTTTTTATAAAGAGGAGTTACGCTTGCGTTCTTCCAAACAGACGGATATATTTTTTGCTCTAGAGAAATATTAAAAAGGCGTGTGAGAGAAGGGTAGATAGAGGAAGCAGTATATTTTAACATTCTGGGCCTTATCCCGTCTGCCCCACTGGCTTTGCTAGGGTCAAGGGATTTTAATATCACAAATTTCTATTTCACAGAATTTAATGCTGTTTAATCGAGATTCTGTCTCGTAATGTATTGGAAGGAGAGTGGCGTTGTAGTGTCTAGATTAGAACTACTTATAAAAAAATTATTAAACATCGTAGCTTTGAGAATAGGGTCGTTTGTAACATTACCGTTGGGCAGTTGAACTGATGGAATGGAAGAACGTTTACTTTTATAAAATACTTTAACAGTTTGCCACCATGATCTTGAAGACTCTGGTGCAAAGTTATTTATTTTGTCCATTTGACGCTGCTCATAGCTTAGTTTGGCCTGTTTAATTTCTTTTACATATAGGTTTCTGTCCTGACGGTATAGTTCCCAAGCAGTGAAAGTGGCAGTACGCTTGGCCTTTTTGTGAAGGCGGTCGCGCCTTCTGCGTAGACGGCGGAGTTCTGTGGTATGCCAAGGGTTATCCCACAGTCTAATAGAAATGATTTTGTTTGGAATAAACGTACGCACAAGATTTATAAAAGTTTCTGTCTATTTCAAAAGTGCAATTATCAATGTCAGTATCTGTAAAACATAAATCCCAATTAAAAATACTCAGTGCGAGGCTTAGACTTTCCCAGTCGGCTTTGTCGTATTGCCAAATAAGACGGTTGTACGTGGATGGTCTGTGTACTCTTATTAAAGGTATTTCGGCAGATATTTGGTTATGATCGCTGTTACCAAAGGGGGAGAAATTGATATATCACAGATTGGTAGGTTTTTCGAAATTACAATTTGATCGAGTGTGGTAGCTGACTTGGCTGTTAAGCGCGTTACCTCGCTAATACATGTTTTTAAATAGTTAGATCTACAAAAATATTGCAATTTGTTCCATTGTGTCTTAAGAGTATTTGGGTCGGCATTTAGGTCCCCTGCTATAATTATTGTTGCATAGCCAGCCTGCTTCACATTATCTATAGATTCCTGTAAGTCTTCCCAAAATTGGGTAGTATTATTAGGTGGCCGATAACAGACACAGACAGCAAAAACAGAAGCGTGGGTTTTGACTTCAGCCCAGAGAGATTCAAGTTCGGGAAGCTCAAAATGAATTAATCATTTGACAGCACAAGAATTTGCTACATATAAAGCTATTCCTCCCCCATGGCCTGCTCTATCTTTTCTAATTATTGGTGAGTAACCAGGTATATTTAAATCGACTGTGCTAGTCAGATTTAGAAAAGTTTCACAAATACATAGAATATCAAATTTACTTGCAACATCTGCCAAAATACAATCAATCATTATTGAGTTTAAACCACGTACATTGGAGCTCCAAAGTGAAAGGTTCGACACTTTAGGACCCGGGTTTAATTCTAGAGAGACTAATTTACTGTTATGGAGAGACCAATTTATGTTACGGAGTAATCTTCAAACTTAAATTTCTCAGTGACCCTTCTACAAAAGTATACCATATTTAACAGGTAGTTGAACATGGCTATTATAATGTGGATCACTTAATTTAGAAAGAATCATTTTATGACAATAAACCTTAAAAAATGAAATAAGAATTACTCTCCGTTACGATTAATGCCGTTATGGAGAGTGATAATAACAAACATTGTCTCTCCATAACGACAATTATTTCTGTTATGGAGTGAAAATAAACAAATACTAGATATCGATGCTAACACAATTCAAAAGACAAAAAGAAAAGTTACTATTTCAACAAGTGTCACTTATTGGTTAAAATACCAAATTCATAAAGGTTTATAGCTATTTTTAAATGAGTAATAGGGTAATTTGTGACTACTTTTTCTCTCCATAACGTTTTTATTTTTGTTATGGAGTGACAGAAAATACGCGTTATGGAAAGACGTTTTTTTTACTAAATCATGCATAGCCTCTATGCATTATGCTATACTATGCTTATTATTTTTTTTTTTCAAATGAGGTTGTAGTAGGCTTGGAGGTTGTATGGTGCTTAAAATTTTAATTGCAGTATTTATGTGGAAAAAATCGCGTTATGGAGAGACGTTGAATTAAAATACTCACCCAAAGACTTGCACAAACCTTACATTATTTCTAAACAAAAACACATTTATTATACTTTTTTTCACGATTCACTACATGAAGGTCTCGCGCAACTGTTTTGTACCAGACAAGTGATATTTTGGTCAGAAAAAGTATAGAAATTACCTGAAAACTATAAGCGTTACGGAGAGTCGCTGCAATGTGGGACAGACACAAATTGCATAAAAGGTGGTAAAATAATAAAATTATTTAAAAAAAACTCGTATATAATCTTATAGATAGTGTTTTACACTAACATTATATCAGAAACAAATATAATATATAATACAGGAAGTGTAGAGTAAATCACCTGTTTATGTGAGATTTAGAATGTGGGACAAGGCTTTTTGGCTAAAATTGGCTAAATTTACATAATATTTCTTTTAAAAAACACATTTATGTTAGAATTTTTTGAGTTTTAATATTGCTATATTCCAAAAAAAGGTCATTCATTGCATTAATGTTATGAAAATTAATCAAAATATTCAATAATAAATATTACAAGGTGCGGACAGTGCTGGTGCTTAAAATTATAGAATCCCTCGTACATGTCTGTTTTTTTTTCATAATGGTAATGTTGACATTTTAACGTAGATATTGAACAACTATGCATTTTTCATTTGAAGTGCATATTTTTTCTAACATAATATTTATGGCATCATATTAGAATGACACTACGTTTTTGGGTTTGTCTTGTTCACGAAGAAATTGGATGTCAACAATTTTATATGCAAATATTTGTTTTTTAATGTTTTGCCAAAATACTAACGTTATATCCTGTGCATTTTATGCTCTGTTATAAAAAGAATAGTATGCTAGTGACCTTGAACGTACACAAGCATATCGTCCCCTTGGATATGAAAGGGTGTATCTGCCACTTTACAAAGTGGCAGATACACCCTTTCATATCTAAGGGGACGATATGTCCTGCTAAGGTAAAAGGCGGTGACTGCTTATTGTTCCAGTAAGCATCTTTTGATTTTGCATGTTATTTCTTACATACGGCAGGCGCAATAACCCAGATAAGACAAGGAACATAGGTGGATCTTCATACAAACCTCTACACAAGTCATCGCGGCGACACCAGCCGTCTCTGATGACAGCCATCATCAGAACGCATTGGAAAACTTACCTCGCAGCCACCAGCCTTATCCTCGTCTCGTCTGTTTGCCGCTTTACAAATCCACAAATATTACAGTGAGTATATGGCAGCCCAATCGACTTTATGCCAATGGCGTGCCTTTGTGTTTTAGACAGCTTGTGAACAAAGAATAGATGCAATTCAATTCAATTAAAAAAATGGCACTTAACTCCTCGGAGAACTGAGCTCAGAGGCGCGACAATCCAAAACGATATTCAAGAAGTGTTCTTATTAAAGCAAGGTCGTCAACAGAGTACCGGGCAGTGGGAGCTGGGGTGGAAAAAGCTAAATCAAATAAAAGTTTTTTCATTCTTTCTCTGAAAGTCGAAAGCGTTGTTGGTTTTCTTATGGCAACGGGTAATGAATTCTAGAGGACCCGCAACAGAAAATTCTTTTTAGCCGTTTTTTTATTCGGGGAACATAAATTGTGTTTGTATCGGAACTGTTTTTGATGGACAAGTGACACTTGTCAGCATAGTGTATTATCTATGTTTTTTGTCATTCGATCGATAATCAATTGACAATGTCCCTGCGTATCTTGTATCTTGTACAGTTATTTTTTAGGCCTACTATTCCTATTTGTTCTAGTGTTCCTATAGTTTATTCTATTTATCCTCAGTGATACATTTCTTACATATTTCAGTTATCTGATAAGGTGTATTGTAGGCCCATTCTTATTGAATAGTGCTCCTTTATTTTTTATTAATCGGATCGGTATAGTTCAAATATTTGATAGTTTTCTTGTATTTGTTATTTGTCTGATAGTCTTTTTAGTTATTAGATTGCATTTTGATCTTCAGTTGTCGGATAGTATTTTTTGTATCTTTTAGTTGTTTTAAAGTGCTCCAGTTTGCTCGTGGTATTCTTATATTTTAGTTACTTGATAATATATATCAAGTATATCAAGTAAATAGATATACAAATCAACAAATGATAATTATTTTCTTCTCAACCATAGCGTATTACAATATAATATAACGAATAATTTAACTTGTGAACTTCAGCGCACTGTAGATCACACAAGTCCAGCTTATAAGTCAATCTCTAAAAACCGATAGCATCTACTTTAATGCAACATTGTTTTCATGTATTTTATAGTTGACCTATTCCTGTATTTTTCAGCTATTCTATAGTACCTGTTATTACGGTACTGTATTTGTTTTATCCGACAATAATATTTTTCAAGTTACTTGATAGTATTTTGTATTTTTCAGATATTTTCTAGTCATCTCATGTTATCCTGTATTTTCCAGTTAACAGACCTTTATAGTATTCTTGTATTTTTCCAGTCAGTTGATAGTATTTTGTATTTTTCAGACATCTGATAGTATTTGTGAAGTCTCCTGACGCGCCGTCGTGGCGGGGCTATGTACTGGCTGTGATCATGCTGGTGATATCTCAGATACAGAATATCACGTACGAGCAATCCTACAATATGTGTACGATCTGTGGATTAAAAATCCGTACGACTATAATGGGCATGATCTACAGAAAGGTAAATAATGGACATGCTACCCTAAAAAACCCCGCAAAATATGGCACAATTAGCTCCCTGGTTGTATCAGGACTAGAAAACGTGCTGAAGGTGGACACAACTTGTGTCTACGTCAAAAAGGCCTGATTTGCATAAATTATAAATGCCACCCAGCAAACATGAGACGCTGGCCCAACAGTCAGCCAACGTTGTGCCAACGTATGCTGGGTGGCCACCAATTGAATAATGCCAATGTAAATGTGGTTATAGGCACTAAGCGACGTCATCATGGGAATTCCCTGGTTTATATCCATACGTCAAATTAATTAAGTCCCTAAATTATTGAATTTAACTTCCGATCAGCAGCATAAGTGATGAACGATGCACAGAGCTTTTAGAATGGATCTATAGCTATAAATTTATGAGATTAAAAATTACCACTATGGAAATTAAGGGGGGTGCTCGAGCACCCTGAGCACCCCCTGGATACGCCTCTGTTACTAATACGTATTCAGCCGCCAATGCGACCATTCTGAAATTATGCAAATTCGGGTGTTCTTTTTCAGATACATTGTGTGTCCACCCTGATTATGATTATTAAGGGTTTTACTAGACTAGAACATTGTACTATTATTTTCAAGCTGTTGTAATTGTTAGCCCGTGCACTTAACATATGTCCACTAAATCTATGTACTAGGTTGTCGCTAATACACGAATCATGATTTTTACATTTTATTTCAGTTGAGGTTCATATCTAATCAACCCTTATAGGGTGCTTAAATATATTGATATAATCATACTAAATTGTCGTTTATTGTCAAAACTTCATATATATGTCTTAGTCTATTCCATTTTAATATTTGGTTAAAAGATCTACGATAATAATTATACATATCTAATTATATCACTTCGGGCCTATAGTAATTTTTTTAATAATTTGATGTGAGTCCGAAGTACCTCAGGATAAGCACGACAAGTAGGCCTGTGCGTAATTATTATCACGCTCACGAGGAGGCGATGATCTCTAATAAATTATCCCATCACAGCTCACAGAAACATGATAAAATTCAGACGTTCATTTTCAGTTTTTGCGTCTGAGCAATCAAGCTAAAGTTGACGCCACATCCGGGGAGCTGATCAACCTACTTAGCATAGACTCTCTGCGCTACCTGGAGCTACTGGAGCTGACGATTATGGTGTGGAAGGCTCCCATTCAAATCGCCGTGTCCTTCTACTTTCTGTGGACCATGCTCGGGCCGTCTGTACTGGCAGGATTCACATCATTGTTCATCATAGCCATTCTACAATATTTCCTCATCCAAAAAATTAAGAAGCTAGAAGTAATTATTGAACGGTTTACTTTTCAGTCAGCAAGCACGAGACGTTAAAGGGACTGGCCCAGGCTACAATAAAATAAATCGGTAATTTTATTTCGGGTTCTTTATATGATCATATATATATATGATGTAAACATGTAGGCCTACATAGACTAGAACTGCAATTTTTTTTTATAATTTTTGTGCTGCGCATTCACCAGTTAGGCTAGAAATAGAGACGAAATTCCCGCATTACCTATTTTTGACATGGTTGTCAATAATTAGAAATCAGGAATTTCGTCTCTAGGCCTATATCTAGCCTAACTGGTGAATGCGCAGCACAAAAATTAAAAAAAAAATGCAGTTCTAGTCTTTGGACATGTTTACATCATATGGTCATATTAAAAACCCAAAATAAAATCACCGATTTTTTTATGATTTTAGCCTGGGTCAGTCCCTTTAACACAATGCGGCTGGAATGTTGGCCCAGCGTCGCAGACGCTGGACCAACATTCCAGCCAGCATTGAGTAACTCAATAAGACGTTAACTCGTCTCATGTTTGCTGGGCAGGTTGTATTTGGACAATGAAAACTAGTTTTGTATTTTCTGGCCAGAATCGATTAATATCTTCATGTTTTTAAATATGGCTATAGGAAAAAATAAAATTTACTATTTATGTTGCATGAAATATATACATGTTTCATTTCTTGGCCCACGTACAGTACTCTACTCCAGACCATGCCCATTACGTTTTTTTTCTTGTAAGTTAACTACGTTATTATAAGGTACATGACGCCTGTCATCATTTTGAGTAGAGTAGTCTATGTCTACTTGGCCCATTGTTTTATGGAAAACCTATGCATTACTGACCATCGTAATATACATATATCCAGTGCAAATTGATATATTATTACATAGAAATGGCACGTGAACGTATAACATTAAGTTCAATTTTTTATGAATCGCATATTGTTCTATTGAACACGCGTGGTTGAATTTAGTTTATTCGTCATTTACATCTAAAACCTGTCAGCCCATAGGGCCTACTTGTTAAGCATATCACACAATTTATGGAACTAGACGGGTAGATATATGTAAATAACCACTCGAACCCCCAAAAAAATATAACAAAAGGTTTCTCAACGGTCTTCTATCCTACTGGATATAGTGAATGACCAAAAAAAGTCTACTAAAATCTGACCCATAAAAGTCCGAAAATCCAAGATGGCCACCATTGGCCGTGAAAATCGGTAAAACCATCCTAATTTTACAATTAAACCATGATTCTTGTTAATAATCCATGTTTTAAAGAGTTGGGTAACTTATTAGCTACAATAACATTCTGGCAGTGTTAAAAATCTAAGATGGCGGTGGGGCTAGGGGGCAAAATCCAAGGTCAAAAGTCAATTTAAAGGTAAAATATGATATTTCAACAAATAAAAGTAGGAAGTGTAATACCTTTTTTTCGTGTTATTTAGACTAGAATTCCATTCCTTATATTACTTTCATGATTCAAGGTCATCTTCAATGTTAAGAGGTCAACTTCAAGGTCAAGTCGTCGAAAATATGACTTTCACCAGATAAACCTAAGAGCATGTGTAATACCTCATTTTCATGTGATTTTGACTGGTAAGTCATTTTGTGATATTATGTTTGTGATTCAAGGTGACCTTCAAGGTACTCGTTGCATTTTTACGCCCCCCCCATCACATTTTAACACTTTTTGGGTCATACTATTCAACACCTTTCCGTAGCCTTTTAGCGCCTTGTTGTCGCGCTTTAGCACCGCTTCGTCGTCCTTTAAGCCAATTTCATTTTGCCTTTTGCCAACCCGTTGCCTTTTAACGCCTCCCTGTCACCCCAATGCCCTTTAATGCTTTTCCATCGTCATTCAACGCTTCCTCGTTGCCCTTTAATGTCTCGATGCCACCAGTATAATGCATTCCGTCATACTTTAACGAATCTTAGTCGCTCTTCTACGCATCTCCATTGCCTTTTAATTTTTCGTCAAGACTCTTTAGCGCTTTCCCAACACCATTTAACGCATCTGCATCACCCTTTAACGCTTCCTTGTCGCCCTTACACGTCTTCACATCATCATTTAACGCTTCCTCGTCGCTTTTTAATGCCTTTTAACACACCAGTCGCACTTCAATGCCTCTTCGTCGTCCTTCACTCCTCCACATTGCCCTTTTTCGCCTCTTCGTCGCCTTTTCAACGCCTCTCCGTCGTCATGCCTTCACGTCGCTGTCAAACGCCTCTCCGTCGTCCTTTTAAGCCTCTTCAATGCCTTCCCATTGCTATTTAACGTATCTGCCCTTCCACTTGTAATGCCTTGTTATTTTCTTATATGCCTATTTCCTTGTTTAAAATGACGTTTTCACAAAGTTAAATTGATTTTTTCACCTTGAGCATACTTAATCATTAACAACCTACCAGAATTAGATTATCCAGTCAAAATTACACCTGAACGAGATACTGTGCGTTGTCTAATTGGCGGCATATATCTTTTTACCTCCCCGGAAATTTAGAGGGGTGGGGTGGCAGACCAATAGCTGAGCATCTAAGGTTACTTTTTATGTCCGGAGAGGGGTGGTGGAAAAGTGTAAACACATGTTTTTCCTTGATAAAATAACTAAATTAAAATAAATTATGTAAACACAATGTAAATGTATTCCTTGAATTCCACTGCTTTTTCATGATATAACTCCCAGTCAATGAATATTCGGCATTGTTCCCATAAAACTGTGGCATGTATGGGCTAAAATATATATATTTGAGAAAGGCAAACATTTTGCGTTTAGAAAATACCATTAAGTTAATATCCACAATATATGGACCAATACTGCTGTTTTTGTGATGTGTAACAAATATTCGAGCAATTACGTTAAAAAGGTCGGACTAACTGATGTATGCCTATATCCAGGAACGTTCCACAAGTTATACCTACATCACTATACAAAACATGCAGCTTGCAGTATGGTAAATAGGTCCTAATCCGGATATCAGGACATTGTGCCAGTGGATATTACGACACTAAATACTTAGAGTAGACATAAAACAGCAGTTATACACTACATCATTCATAGCAGTTTCCTTCTTCTAGACATTGGCGGCCATCTTGGATTTAACACCTTTCCGGTAGTCAGATTTTGATCGCCTTTTTTCCTGCTATTATTAAGTACATCCCAGGTGACAAAGCCACTGGAAAACATTTTGTTATTATGTTTTGGGGTTCTAGTGGATGTTTGCATAAATCGACCCGCCAGAAATGAAATCTTCCAGTAGGCTAGGTTAGGGCGGCTACACCAGGTCTTTATACACGAAAAATAGGTATTACACTTGTTATTAGGGGCCTACTTATTAAAAATCATATTTTGGTCACTCGACCTTAAAATTGACGTTTTGCCATTTAAATGATATTTTTTACAGTTTGACCTTGAAATTTTCTTTTTATCTTGAACATGTTGAAGATGTCATTGAATCACCAAAATAATACCCGGTACCATAAATGGATTCTCCAGTCAAAATCAGATCAAAAGAGGTATTACTCATGATGTTTGTTGGCATTTGTACAAATATATATTTAGGCATTTGACCTTTAAACCTTTTTGAAAAGAGGTATTACACATGTTCTTAGCTTAATTTGGTAAAAATAAACTTTCCGATTACTTGACCTTGAGGTTGACCTTTTGACATTGAAGATGAAATTGAATCATGATTATAATATAAGGAATGTATTTTCTAGTTAAAATTACCCGAAGAGAAAGTATCACACTTGTTCCTACCTTTATTTGTTGAAAAATTATATTTTACCTTTAACTTGACCTTTGACCTTGGATTCTGCCCCCTAGTCTCACTGCCCTCTTAGATTTTTGACAATGCCAGAATGTTATTGTAAATAACGAGTTCCCCAACTCCTAAAAACATGTACCGGGTATTATAAACAAGAATCATGGTTTAATTGTAAAAGTTTAGGCAACTTAGGATGGTTTTACCGATTTTTACGGCCATTGGCGGCCATCTTGGCTTTTCGGACTTTTATGGGTCAAATTTTAGTTGACTTTTTTTGGTCATTCACTATATCCAGTAGGATAGAAAACCGTTGAGAAACCTTTTGTTAGAATGTTTTGGGGTCAGGTGGTATATCGACCCGTCTAAACTGGGTAGTCGAGAAACTAAAGAAATATCATTTAAATTAGAAGGAAACATTTTATTGGTGTAATAATTGTATTTTTTCCAGTCAAAATTGATGAGTCAGAAGGACGAGAGAATCAAGTTAACAAAAGAAATGTTAACAGGAGTCAAGGTAAATTAACATTTTAACTATGCTAACCTATTAACAACCGATGTATTACATCAAATATTTTGTAATTTTGGCATGTGAATTGCCAACACATCGAAAAGTAGACCTATATAAAAAATACTTTATTTTAAACATACCTTCAGAGCTAAGCCCAAAACGCTCCTAATTTGATATATTAATATATGTGTTCTTCACTATTTTTTTAAACTTGCCTAGTGGTACATATACACATGTATCACTTAGCGCTTTTCCTGCTAAGATATTTTATTCAGATGTTGTGTCTCGCTATCCAACCCACAACATCAGGTGGTTGAAAATTACCCATATGTACAGTTGGGGAGCAAACTTTTACAAATCAAGATGTTGAAACACTCATTTCATTCACAATAACTGTGATTCAAGCTACTAATAAGCAGAGCTCATTCTAGCTCGGACTGAATGATTTACTTGCAGCAACAAATCTAGATACAACAAAACTTGTCTATTTTTTGCGTTAAAACCATCGGGGGAGTGGTTTGTGGACCAAATCAGTAGCCAAATCAAAATTGTAATAACCAAATTGAGCTGGTCGATGCCATGTCTACTTGGCTATTGACTAGGACCAGCAAACATGAGACTTTTGGCCCAACGTTGGTTTACTGTTGGCCAAACGTTAAGACGTTAGCCCAACAGTAAACCAACGTTGGGCCAACGTCTCATATTTGCTGGGTAGGGCCAGCACCGAATGAAACATATTTAACCCTTACAGCGCGGGGATCGACTTTAGTCGTCAAAATCTGACGTCTGTAGACGTCAGATTCTGACGCCTAAAGGCGACCCCCGCACTGGAATAATTAAAATATTTATAATAGTCGTAGACCCGTAACATAGGTATTCAAATGAATCGGAAAGAGCTAACTAAGACATTTATGATGATTTCAATTTGAAAATAACCCTTCTGCCTCTATGGTCTATACAAAATATTGAAGCGTTGTAAGGGTTAAAACGATTATAGTCGTGAGTTGCTGTGAAAGGGTTAAAGGGTCAGTATACCATGGTTCACCATAAATATATTGTTTATTGTGAAAATAAATATTTGAATTATTATCAAGTGTGTATGATAATATTTTCAGTTAGGTTTGATTTATGCTGAAATATGTTACGTATTTGTCATATGACATTGCAGGGGTGTAGCTTTCAATAAAACATGTAACAACGATGTATATTGTTTCTTAAGATGCTGAAATATGTTATGTATTTGACATATGACATTGCAGGGAGTTATCTTACAATAAAACATGTAATAACGATGTTTGTTGTTTCTTAAGATGCTGAAGATGTATGCATGGGAGCGGTCGTTTGAGAGTATTATTGGCAGCTTCAGGAACACAGAAATGCGAACAAAGATGCTCGTCATATTTGTTGATACTATTTTTATAACCGTTTCTAAGCTTTCACACGTTTTGGTGAGATGTTTGATATTTTATTTAGATATAATTGATTGAATTTTATACAATTTGTGAACTAATATAGAAAAGAGTTTATTTTTTTTAATATACAAATAGATTTAATAGAGATACTTTTTTGTTACTTCAATTGACAAATATTGAAGGCAAATGAGCCTTCTATCAGCAAGATAAAAAAAAATATGTGGGATGCTTTGACAAATGAAAATAATTTGTTGACCACATCAAAAAGACACAACTAAATGTGGTTAAAAATTTCAATTGAATAATTGAAAGGGTTACTGTGGCCCTGGGGCCAAGGAGTAGCGGGTTCGAATCCTGTGTCTGAATGAGAGTGGCGGCTAATTCATCCCACCATCTTCAGGAGGATTTCCTCACCCAGTGTACAGAAGTTAAAAGGCTAATAGAGGACAGATTCATCTTTTGGGAAATAAATATGTTCACATATATCTGATTTTAGTTATTATAACATGTTTTCCTGGTATAGTTTAGCTCATACTGTGCATAAAAGTGGTCTATCAAAAAAGCTCCATTCATTCATTCATTATTTTATTCATTCATTCATTCATTCATTCATTCATTCATCATTCATTCATTCGTTCATTCATTCATTCATCCACTCACTCACTAATTCTCATTCATTCATTCATTCATTCATTCATTCATTCATTCATTCATTCATTCATTCATTCATTCATTCATTCATTCATTCATTCGTTCCTTTGTGTTGCAGGTAGTCGTGTTGACATTCACTGTTTATGTGCTGTCGTCATCAGATCATGTGCTGACGGCAGAGAAGGCTTTTGTTTCTTTATCATATTTTACGTTGCTAAGGATACCTATGGAGGAGCTACCCGGACTTATTGGTAGCATCATCAGACTGTACGTGTCTCATCATAGAATAAGGACATTCTTTCTTATGGAAGAGTTAGACGAGCTACCCAGAAAATCTAAAGATGGTAAATAATCTTTGAAGTACTTGTAATAGGAAGTGCTTCGCTCATTGCTTGAATACACACACCCATTTGAAAATAGGCAATATTTCACCCCCTTGGATTGACGCGGTTAACGGGATCAAGAAGTCTAATTTTACATTTGTATATAATTATATAAAAATCATGAAGTATTTCTTTTAGATTTTGAATTGACATTTTTCCAACAGTTATATTTTCACTCACGAATGGGTAAAATTAATATAAACTTTCGAGGCCAAACATTTGAAATCTTGGAAACACTGATGACATTCCCCAAAACAGAATAAAACATAATTATTGTCCCGCTTAGCATATAGAGGGTTAACTAATGGGTTAACTAATTAGGGTTAACTCATTAGCCAATTGTTTACTAATATTTTATCATAAAGTATATGTATATAATGGTGATGTAGCAGCAACAACCAGTTATTCTCCTTTTTATTAAATGACCAATTAAAATATCTGGCATTAAAGCTTCTCATTTTTGTGCGGGATTATGCCATTTTTCATTTGAAGAATTATATTAAAAATATGTCATGTGGTGAAGAAATGCGAGGATCATTTGTATAACATTTATAAAATGCTGGACCAACGTCGAAGACGTTGGGCCGACATTGTATTAATTTTTATACAAATGTTTTGTGTTTGCTGCGATGAAGTTTAGAGATCACTGCAATCCTGGATATCAGATAAAACAGTATATTAATGTATTATTCTATTAAAGGGACATGTCCACGCTAAAGTCATAACAGAATCGGTGATTTTATTATGGCTTCCTATTATGACCATATGATGTAGACATGTCCATAGAGTAGAAATGCAAAATATTTTAATTTTTGTGCTGCGCATTTATCAGTTAGGCTAGATATAGAGACGAAATTCCTGATTTTTATTTTTTGACAACCATGTCAAAAATAGGGAATGATTGAATTTCGTCTCTATTTCCAGCCTAACTGGTGAATGCGCAGCAGAAAAATTTCAAAAAACTTTTGCAGTTCTAGTCTATGGACATGTTTACATCATATGGTCATATTAAGAAGCCAAAATAAAATCACTGATTTTTTGATGATTTTAGCGTGGCCATGTCCCTTTAATATATTATATTATATTATTATATTACTAGGCCTATACCGGTAATATATAGGCCTACGTGTCTTTTTAGAATCGTGTGCAGTGGGACTGACTACAGCTACGTTTGGATGGCTACACGATGAACCTCCTACTTTAAAAAGGTATTTTGAAATAAACAATTTAAAGTGCAAAAAAGGCCACACCAAATTAATGCTATGGTCGACTCTTTCTTCACGACACCTATTTTCTGGCGACTGCGATTTTTTCATGTTTCTAAAATGAAGTATAAATTAATTACATCATATCATATTCATGATACGTAACATTATTTGAGACGTGTTATTCAATGTGGTGGATGTAGGCCTAAGTGGGTTTTTTTAATTAAAGGTCGTGTAATGTGGCAATTTGAGCTCCTCCTTGTGCACGCTGAGCCCTAGCAGGGTCATTTCCTCTGAACACACTTTATTGCTCCATTGTTATAATATAATTATCATACCAAATCACATTTCTTATTTCAGAATCAATCTGTCTGTACTTCATGGACAAATCATAGCCATAATAGGAGAGGTGGGTTCGGGGAAATCCTCGCTGCTTTCTGCCATTTTGGGTGAAATGAGTAGAATATCTGGTGATCAATTCCTCAAGGTAGGCCAACACGTAGGATTTATTTTACAATATACGGAACACGTACAGAGCATATCAAAGCATATCTAAATGGACTCCTACCACTGTTTAGCTCTCGTGTTTAAGTGCGATTTTATATCGACACCAGCAAGGCCTATTGTAGGCCTACATCTGTTTTTGTCTGTCTGTCTGTATTTAATTTAACCATTATTTTGAGAGCATAATTGTAAGCTACAAGGTAAAGAAATGGTAGACCAGGCGTGGCTGGGGATAAGGTGTCACCCGGGATGGGAATTTAAGCCACTATTATTTTCACATAGCTGGACTACTAAAGGGCCAGAATCAACCTGTTGATCAGGTAACTGCCGTTGCTGTACTAAAATATGGCCAAAAATGTACATGACCCGTGTGTGATTATGATCCGATTTTGAGAAATCGAGTGTATCAAACTTTTTCACCCACTGAGTAGTAAAATTTGAGCTATATCAATATATTTAATATCAATAGAAAGTTACTGACACCGGCTTTCAAATGTATGTAAAATAGTTTGAGTCCGATCGTTGACAAATGCGCAAGAGAGCTTTAAGTTGGTATTTTAGCCCTTAATTATACCTATTTTTCATACTTTTTCAGTAAATAGTCAAAATACTTTTCTCTCAGCTGATTTTTGTATGGTATAAATATTTAGTTTTGATTCAAACATGTTTGATTCAAACATGTTAAAATAAACCCATTCGAAATAAAAAATGAGTTATATGAACTTATTACATGCTTTTTTGGTTAGACATAAAATTTGCTCGCTTTCCTTCAGGCTCGGGAAAATTAACGGTATCTCACATTATTGCCCACCGACTAGTAATTTTTTTAGCATTTTTGGACATATTTCAATAAAGCAGCGGGAGTTACCTGATCAACAGGTTGATTCTGGTCCCTGAGTAGTCCAGCTACGTGAAAATAAATTAAATTCCCCTTCCGAGTGCCACCTTACCCCCACCCACGTCTGCATGGTTTATGGGCGTCTCCTCACTATCACCTGATATTTAGTTTACATCATAGAATATCTCCAGTTCTATGGTTTACATCAACTCATGTTCATGACCGTCTACATCCAGTTCACATAATGACATGTTAAAAATATAAATGTGTAGCTCTAATGGTCGTATTGTAATAAAAGGTGACGTTAGTAGGCCTAATTAAGTGCCACTTTAAAATACTTTCCATTTCTAAATATGACGGCATTTGCCCTCCTTTTAGCTAGCTTGTATCCAACTATTTACTTAAATTTAAATTCACTTTAAGACAAAACTTGCTACAGCAGTTCTCACCACAAGCATCTTCTCTTGGCCAGTCTCACGCATGTGCTATCGTCCTGCGTGCTCGTTGGTTAGATAACTTGTTTGGGAAGATGACCACAAGGTGAATAAAAAATATCCTGATTGTATGATATACCCAAGTATAATATCTCAAACGAAAGAACCAGTGATAGATTATGCAATTTTTCATTCAATGAATTTTATTCAAAATATACCATGTGGCGCGATAAGGGTACTTAATTGAGAGGTGTTGTTTTATTATTTACAGGGTAAAGCTGCGTATGTACCGCAGCAGTATTGGATCCAACAAACAACTCTACGAAACAATATATTATACAATAAGCCTTTTAACATTGAGCGATATGACACTGTTCTGGACGCATGTGCTCTGAAGCCTGATCTCAGCATATTACCAGCGGGAGATCTCACTGATATAGGCGAAAAGGTGAGCGTGTCTGTGATATATCAGTGTATTACCCGTGGGATCTCACCGATATAGACGAGAAGGTGAGTGTGTGCTATGCGCATGATGTGATATATCACCGTACTACCCTCGCCTATCAGTGTATCACCCGCAGGCAATCTCACACATATAGACGAGAAGGTGAGTGTGGGCTATGCCCGGAGGAGGTTAGTTATCAAAATATTGCCTGCGGGAGATCTCACACAGATATAGTGGGAAAGGTGAGTACATATGCTATGCCAAGGAAGTAGTATACCCTATAGTGCTCATTTACTGATATGTCCAAATCTGGGAAGGATCCTGAAATTTTGCACACATGTCGTCTAGCATATCTAGAACAAGATCTGATGTAGGGGCGATATTTCATTTTTCTGCTTGATATGCTTATTTGCATAAATCCAAAATGGCCGCCGTCGGCCATCTTGGATTTTTAACTTTGGACAAAATAGCCTTAGTAATCTTGAATTTATAAGTTTTGACATAAAAGTCGTAAAATATTATGTAATACCTCCTTTTTTGACTAATTTGAATACACTGATTCTATTGATATGGTTATTTTTGCTATTCAAGGTCATCTAGGGGTCAAAAACAAGATTTTGAATTTGTATGTTTTGACATAATAGCCTTAGAATCTTATGTAATACTTCATTTTTGACTAATTTGACTACACTGATTTCATCGGCATGCTTATTTTTACTATTTAAGGTCATCTAGGGGTAAAAAAAATGGTTGCCGTTGGCCATCTCGAATTTTCAACTTTTGTCAAAATAGCATCAGAATCTTGCGTAAACCTTATTTTCGACTAATTTGGATACATTGATTTCAGCGTACGAGATGTTTCCAGCCCCATACCCGTGAGTTGTCAGGGGTTGGGGGTCGGACTAGCGTCTCTCTGATGTCTCCAGGCCCGTACCCGAGAGGTGTCAGGGGTGGGGATCGGACGAGCCTCTCTCTAATGTCTCCAGGCCCGTACCCGTGAGGTGCCAGGGGTGGGGATCGGACGAGCGTCTGTCTAATGTCTCCAGGCCCGTATCCGGGAGGTGCCAGGGGTGGGGATTGGACGAGCGTCTGTCTAATGTCTCCAGGCCCGTACCCGTGAGGTGCCAAGGGTGGGGATCAGGCGAGCGTCTGTCTAATGTCTCCAGGCTAATACCCGTGTACACTGATTCATCAGTGCACACCTGCAACCTTTATCACTGATAAGTTTGGCAAGGTGTGCTTATAATCGCTGTCAGGCAGAGCTGATGTGAATTGACCAACCACAGACTAGGAACCCAGCAAACACGGGATATTCAGCCAATGCTGTTTAAATGTCGGGCCACCGTCTTCGACGCTGGCCCAACATTGAAACAGCATTGGGTAAACGTCCCAAGTTTGCTGAGAAATGGCACACATTTTCACGTGCTGTCACTGCTGTGTAAGTTGACTGGCGGCTGTACTCACGCACCAAACAGCATACAGTGGTGATCATAACCTCAATATGTGCAGTGTGTCTAAGTGAGCAAACGAAGATGCCTGTGAGAGAGTGAACTGCCCGGGGGGACGCGGGGTGAGTTGGTGTCAGGAGATCATTACCCTGGAGTCATGTTGTCCCGTATCTCTATGTGTAGATCCATAACAAAACAAAATATAGACCCTATTTTGAACCAATGTTGTGACAACGTTGAAGATGGTGGCCCAACATTGATCCAACATAGGCTCAATGTCACATGTTTTTTCCTGAGATGCCCATCAGCAAAACATTTTGTCTCTTACTATTGTATAGGATTTTTTTATATAAAAACACGTGTAGAAAGAATACCAATACAAAATGGCACAGTTATATATAAAATAATATAAACTATTAGTGTTGGAGATAAAAAAATATTTTCTACAAGACAGCAAAATTTCTTAAATTCAGCAGAGAAAACTGAACATGTTTTAAACCTCAAAAGCATGGAATGACAAAGTGAAAAAAATATTTAAAATGTATCAATTTAGAAAAACATAAACTTGTTTATGGGTCTTCCCATCTTCACTCTGCCATGTGATTTGCGGCACGCAATCCCATGGCCTCTTATACTGTCATCTGCCCTGATACAAATATCTTCGGAGCAATCACATTGGTAAGCAACGTAAACAAATCGTCTAACCCCGGGTGTGACTGTCTCGGAAATCTGTGCCGCGCATTGTGAGTGGTCACCGCTGACGTCATTCACAGGCACTAATGAATATTCATGTTAAGATAACCCCTCTCTAATATACAGTTCCCGTACACACTAGTTGTCCAGGCTTGAGCTATGCTCTGCGTGTATTAAGACTGGACTGGTGCAGATGGGTCTTCCAAGGTCACTGAAAATTTGATTATCGCAAAAAGTAGAAATCGGTAACATATTAATATAACCACATATATTTAACAATAAACTGTTGTGGATTAGGCTTATGGTGAACATTGGAAAGTAGCTGAATATATGCTGAGACGTACCTGTAGTAGGCCTATTTGTGTCTGGTTGTAAATTATTAGATGTTTAGCCAGGTGAAAAAAAGCTCAAACATGTATGTAATTGCGGATATTTTTCATTTTATAGCTGTACTTTTTATTGTGTAAAATACTAAGCAAATGTATATATAATATATTGTTTATATCTATTATGTACAATATATAAAATAATTAAAACTTAACTAACTATTAAGGCACCTGAATATATTAAGGCATTTATAAAACTGTTCAGGGTGGCAAGTATCCATGCTCCTTCAGACTTTTCCCAGTCAGCAAGAGACATTGACACAATGCTGAGATAAGTTTTGCCCATTGTCTACGACATTGTACCAATATTATCACAACATTGGGTCGATGCCTCGTGTTTACTGGGTTGTCCCGATCGAGATACCAATGTTGGTTTAATGTTGGACAACCGTCTGCAACGTTGACCCAGCATGAAACCAACATTCCTAGACACCAATGTTGGTATAATGTTGGACCGCCGTCTACGGCGTTGGCCCAACAAGAAACCAACATTGGGCAACGGCACCTGTCCCGATCTAGACATTTTTGATGTGTTTTTTTTTTGTTGGGCCCCACTGCCTGCGACGTTGGCACAACATGAAACCAACATTGGGCAGTGACACCTGTCCGGATCTAGATAGACACTGCTCATCTTGACTTGACTTGGATAATTGGCGACGGGCCAGCACCAGGTCACTGGGAATTCTGCACAACCAAAACCATGCTGGAGTTTCCAGAATTTTTTAGATCATGTGAAAGCTGAACGTTGTGTGGATCTAGCAACCAGCACATGGGTTTGGCACGTTCATTATCCAGCAACACTGCTAACAACCCAGTGATTTAACTGAGAGAGAGGCCAGTGTGGTTGATTAGACATGTTTTCAAGCAGATTCAGGCGTGAATAAATTTAACATTTTCTGTAACATTCTGTGGGAGACAAGTTGGATTACACTGTATGGAGCGAGCATCGAGTTTACACCAATCAACAGCGGCTACATAGTCTACATCACTGTGTGGAACAAGTGAATTCAACCAAGTCCACAAATTGTCAGACAATGTAATATTCTGGCGCCCCACCCTCACATGTGAGAACACACTATTTGTGTTTAGTAAGCCATGCCCCACACAACCAGGGATGAATAACCCTAATTGATTAGCTTCTCTTTGCATCTCAGCTACTCTCTTTAATACAGCATTGGAATATAATTCCAAGTCAATCAGTGATTTTTCTGCAATCTGGATACAATAAAAGGCTGTGTTAGGAATATCCCATCTGTTGAAAATAGAAAATACAGGGATAGCCATGTGATTCCACCAGTCATCTTGAATTAGTTTTGATATATCTATTGGTTTTCCCCAGTAATTCGACTTAATTTCCAGAGTATGTCTAATCATATCATTGCAAACTGCATCTCTAAAATCGGATTCCAAATACATGCTTCCTGAGTCCATCACAGCATATAGATTACTATTTGGTAATATTTTTCTCATATATTCCGCACCGTTTTTTACGCCAAAAGAGCCAGCACTTGATCCAGCTAGCATTATCCTGTGAGCCTCAGATAATCTATGATATTTCACCAGGTGTTTTAGCAAAGCTGGTAGCATATTTCTACCATTCATTACGTACCTATCCATGTCTGTGTATTGGGTGGAGTTCCCATAGTAAATATCACCGGAGCAATAGTGTAATTCTATTTTCGACCAATTGTAGAAATGTGGATTTTTCACCGGATTCGATGATAGGATTCCTCCTCCGGCTGATTTACTGCTAGACAAATCTCTGCTGGAACATTTCGTTGAGGTTATATTGCACCTACCGAAAAAAGAGCAAAATTATTTAACAAACCACACACATGGACAGAAAACACATATATGATAATTATACCGGACACGTGGACAAAAAACACATAATTATATGATATGCCACACATATTATGGACAAAAACTCCATTGAGAGATACTGGCGCTATAGAAGTCATTATATCATTATATATTATATGATTATATGATATACATGTGGACGAAAAAGACGTGATTATCTGATATACTGCACATATGGGCAAAAACGCATACTAGTAATTATATAATATGTCACACCTTATCTAATATAGCATACTTACGATGCTTACGGACACACATATATAAGACCATAAAAATTACATGATGTGTCACACACACAGACAAAGCCAAATAATCATATTTATATACCAAATACACAGAGAAAACACATGCATATTATGTGTTATATACACATAATAAACACATAAACGGAGGACTTTTAAAAAAAATCATTTTAAGAGGAAATAGTGTAATATGTCTCGATGACAATATTGTCACCTTTAATTCAATCAGTCAGTAATTTCGAAAATCAGGGCGTTGAAAGAAACTAAATTGAAGATGGGAATTGCTCATTGCTTTAACAAAGGTGTACGATTATCAGCGCTGACTATAAAAAAACATTGCATCACAGATGTCATTTTGTAGGGGCTCAACCCTTTCAGTGCGGGGACCGACCTTAGAGGTGAGAATCTGATGTCTATGGATCAAACGTCTAAAGTCGATCCCTGCAATGAAAAAAACTAGGATATTTATATTGACCATAACATAGCTATTCAAATGAAGCAGAAAAAGCAACCAAGACAGTTATCATGATATTAAATTGAAAAAAACAAAGATTTGGTCTCCATGATTCATGTTAAAATATTTCAGTGCTTTACACATTAATCCAGCAATAGAGTGTGCCGTGTGATAAAACCTTGGGATGAATGGAGCTGTCCCTCAATTATTGTTTCTTAAAAACACCCATGTCACATAATTGTTTTAAAAAGAAATGGTGTAATATATCACAATAACGACGTTGTCACCTTTGATTCAATCAGTCAGTAATTATGTTTTCATGCACTTCGCGATGGAAATTTCTCACTGTTAAAAATGATTATCAGCCGGACTTTAAAGCCCAGTGTATAGCTATATTGTTCTTATAGTCTGTAGCAATTTGCTTTAATGGTGTTTTATTCAGGCCGGTTAATTCTCGTCCCGCTGCTTTTGTGTATCATTTGTACATGTCACAGTAAGCCGGAAGTCTAGAGGAGGGGCGGGGCTCCTTGGCATCGATGTTCCAGTCCGGCTTGTTTGGAGCACTCCCAGAAAACCATGATTATAGTAGGGATAGTGGTCATTGCTGGTCTATAACAGTGAGTAATGACCGGGTATGGTACCTTTGTCAGGCCTGCCTGATCAACGTACTATTTCTTCTAGAACTGCAGTGTGAGTGCCGGGCTAGTGTTTCCTGCTGTTTCATCAGTGACTGGCGCTATACCAATCTCCGGCCACCGTTGAGAGGTTTTGGCAGCATTGTGTTCACTATTGTGTTGAATGATTGCTAATTGTGGATTTTGGTTTCTGCTTGTCGAATGGAGTCTTGATTGAGTTTCGATTCGGTCATCGAAACTGCATCGACTATTGGTTGGTGAGGTGGATGAGAAAAAGCTAGAGAATATCCACTTGTCTGGGGAGTTATGAAATCAGCCTTCCCCACTCATCCTCTGTGGAGTTCGGAAATCAAGCTTCTCCAACTCGTCCTCTGGGGATTTAGAGGTAAGCTTCCCCAATCGTGTTCTAGGGATTTAGAGGACAGCTTCCATTCTTGTACTTTGGAGATTTAGAGGCGAGCCTCCCAACTCATTCTCTGGGTATTTTGAGGCGAGCTTTCCAAATCGACTTTCGGGGATTTTGGAGTGAGCCTCCACACTCATACTCTCTGGATTTAGAAGTCAGTTTTCCACTCGTTCTCTATGGATTTAGAGATACATTCGCATAATTTGGAGAATTAGAGGCGATATTTAAGGGCGATCCTCTCCACTCGTACACCAGGGATTTAGGGGCGAGCTTCCCCACTCATACTACGGAGATTCAGGGGGGAACCTCCCCACTCGTACTCTGGGGATTCAGGGGTGAGCCTCCGCACTCGTACTCTATAGATTAAGAGGCGAGCATCCGCACTCGTACTCTATGGATTAAGAGGCGAGATTCCCCACTCATACTCTGGGGATTTAGCGGCGAGCTTCCCAAAACGACTTTTAGGGATTCAGGGGCGAGCCTCTCCACTCGTACTCTGGGGATTTAGGGGCGAGCCTCCCCACTCGTACTACGGAGATTTAGGGGCGAGCCTCCACACTTGTACTCTCGGGATTTAGGGGCGAGCCTCCCCACTCATCCTCTGGGGATTTAAAGGCGAGCTTCTCAAATTGACTTCTGGGGATTTAGGGGCGAGCCTCCCCACTCGTACTCTCGGGATTTAGGAAATCGAGCTTCCCCACTCACACACAATTTATATATTATTGTGAATGCACCAAGCCGATCAATCAATCAGGATATAATAATGGGATATGCAAATGGTGCTCATTTGAGTGCAGTATATGGCAATACAACACTTGTCCTTTGGAAAAGATGTTTCGGGAACTTCTTATTCTTTAAACCTGTTTTCTCCAATATCAAATTAGAATTGCAAAACGTTTGCATTTTCTAATACCATCAACAATAGGTAGGTTAACCCTTACAGCGCGGGATTCAGATTTTGACGTCGGAAAGAATTAAAATATTTCTAATAGCCGTAGACCCATAATATAGGTATTCAAATGAAGCTGAAAGCTCTAACTAAGACATTTACGACGATTTTAAATTGAAAAAACTCTTTGGTCTCCATGGTTGATGCAAAACTATTTCAGCATAAGGGTTAACAGACCGTCATGGATCGTCATTCTAATGACATTTAAGTGCGATATAGAATGATACCGATGTGCGTCTCGTAGTGGAAACCACTGCACTCAGTGGGAGAGTGGAGGTTTCACTGGAAAAAAATCAACCAAACATGTAGGCCTACATACGTCAGAAATCTTTTCCCCTCCCAGAAATTTACAGGGTGATCAGTTCTGTCCCTTTCACTACATCCTCAAAATGCGAAGGTAGGGCCTTAAATTATCAGCGATAGAGTGTTTGACATTAGGTCTCTTACGTGGGATGAATGAAGCTACCCTCAACTATTGTTTACTCTGGGGACTATCCGACCTGACGATAGCAGATCTGATGTGAGAAATGTCACTGTGTTTCAGCAATAATTTGATCCGCACACCGCTAATCGCGACTATAGTTGTTTTGAATCCCTTTTCTTATAACAAATCGCGGTTATTCAGGAACGAAATAAGAATTTATAAAAATCAGGATTTGCAAATATTTGGTCTTAAATTAAACAAATATGAGTAATTTTCACCCAGTTGAAGTTGTGGGTTGAGGTAGTGAGACACAACGTCCAAGTTCCCGGCATTAAATATGGCACTGATGTCAATCAGCCAATCAATAAAACTTTTTAGGGCCTAAATCATCAGAGGACCGAGCTCAAAGGCGTACAGACCCATATCATGAGCATGTGTTTTATCAGAGATTTTTTTCATTGGCACAGACAAACAATTTCTCTGGGCCTGCAAAACAGGAAACTAGTACAATCGTAATTTTTATACGGAGAACAAAAAAATTATTTGTATTTGTGCAGCTTCCTATATAGGCCTATAGTGCCTATAAGTGTCACTGCAGGAGTACCGTAAGGATCTGTGCTTGGCCCGGTGGTATTCTTTATATATACATAAATATTTGTGCAGCTTCCTATATAGACCTATAAGTGTCACTGCAGGAGTACCGCAAGGATCTGTGTTTGGCCCGGTGGTATTGCTAATACATAAATTATATAACTAAACATATAACATCCGGTACCAGTCTATTGCAGGCAAAAATTAAATTTACATTTCAATCAATAATACGACAAGAATAAGACAATATTATCGGCAGTTTAAAAAAATAATAAAGGAATGGGCGATAAACCAATGGTTAGTAACCATAATCAACATTTAAATCATGTGATGTGACTCTAAATCATGTGATATGACTTTGAATCATGTGAAATGACTCTCAGCCATGTGACATAACTCTAAGACATGTGATATGACTCTGAATCATGTGACATAACTCTAATTAATCCATGTGATATGACTCTAAGCCATGTGACATAACCCTAAACCATGTGATATAACTCTAGATCATGTGATATACCGTAACTCTGAATCATGTGATATGACTCTAGATCATGTGACATGACTCTGAATCATGTGATATGACTCTAGATCATGTGACATGACGCTGAATCATGTGATATGTGATATCACTCTAATGCATGTGATATGACTCAAGAAAACTCAGATTAAGAATTCAAGCAAGATTACTTTTCTTTGATGAGTCAATAGCCCGAATCAAGCAAATTCTAAGATAAGCATGTATGTATATATAAAAGGTTTTATTGACCGTTTGCATGTCAGCTTTGACATATTGGTCATTTTTTTTATGCGGCGCGAATCGGTTATACGTTCGGTTGTCATTATCCCAAGATTTTGAACAGTTTGGGTCACTGTTTATGTGTGCACCAAGAAAAGATATCGGCCGCAGCGGGATTCGAACCCGGTACCCCCGGGCTCTGAGTCAACCACGCTACCAATGAGCTAACCTGGCGCCACGGGATTCTTTGTAACTTGTGTCACTGACCTTTGCTGACATTGCTTGGAGGAGAAACAGTGACCTCCACCGGCCAGATAAATGATGACATCTTTCTCCTGTAGTCCGTCCACAATGTTATGGTAGAATGCAGCAGGAGATGAGTCTATACATATCGCCCTGGGATGCTCCAGAACACTCAGTCTCTCCAGAATCATTCTAGGATTCTTAGCTGTCTGCGATACCAGTCTACCAGAATGTAAAGTCCTCGATAATGATCTACCAGAATATAAGGGCAGCACAAAATATATGCAGCACATGCATGTCAGGGCGAAGATACACACATGTTTTCTGTGGAGGAGACTATTTCTCAGTAGATACATCTTACTGGATGTTAACCTTTAAAGCGAATTATTTTTGTATAAACCATGGAGATCAAAGGGTTTTTTCCATCTGAAATCAGAATAAGTGTATTAATTAGATTCCGATTCATTTGAATACCCATGCTTCATGTCTGCGGCCAATAGAAATATTTTTACTCTTACAGCGCAGGGATCGACTCTAGTCTTCAGAATCTGACGTCTACAGACGTCAGATTCTGACGACTAGAGTCGATCCCCGCGCTGTAAGGGGTGACCACATGCATTAACCCCTATCCTGCCGAAACCGTATATAGGCCTATGCGTTTTCAAGCAAATAGCAGATCAAATAAATTCAACTCAAATTTCTAAAATGTTTGTGATAGATGCTTAGTTAATCTAAAAATTACATTTTGAAGACGTATATTTTTGCACATGAATATAATTATTTTTCGTCTTTTGGAGCTGGAAATTGCGTTAGCAATTCCAGCTTCAAATGGATGAAAAAGTCCTAAGCAATTCGGCAGCCTTGGGGTTTAGTAATCCTCTGTAATATTTTATCTCTGATTTTCCTTAACATAGGTTCCATAAGTCAATCACTAACATGACTTGTATCATTCACATTGTGGAAGCGCAATCTTGTGTGTGTGTGAGCCAGTTCCAAGGCAGTCTGTCAACCACTCTCTTAAAAGGCAATCCCGATGTTGAAACAGTATCCACTTTTAATGTAAGAAATGCATCTGCATAGTGTCCAGTGCCATCAGCAATATTGCGCACATATTGTACGCCACACAAATTCAGTGCTCGCTCAACGCATATTATGATTATTTCAACATAAAATATAAATTATAGCTGTATAATTCTTAAGTCTATAATAGTTCAGGTCATGACACGACGGTCCGTACTGAGTATGCCCACAGAAATAAAATATATCTGGATAATTATATCAGATCACGTCATGAGTAGAAGCTGATTCCCCATTAAACATATGTAAATCCTGGCTCCCGTCTTCATTCACTGTCATTCATACGGATTGATCTTTCCTGTGGTGTCTTCCTTGATCACAATCCTGTTGAATATTCGTCGGCTTATATTATCTCAAAAGCGCTAGTTTACATTATAATTCACAGTAATAATTCCTCTCTGATCCACACAGAAGGAGCAGGCATTTTGTAGTGTCTAGTAAACATGAAATGTTTAGCCAATTGTATTTCAATGTTAAGTCAGTGTGGCAGGCGATGGTACAGGATTAATATGCTCAACACAAAATGTTCTCGTGTTCGCATGAGTGGGCATATATAGTTTATTTGTATTAGGGGCCTACTGCCAGCCCTCTGCTTTCTTTTAATCGACCTGTGTCCATGATACAGTCACGCGGGTTATCCCGGTATGTATTAGTTGTGGTCAAACATCGCCATTGATCCTTGTGCACGGCCAGAAACTCGACAAATAATACGTCGCTAGTACACAGATCATAATAATGATTATATATCATAAACCCACCGGCACGACGGACACAAACATTATCGTCGGGCGAAACAATCAGGGCTATCCCGGTGAACACAAACCATTTGAATAACATTGATAAAATGTTGGACCAACGTCGGGCCGACGTTGTATAAATGTTCTACAATTGGTTCGTGTTTACTGGGATTGCAGGGGCCGTATTCTCGTACAAGTTACGATATATCGTAGGCTTCTGATTGGTCGAGATGGCCATATCGTAACTTGTACGAGAATACGGCCCCTGAAACAGCTAGAGTGACGTGCCATCCCAGCAAACACGAGACGCTGAACCAATGTTGATTTAATGTTGGCCCAGAGTCGAAGACGATGGGTCAGCATTAAATCAACATTGGACCATCGTCTTCGATTCTGGGCCAACATTAAATCAACATTGGTTCAGCGTCCTGTGTTGGCTGGGATTTGCCCACCCGGAAAACAGAAGATTTTTTCCATATGTTGATTTAATGTTGGTTTAATGTTGGATTGGCTATGAGTAATTTCCACCCATTTGAAGTTTTTTGGTCGCGCGGTAGCGAGACACAACTTCAAGTGGGTCAAAATTTAAATTATTTAATTTGGCGATTGAGGGCTAATATTTGTCCATTGTCAACCCACAACATCGTCAACACAAAACATCAAAAATGTTAGAAAAAAATCGTATGATCAAGAAAATATCTACAAGTTAAACAAAAACATCAACGTTTTTATAACCGGACAAAATATTTTTTTAAATGGTAGTAGCCTACATTGAATACAATAATTTTGAAACATACTATACAACGTTAGTGAAACGTTTTTAATGATTGTTGTGCAAAAAATCTTCCATACATATTTTCTAAACCCTTCGAAATAACGCTGTGTGATGTTGTTAACGTCTCGTGTTGACCCAATATTTGTGTAACGTTGTAACGTGTAACGGGTAACGTAACATTGGGTCAATGTCTCCTATTCACCGGGATAGTGGATAGTTGTCACCTTATAACAAATATGTGATGTGGCAACAATATATTTCATTGGCGACTACACTAATGATACGAATAATCAGCTACCGGGTATGCGTAACGTTAGTCGTCTGTCACTGGAAATATTATGGTCCCTCTCAGTAAAGAAGAAGACATTAAAACCATGCTGAGTTAACACTGGTCGAGCGTCGCAGACTGTGGCCCAATATTGGTCCTTCACTTGTTGCGTATATAATAACTCCCTTGACACCCTCGACCCACAACCCTCGACCCACAGCCCCCTTGAAGCACAACCCCCACGACTCACAACCCCCTCGATCCTCGAGATAAAAGCAGCTTTTATCCCGATAAATACAAAATATTTGTACTATCATTTTTTTCAAAACGTGGGAAGACATGTAGTAGTGACTATACTGCTTTCCGGGTGGGTATAATGCATCTGATATGTGCCAGCCGCCCATGCACAGAACCAGTGTCTTGTAAATGAGCAGGTCGATTTCAACCCCCAGGATCGTGGGGTTGGGAGATGAATGATTCCGAATGTAAGCCATGCTTGATACCAATCCCACCAGCAGCCAATGGAATTAAGGAACTTACAAAGTGTGAGTGTAAGAACAAGTGCAAATGTTCAAAAGATGGTGTCACGTACGTGCATTTCACGATGTGTATGTGGTGGCCCCTGCTTTCGCCCTTTCGCCTCACAGTGTCATTAGCCTGTGCAACAGTCCTCTCATGGCTCTCTCGCTGACAGCCTTCCCAGCAAACACAGAACATTTGTATAACATTTATATAATGTTGGACCAACGTCGAAGACGTTGGGCCGACGTTGTATAAATGTTATACAAATGTTTTGTGTTTGCTGGGTTGGCCTTCACTTTATACGCTAGAGACGGAATTTCTGTATACAGTGTCATAGTCATAGTGTTTGATATATTTTTTTCAAGATGTTACAATAAGTTTGACATTGTTAATCACTTCGAACATGGTTTTGAAAGTTTAAAAAGTTTATATGTAGCATTCCTTTAAAAAATGCACTGACTAAAGTGGTTTTACCCAATAAATAAATGATAACCATAATTGGATTAGATTGTGTTTCGCCTTTTAACACCTGATGACGCTATGGCGGACTCTTGTAGTCATCTTGGATTTTACATCATGGGATAATTAAAGTTAGATTTAGTCCAGAATAAAATTACACTGCAATACAAATAATAATAAAAAATAGAAGAATAACATTGATGAAAACGAATTATTCATGGTAAATCTATCTAGTTGAGTATAATTCATCAAATTGCACTATAATACCATTATTTCAACAATTAAAAAACGGCTGTGACCTCTAGATGACCTTGGTTATTGGTGGCCATCTGGTTTTGTACCTCAAAATGGCATTGAAATGTAAAATGAACTAATTAATTAATATCAGTTTAGCCAAATTGGTCAAAAATGAGGTATTACAAAAGATTCTAGGGCTATTCTCTCAAAAGTTAAACATTCAAGATGACCGACAATAGCCATTGTGATTTTAAACTCTAGATGACCTTAACCTCTAGATGACCTAGACATCTAGACATCTAGATGACCTTCGTAAAAATAACCAAACCAATGAAATTGATGTACCCAAATTAATAAAAAATGAGGTGTTACGTAAGATTCTCGGGTTATTCTAGGCGCAATAATTATAAATATATTGTGAACATTGTGAACATTCTGTCAAAAGTTAGCAATTCAAGATGGCCGCCATATTTGTTTTGACTGGATGACCTTGAATCGTACAAATAACCATACCAATAAAATCACTGTGCTCAAATTAGTTAAAAATGAGGTATTACATAAGATTTCACGTCTATTATGTCAAAACTATAAAATTAAAGATGGCCGACGGCAGCCATCTTGTTTTTGCCCCCTAGATGACCAACAATCTTAAAAATACCAATTCGAATGAAATCAGTGTATTCAAATTAGTCGAAAAAGTATTACATAAGATTCTCGGGCTATTCTGTCAAAAGTTAAAAAGCCAAGATGGCCGACCGTCATCGTCGCCCCTACATTAGATCATGTTTTACATTATGCTAGACGACATGTGTGCAAAATTTCAGAATCCTTTCCGGATTTGCACATTAAAATGTCTTATAGGGTATATTAAAGTGAGATGCCAGTATAGTACCCGCGGGATACCTCATTTATATCGGCGAAAAGGTCAGTGTGTGCTACACACAGGACTTGATATATTAGCATTATTACTCACGGAAGATTTCACTGATATAGGCGAAAAGTTGAATGGATTCTATGCTCAGGAGCTGAAATATCAGCATATTCCCACGCGAGATTCACACAGATGTAGACGAAAAGGTAACCCAACAAAGGCCAACAAACACAAGATGTTGACCCAACGCTCGTTCATTGTTGGACCACCGTCATAGACTTAGGGTCAATATTTTGTGTCTGCTGAGAAGTGCATATCGCACATGTCACACATATATAACCGTGACGTGAGATCATACCAATATTAACAGAAACTAGAAAAGGAGTTCCCGAACTCCAAGGCCCGGCTTTAGTCTGTTTGAGTGCTATAGACAAAAATCAGTGTATTGGTCTTCTTCATGGGCCTGAATCCAAAATGGCCAGGATATAATTAAGTGAACAACCAAGGAGACAAGTTCAAATATATCTTCGACGTGTATTCCTTCCGGCTCAATGTTGGGCCAGCATTGCAGCCCATTGCTGGTTCAATGGCGGTCAATCGTCTACGGCGCTGGTCCAACACTAATCTATCACCCGGTCTGTTGTATACTTTGCGCTCACACGTTGCATTCAAGCAATGCTGTTCCGATGTTGACCCACAGTCTTCAACACTGGCCCGTCATCAAAACAGCATTGGGTGATTGTACCGTGTTTTCTGACTGCTGCATTATGCTTTTGACGCTTGGACATCCCGGCGCCAGAAACACCAGATAACACGATACATTGGCCCAATGCTGATGTAATGCTGGTTCACTGCTTGCGATGCTGGGCCAACATTATTTTAACCAAAACCCTTTAAGCTCCTAACCACAAATATAATCGTGACTATTTTTTCTGAACACTTGTTAAAGACAAAAGTTCTTAACCTAAGGACCTGAAACGTTATATTGTTCATAAGGACTGGTGTACAGAAATGTGAACCGTTTCCCACACACAGCACCCCTCTTTCCCCTAAATATGACACAAACTCAGGCAAAATAAACTTAATAAGATAGCGGCCGTAGGCAGGTCCTAATAATACAGGTCATTTATTTCAGATTTACAGAGACCAGAGGAGACTCACTATATACTTATTACCTTTGTTTTCCAGGGTATAAATTTATCAGGAGGTCAGAAGTTGCGTGTGAGTCTGGCCAGGGCTGCTTACAGTCAGGCTGACATCTACGTCCTGGACGACCCTTTAAGTGCTGTCGACTCCCACGTGGCTAAACATCTCTTCTCTGAAGTCATAGGACCTAATGGACTATTGAAAACAAAGGTGTGAAATTACATGATATTAATTATATTGCTGTTATTCATCCCCCGGATGCATAATGTATGTTTTCAGTAGATAGTAGCTGCCGCATCCGCTCGCCACCTCTCGTGAACGCGATATCTACAGAACCGCTAGTCCGAATCAGTGGTGATTTTTATGTGACGACTATTGCCTATTTGACCACGAAATCAAAAGGTTATGGTCACAGTCCTTATTATTTTTTTTTTATTTTTTTTGGAACGGTCTATTTTTTATCAGTTCAATAAAATGTATTAAATAAAATGATTGGCAGGAGTAAGTTTTCATTTTCGCCTATGATTATAATTATAACATGTTGTACAAGCTCAATTATTTATTTAAACGAGGACCTTATTTGTTAATTAGCACTTCAAATAACACCTTGTGATAGCGGAACATGTATTTTATCATTTTATAATACATTGCCTCTGATGTGGCAAATCTGAATAATTTTCACTCACTTGATGAAGAAGATGAATAAGAAGAAGAATGTTTGTTTTTTTCACCACAAAATAGACAATTTAGATAATATAAATTCATAAACAAAATGTACACTACAGGGTAAGGAGACATCCATAAAGCCTTTGACAGTCGCTGTCATGGATGCCGCCTGAGTAAATGGTGTTTTAGACAATAATAAATAAATGATTTACAGCTGATAGAATATTTTATATGAAACGACACAAAGGCACAAAACGGTAATTATGTAAGAAAAAATATGTAAGAAAAAAATGTATGTCTCTCATAATTATGTTGCTTGTCTTGAAATAATCGGGCTCGTTCACATGTAATAATAGCAGTTTGGTAACTGGCACAACATAGTATATTTCTCAATACAAGAACGCTTAACATTATGTTGTAAAACCCTAGATACTATGTGAGGTAATTTTGTCTAAAATGATGATTGGTGTCGTGTTTATTAAAATCGGCAGACTATATCTAATAAATTTACGTGAAAAATCATGTTTAGCTAGGCTATTTCGTATATTGTGACATCCTCGTGTTGCATAGTTGTGGACTGTAGCGTTTGTTGTAAAATTAAAATTAGTAAAATAATTTGGAAGAATATCATTTATATATTAATAAAAAATGTTATTTGTTGCACATAATGTATGTCATTAACTTTTAGTATTAAAAGTTTTTTTGCAAATAGGATCTAATTTTATATGCTAAGTAGGGTGTTTTCAGGGATTTCATATTTTAATTTAGTTATTATGCCTATGGTTTTAGAGATTGTATTTGCTATTTCAGTTAGATGTTTTTTCAATTTAGATGTTTGTTTAGCATAAGTTCTAAATAATTAAATTCGTCGACACATCCTATGTTTGTATTATTGATTTCGGTATTTCGACGCGTTTTCGTAGTTTGTAAAAAAACATATAATTTGATATTAGTAAATTCAAGGAAAGTTTTGTTTACCATTAACCAGTGACTGAATTTCTGCAGCTCCATATTTATCATGTTATTGCTGAATCTATGAGAGTTGTGGTGTTAAAAATCACATAAGTTTGCAATCAAGGTCGCATAAATTACAGTTTTAAATATGTTGCTAGCTTTTGGGAAGTCATTTAAATAAATGATAAACAGTAGATGACCTAATATTGAGCCTCGTGGGACTCCTGTTGATAACTTTACAAAAGAAGATTTAATATTATTCATTTGTACACATATTGCCTAATCGATAAGTATTTTTTATTAGATCTGAGGCGAAGAAGTTGTGGATCATAGTAGGGAGGCACAACTTCAAGTTATTGAAAATTGCAATCAGCTGCCTTGGTGATGAAAGGGTTAATGTTGGGGTATTTTCGTCGTGAATTCCTAACTAAAATCGCTCTTTTTTCCAACCTTAAACTTTAACTCTAAGACTGATTTTTATAACCTATAGACACGGGTGTTAGTCACCCATAACCTTTCCATACTGCCTGAAGTTGACCTCGTGGTGGTCATGACTAAAGGTGAAATCGTGGAAAAGGGTACCTACCAGCAGCTGATGGATAACCAGGGGGTCATGATGGAGTTCGTCACTACTTACACACAAACTCACCGTGATGGTAAGTTCACCCTTCAACCCTTTAACCGCCAGTCCCAAATATATTCGGTTTTTCCTATTTTTATCACCTTATTAAGTACCACATTTCAAACATTTTAAAGATGAAATGTGAAATCAATGAGTAATATTTGAAAAGAGCTGACCTCCATGTTGTCAAATCCGAATAATTTTCACTCACTTGAAGTTGTGAATCGCGTCAGCGGGACACAACTTCAAGTGAGTGAAAATTCCAATTGAATAATTTTGCGGTTGAAGAGTTAAATATTTGTGTATAAACCAAGAGACCAGAGGGGTATTTTCAAATTGAAATCATCACAAATGTCTTAGTTAGCTCTTTCCAATTCATTTGAATACTTATGTAATGGGTCTACAGCCATAATTAATAGTTTTACTTTTACAGCGAGGGGGTCGACATTAGACGTCATAATCTGACGTCTACTTTACAGATGCCAGATTCAGACGCCTAAAGTCAGTTAACCTTTCTGCTGATGGGACAGTATATATACGGTTCCAAGCAAGTTTCATACCAAATAAAATGCCACTGATATCCATAAAATAGTTAATGGTACATGTATGTATAGGATAAAGCCCGAGGAGCTATACATTCTTAGCTGTGGAAAAGGTCGAGGCCGAAGGCTGAGGCCTTTTCCACAGCTAAGAATGTAGTGATCAGAGGGTTTCATTTTACTTAAAACACATCCAACCATAATGAGGATCCCTCATAATCAACAGCTTGGTCACACCAGGCTGATTATAGCACCATACTTGTACTTGCTCAACAAAAACTCTCCATTCCCGGCTTAGAACGTAGTGGTCGGACAAAGCAAATAATGTTGTGGTGTGTTTAAATACCAAATGAAATGCCACTGATATCCATAAAATAGTTAATGGTACATGCATCAATTCATGAACGTCTCTGTCGTCGCCACTAGCAGGGATCGCGAGAACCGCTCATCCCAATCGCTCGTGATTTAATTATTGTGTGTATATACATGTATATGCACTTAACTACCTGGCAGCGAACTGATAGGGTCAGCGATTTTCAAGAAAATGGCGACCTAATTTCCATAAAATATCAAAGCCAGTCACATGTATGAACTCTGAACAATTCGTGATCAGCAATTATATTCGCCCAAGTTCTTCCACAGTTGTTTTATGGAAACACTTTGAAACATTTTTTCCCGAGAACAATTTGCGCAATTAGGTTTGGTAATGTAATATATTATTTTGAACCAGAAATGTTCATCCTCTTTCTTCAGGAGTGTGGTGAATTAGTTCATTTAAGTGTCTTACATTTCCAGGTATGAATGAGAAAACAACAGCTGTGATCAGGTCAGTGAAGCGAAAATTATTATTTATAATACACACTACAATCACTGAAATAGTAAATGCTGGTCAATAATTTATCATGTAGCCATGATAACATGATATATATAATTTCACACTAGTTTATTTCATCAATCCTATGTTCTCTGTTATTTTTCGATCACAAATGACTGCCATTTGTAATTCAGAGATGAAGATGGTTTATCAAAATGGAGGCAGAACACATCTATGTCATGTCAGAAGATCGGCAGACCCGAGTCAGAACATGAAAATAAACTTGTCAAAGAAGAATTCGTAGAAACTGGAAATGTAACTATTTCAGTTCCCCTGGCCATAATGTCGCGACTTCAAGTTTTCCAACGGTATAATTATGATAACACATGTTGTTTTTTGGTAAAAGGTTGTTTTAAATTCTGGCGACTTTGCTGCTCGGTTGTTCGCGACCTAAATTCGCCAGTGACCAGACTACAACCATGTTCAAGAATAATAATTAGGCCTACAGTAATTTTAAAATAGCCAACTACACGAAATTGATGGCATAGAGTTCATTTTATCAACATCATCTGTCCACACATCCCCCAAATTTGCAGGTTAGACAAAGTTCGCAATGGAAATTAAAAATAACGACTAATAGGCCTACTTACTAATTTTGATTTATTTTGGCGGCGAAGTAATGTCGACTTTCGCTTTATCACCTTTGTTTCAAGTATTTTTATTCACCGATTATTCAGTGATCTCGACGAATCGTGGACTGTATATCATATTGTATTATATATACTGGGGAGAGGGGGCTTGCTTTGATCGCTTTAAATTTGAATTACACGACTATCTTCATTTACTGAGGTTATTTTTTTCAAAACAGGTGAACAGAAAGGTGTACCTGATGTATCTAGAATCAGTCGGCTGGCTGGCCAGTATCTTTACACTCCTGATGTCCATCTCTGGGCGGTCGGCAGAAACCCTTTTCGTGTTCTGCCTGTCGTGGTGGAGTGATTTTATGGAGTCTGCTCACACAGATGAAGTGGTACCTCTCGGCCAGGAGACTGTCATGGTATCACCAACCAGTCGAAATATTACAGTCAACTACACTACCGCCCTGCCAGATACGTACTCCAATACCCAGACGCGCTGGCTGATTATCTATGGAGTTATAGCCATGGTGCAAGGTATGGATAACGACCGTACACAGCAAACACGAGACTTTGGGCCAATCTTGGTTTGATGTTGGCCCACCGTCTACGACGTTGGCCCAACGTCTCGTGTTTGCTGGGTAAGAAGTTATTTGATTGTGATATATGCCAAAATACAGTAGCCCTTACGAACACATTATTCCATGGACACGTGCTGTATTTTCCCGGGGTATTTTCCCGTACCACTTGAAAATAGCTACCGAGAAAAAATACCGAGGTATGATTAATAGAAGATCAACACGGCCCTGATTTTGATGGGTAGTGATATTTTCCATGGAGAAAATTGCATTTAAAATTAAATAAAGCATACTATATAGGCGTTACTAGCAGGTGAACTGCTAGACATCTTTCATCCATTCATAATTATGTCAGTCCATCTCATCCTTTCGTCTCATCCATCCATCCATCCATCCATCCATCCATCCATCCATCCATCCATCCATCCATCCATCCATCCATCCATCCATCCATCCATCCATCCATCCATCCATCCCATCATTTAAATTCGAAATTAAAAATCTCAATTCCATTTTCAAATTCCAAGCGAAGATATACATTTTTTTTGTATTCACTTCTTTATTTAGAAGATATTTGTTTTTTTATATACAATTCTGTATTTTCCCAGTGATATTGGCCGGCGTTGAAAGGGCTTCCTACCTTTACTACGGCGTGCGATCCAGCATCAGGCTGCACAGTGTCCTGGTGGAGAGAGTCCTTCACGCCACGATGGGATTCTTTGAAAGAACTCCTCTGGGGAGGATCTTGAATCGTTTTAGCAGTGACATCGCCTCCTTGGACACCTTGGTCCCACAGACAGCGTACCAGGTGGTTACCAACATGACTAAGGTCATGGCGACTATCGTCATCATGTCGTGGACTACGCCTTACTCCATTATCGTCTGGGTTGTCATGGCCGCCGTGTATCTAATCGTACAAGTGAGTTCTCAGGACGTCGATACAATGTTGGTGTATTGCTGGGTCAGCTTCACAGACGGTCGACTAGCATCAATTACAGTGAACACAAAAGAAACATTTGATAGTTTTTTTTTAATTACCACAATACGTTCGATTCGACTAAAATCAGGTATATCCATCCTTTACCTAGATATAGGACTTTGGTTTAAGAAAAAACTCGATAATGTAACGCTGAAATTCATGATATCATTGTAAGTGAGTTTTTTTATCTTCATTTATTTCGTCTTTGAGTGATCACGTAGCGGTGATCACCTAACGACGTATTTCAATTTTGTTTACGTTCAATGTAAAGATGCATGGTGTCACATTGAATAAACAAATTCCAACATAGCGCCCAAGTGTTCTTTTTCGAAAAAAATACATAGAATATTAACAGAAACACAATGAGAGCAGACATATTAAAACGCACATAACGTTTAAAAACATGTCTATTTGGCTTTTTCGCGTAACAGTAATTTTGTATGGCTACATTAATGTGATCACGTGACGGTGGAATTACTTTTATAAATTATAAGCCTTGGCTTATTGTCATTTACTCTCTAAATTGCAATTGCAGCTCTCTAGTCTAGGCTACTTTGACTGATAATTTGATGTGTGATAAAAAGATACAATACGATGGCTAAAGTTGTATCGTCATACATAGCAGCCCCCTCCCCCTGATTGTATTCCCCCTCGGGAAATGGGCCCTGGGTCGTACCTTAAACCTGCAGCCGCGGTACGATACAGGGTCCATAACCCTCTGGAGAATACAGCTAGGTTGGGCTTATATGCGGCACGATACAACTTCAGTCATGATAATTATAATCTATAACGGTAAGTAAATTTGTTCGGTATATGACTAACTTTCATAAAATAATGAATACAATAATTTTCTAATTTTGGACTTCTGGCTTAGCAATCTGACAGCTAAATATTTCAAAATTTCACAAAATCAATTCATTCAATTTTTAAACAATACCATGTCATTGTAGTGAAGTTCAGCAATACGATGCGTTGTTACAGGGGACATTCCTGGCATGTCAGAGCCAAATCACGAGGCTGATTTCCACGTCTCGATCCCACGTCTTGACACATTTCACGGAGATGCTACACGGTGACAGCTCAATCAGGGCATACGGACAGGCAGACATCTGTATAGCCGAGGCCAATGAGAGACTCAACAATCTAATGGCTGCAATCTTCCTTGGCATTGTCTCTAACAGGTTGGTCAGAAAAAATATATAAATACAAGACTAGCTGTCTGCTCTCAATTTGTAATGTTTTTAGTTTGTTAACTGATTGTTCTTTTGAGATCAGCTCATTAACCCTTTCCAAACCGTCATGTTGTCTAATTATAACTTCCAACCACTTGATTTTGTGTGAAAGGCTCGGGATTATTTTAAGTAATTTGGTGCCTCTAAATTGCCATTGCAGCTCTCTAGTCTAGGCTACTTTGACTGATAATTTGATGTGTGATAAAAAGACAATACGATGGCTAAAGTTGTATCGTCATACATAGCATACCCTGATTGTATTCCCCCTCGGGATTAAATGACCCTGGTAGGGCTCAAATTCCCCAATCCTCAAATTAACACACTATTGTTATTATTAAACCAGAGTATTCTTGCTCATAAAAGGTTAATTGTGTTTTAAATTTCACTATCCCATAAACAGATTATTTGTAGTCAATTTTCTACAAGCTGAATATTGTGCATGTTTTATTGAAATGTTGTAATATCTTCTGTTGCAGGTGGATGTGTGTGATGATTTGCACTATTGGGAATATAAGTCTGTTTGCTTCAGCTTTGTTTGTAGTGATAAATAGAGCTACACTTAGTCCTGCTATCGTGGGCTTATGCCTCACACAAGCCATGACGGTGAGTCTGTGATATTTTTATATAAAAAATACAAAATTATATGTTTGTAATTCTTGCTCGAGAGGTATTGTATCTGACAAGGATGCTTTCGATGCGAATTAAATAATCCCATTTGCCTTAGCAAAGGCAACAAATTACTTAAAATAAATTTATGTCAGTGTAAAAAAATATTGCCTCGTTTTTTTACTCCCAGAAGACATGTTTCGACTACAGCAATCAGTCTGTATTTTTATTAACACCTGTCTAACCAGTTGTTAAAAGTAAAATATGTCTCAATCTTGAATCTCTGAAAGATCATTAATGTGGGACTTCAATTTCACAAATCACATAGAAGTTAAGTCACTTGAAGTTGTGTATCGCGGTAGCGAGACACAACTTCAGCTGACTCAAAATTTAAGTTGAACAGCTCAGAATCTTTGGAGGTTTAAACGATTTTCAGGATTATCTGCTTTAATATTATATTTTTTAAGATATACGCATGGCTCTTATTTTTAAAGATAAACTCATACCTGAGTATAGTGGTACGCAAGACAGGACGACTGGCAACTAACATTATTTCCCTGGAACGAATACAAGAATACACCGAAGTTAATCATGAGGTAAGAGAGGATGTATGAGGCACGTTTCTTGGGTCAATGTTGGGCTAAAGAGGCATACATTGACCCACGCATCATCGGTTGAATACAAAACATGTATATAATCATGTTACTAAATTTAGAACAATATGCCTTCAGGTGAGATGGGACAATGTCTTATAATTCTGCGAAGCAAACGAAAACAGCAGTGAATATGCCTTTTCAAGTAACCATGGTAACTGTTAATTTTCTTAGTCACATGAGTTGCCATGAGGCAGTCCAATGCTACATTAAGTTAAATGTTTTTTGTGATACATTTAAGAAGTTCCTTGGCAGCGGATTGTCGACTGGGCCTGTGATGTTTAAAGGGAGGGTGTGCAAAGGCGTACTTTTTAATGTCATTTAGAAGAGGTGGAGCTCTACTATTGCGGTGCATGAGCATAATTGTGGTGAATAATTAAGGAGGTGAGATGTAGGCCTCATAAGGTGGTGGGGGGGGGGGTTAGCAGGTCCGCAGGAGGGAAGGAGGTACCTCCTTCATCCTCTCGTGCCATTATAGCGACTCTAGTATACTATTAATGGGATGATTTATAAAGTGCCCTGTTTTATGGGTAACCCCATTTTGATATTACAGGCACCATATGTGATTGAGGACTGTCGTCCACCTCATGGCTGGCCAGATAAAGGAGAGGTACAACTGAGAAATTATTGTACACGTTATAGAAATGACCTCGAGCTTGTGCTGAATGATATCAACTGTACTATTAAACCAGGGGAAAGGGTGAGCAAACTTGATTGTAACATATTCTTTCAAATATTACGTAAAATGTCGATAATTCATATCAGCTTCTGAGGAAAACGGATAACTTGATTGCAAAATATATTCTTTGCACTTCAATTTCACTTTATCATCTCTCACTCTGTCATTTCAAATAAAAACATTTATTCTCGAGGATAACAGTAACATTTTTGTCCAGAACGTAAAATTCGACTTTGTGTCTCACCATAATTACCATAATTACGACAGCATTCCAAACACATACAGCTATCAAAGGTTGTGTGTATGCTCTACCACCTATGATAACGATTTTACCCTTCTTTGTAGGTCTAGTTTTAATCTCCCAGCGATTTATCTTACAGCCATCGCTAGCAGCCAATATTAGAGTATCGTATGTGCCATTGAAATGGGTGGCACATGTGACAATCTAGTCGCTAGAGATGTACATCGTCTCCTTGGAATTAGAATTTTTAGCACCTTCTAACTCCAAGGGGACGATATGCAGGACATGTGTTCTGCCATGCATGTTTTTTCTGTTATCCTTTGCTTAAAGTTGGCAGTCGTTGGCAGAACAGGATCTGGTAAATCCTCATTGACTCTGGCGTTATTTCGGATTCTCGAGTCATCCTCGGGTTCCGTGTTCATCGATGGTTTAGATACATCCACTGTAGGACTACATGATCTCAGAAGTAAACTCACCATTATACCTCAAGTAAGTTAATGAGGCCTACTCAATATTAAACCTCAAATATGTACTTTACTCACAGTTTCACCTCATGTGACCTAAAGTGAGCATTGTGCCCCAAATGAGTTAGTTGGCTACTCAGCAGTGTACCCCAAGTGAGTAAGTTAGGGTCTACTCACCCTATAACCAAATATTGAGTTATTCAACATCAGCCCTACACATCGTGATCATGTGAGGTTATTATCTTTAGAGACATACTTCGAATGAGTTAGTTACCTCAGCATTATAATCTTAAATAAATTACTCTGTTACTTGGTATTATACCTCAAGTGATTCACTCACAATTATACATCAAATGATCTAGTAAAGAACGCTGAGTGAAAAACAGCGTCTATTTCAGTATTTGGGACTGAAAGTGTGTATATCCCACGTTACATACTGACAGATCTGTCCCAACCCAGTAAACACAAAACATTTTTATACCATTTATGCAAATTTGGCCCAACGTCGACGTTGTATAAATGTTATACACATGTTTTGTGCTTAGTGAGAAGTTATTATGTTTCCTATATATTTGAAACGTGGGCAATAAGCGAACATATATCTCTTTTTCAGGAGCCTGTTCTGTTTTCCGGTACAATCCGGATGAATCTGGATCCGTTCGGGATTTATTCAGATGTTCAGATTTGGAAATCTCTGGAACACGCTCACCTGAAAGATTTCATACTCGCTACTCGCATGGGGCTAGATTTTGAATGCTCTGAATGTGCTTCAAATCTCAGGTGAACTGTGAATCAGCAAAAAAAACTGACATAGGCCCACTAAGACAACATCTCAGCACAGCGAACACACCATGTTGGCTTAATGTTGGTTTAGCGTTACAGACGGTGGCCAACATTAAACCAGCATTGGTTCAACGTCTTGCATTGTGCTTGCTGGGAGATTGCATTCGCCTGCTCATAATCCTTATTTAACCATTTGAGGACGTAACGTACCATTTTCGAATACAAATCATTCGAAATTAAACAAATATATAATCCATCAAATTAAAGGCGTTCTGAACTCTAATTTGATATTGTAGTCGGGTATTTTACGTAATCGGGGAAATTATATTGACCCTGAAATTGGTGATAATTTGTTGCATGCTATTCACATCTTAAGGTAGGCCTAATGTCGTTGAACCACACCAAGCAGGGGTTCCCTAAAGGGGGTGTCAGCATGGTTTCGGGGGTGGGGGGGGGGGGTTTATGGGAGGCATTCCCCATTTTTTTTCAGCGGGAGTCCGGACCTCCATTTTTTGCTCAAAAACGTGTTTTTGACATGGTAAATTTAGCACCTATGAAGATTTTGTTTAAAAAGAACATTATTTGGGCATTTCTTTGCAGTTGGATACTTGTCTTAATCATTTTCCCGTTAAGTTTTCTTATTTAAATTTTCAGCCACTTAAAGTTGTAGGCCGCGAAAGCGAAACACAACTTTAAGTGAGTGAAAATTACTCACATTTGTTTAATAATTTGAGACAACCTATTTGCAAATATTGCTATTTAAACACTCATTTCATTCCCAATAACTGTGATTTGATCGGCTAGTAGAACAATACAATCGTGCTTAGCGCTTAAAGGGTTAGTTTATATTATAGTATCGGGTGAATGATTTGTTATTGTAATAATATTTTTCCTGTATGTTCAGTGTTGGGCAGCGTCAGCTTTTGTGTCTGGCGCGTGCTTTGCTGAGGCAAACTAAAGTGTTGGTTCTGGATGAGGCTACAGCGGCCTGTGACGTGAACACAGATGAACTGATCCAGACGTCACTGAGAGAACACTTCTCCGGATACACCATCATCACCATAGCTCACAGGCTCAATACCATCATGGACTATGACAGGTACAGATGTTAAAAATACAATTAGCCTATGTTAGACAGATATTTTTCCTACATCAAAAATCGACTGTAAACGACAAAACTTGTGTAGTGATATACCCTGGTGTGTTTAACGTTCGGACAGCGTCTACATCGTCTTAGCTGGGGAAGCTTTATGTTGGCTGAAAACAACGACAATATTTTGATCGGATGTTTTTTCGGACAAACGAATGATTCGCGCGAATGATTCTCTCTAGTGTGAACGCACCTCCAGTTGTCTTATGTGTGGGCTCAATATATGTGCACAAAGGTGACCTAAAGCCCGATTCATTACATTTTTGTGTGGGCTCAATATGTGGTACAACTAAATATGGGACATCAAGGTTCCCAGCCACCCTGGAAAACCAGGAAAAACCTGGAAAATGATTTTCAAGCTTTCCAGTCAGAGAAAAGTCAGGGAATTTGAGAAAAATGCTTCAAGTCAGGGAATTTTATAATGTTTACTTACCAAAAAGAGAAAGTGGTTGGTCATCAGTCTGTTGCTTTTTTATAATCAAATGACAAATTCACTGAATTAGAATGATTGCGTATGGCTTTTTGGTATGGTTCGGTCAACACGAAAAGGTCAAATGGGAGTGGCGCTAATGCTCATTTTATCATGGAATTTCGAAAATTCACCAGGGGAAAATCAGGGAGTTTTGTTTCCATGAAATGCTGGGAGCCCTTGACATAGGGACCTATATATTGATGTTTATTCTGTGAATTTGCTAATTTTGTTACAGAATTATGGTGCTGGATAATGGTGAAGTCGCCGAGCTGGACACACCACAAAACCTGCTGACCAATCAACATTCAATTTTCCACGCCATGGCAGTGGACGCCGCTGTCATTTGATCAGGCCAAGTATAGTACTCCACTCCAAACCATACGGAGGCGTCTTCAATTACGTTACTTTAGTCACGCAGATAAAAAAGTGGAGTGGGCGTGGTCTGGAGTAGAATACAAATACTTGGGCCATTTGATTTTAGTCTGATATTATTTTTGTATGTTATAACCACATATATTTAGTATATTATTATAATGAGGAATTTAGATATTTAACCGTTAAATATCTATATAATATGATTGTATAATTGTGAATAAAAATGTGTATTCAATGATAATAATTTATTATAGCATATAAACATAAATATGACATATAAACCACATATCCTACTAGAGGTAAACGACCTGGTTCTTCTAATTACAGAAGCCCGCTCTCTTGCATTTATATCGCAGTTAGCCATTAACCCTCTAACCGCCCAATTATTTAATTTGAATTTCACCCACTTGAAGTTGTTTCTCGCTGACGCGATCCACAACTTCAAGTGAGTGAAAATTATTCAGATTTGACAAAATGGAGGTCAACTGTTTCCAAATATTGCTGATTGATGTCATATTTTTTCTCTAACATGTTCAAAATGTGGTACATAATGTGCTAATAAAAAATGAAAACCCGAATATATGCGACACCGGCGGTTAAAGGGTTAAGGAGCGTATACACGAGGCATCCGCACCCACACCCGTTGTCTGCTGTTCGTCAAAATCGTATCCACCTAGATTACATTGTGCAATCACACAGCTCGGCACCCGCTTCCACACCCGCACAATTCGATACAGGACCGATTTTGACAGACGACGAACAACAGCGAAGACGGGAAATATATCACCCCTTTGGATATGAAAGGGTGTATCTGCAACTTTGCAAAGTGGCAGATAGAGTACTATTAGTAATTTGTATTTTGAAAAGTGGCAGATACACCTTTTCATATCCAAGGGGACGATATGTGAAATTACGTTGGTGTGTCCTTTGTAAATCTGAGGTCCTATTATAGACATTCAAATGACAAACGACGTGTGAATGAACAAAACGGACGACGGACGGCTGACAACAGGTGCGGGTGCGGATACCCCGTGTGGACGCCCCTTGATCCTTACAGCGCGGGGGTCGATTTTAGTCGTTAGAATCTGACGTCTGTAGACGTCAGATTCTAACGACTAAAGTCGACCCCCGCACTGTAAGAGTAAACATATTTATAATGATCGTAGACCCATAACATAGATATTCAAATGAATCAGAAAGAGCTGACTAAGACATTTATGATGATTGCGAATTGAAAAACTGAAAATTGAAAAACCCTTTGGTATCCATGATTTAGACAAAAATAATTCAGCGCTTTAAGGGTTAATACTGCTGAATTGTGCCTGTCACAGCTAACCCTTATGCTGCTGAATTGTGTGTTGCTTTTTTTTCAATCAATTAAATCAGGAATTTTCACCGCAATTCCCAGCTTCAAATGTTGAAATATGTATATATTTATAGGAAAAATAGACACATCCCAAATTGAATTAAGTGAGTACCTTTCACAGGCTTGTCTATCAATTTAAAATACTTTCATTCGGTTTTAAACGGTATACATGTATATACGGTCCCAGCAGCACAAGAGTTAATGCCAATCTCTGGTCGTAATACGGCGTTGTCTCATCGGTGTCGGCTCGATCACTGAAGTTAAGCAACGTCGCGCCCGGTTCATAATTGGATGGGTGACCGCCTGGGACTGCCAGGTGCCGTATACTCTAGGACATGTCGTGTCGTGGGGCTCAGTGAACCACGTAAATCAGATGGCTCGTCTGACTGACTTTGAATTGGACGTAAAAGAACCTCAATGGACGTAGGCGCAGTTTCCATCCGGCGAGACCACAGAAACTCCACAATGTGGAGTACTTGCCATGCACATAAGGCTATCAATGATATCATGAATGATAACAGGCCTTGCTAAGTTACTCCCGTGGCGCGATAGCACAATAGTGCGTACTGCCACGTAATATACAGATATAGATACAGATAGTGGTCTGTGACAGTGTCAGGTGAGCTGTCAGGGGATTAGAAAATATAACGCTTGCAAAAAGTTTCAGACCATTTTATAGCTCAGAATTGACTCATCATAATATATAGTCATGAGCTGCAGAGATTGCATTATAGCTCCAGTTAGTAGTGTTAATCCAGATATACTACTGTTGTTCAAATATCTGAACCCTTTAAAATCTAAGTAGTAAAATGTAGAAAGTGGTTAAATTTTACTCACTTTGGAACTGAGGGTGAAACGATTGCGACGTTTTGATCTGCCTGCAGCATGAATCTTAGAACCACGAATAACATATTCTGTACTAGTAAAATGCAGTTTTTTATCCACTAAAAAATTGAGTACAAAATAGTTATGTAAGTAGAATTTGATTCTAAAGCTATCCAGCAAATGTAAACCATGTTTCTCATTCCAATTGTAGTGCTTGAAGGATAAATAATCAGGCTGAAAACGGTCATAGACTCCATTAGCATATTCTAATGGAGTCTACATGCATGTGTATGTGCATCTACCTTTGAAAACGCTGTTTCCAATCGCGGAAAGAAACGTAGCTCTCATATATTATGAATATATATTTTTTAATTTATCAAAGCATGTGTAGCCTACGAGGCCTACTTCTTTTTACATGATTATTTCTTAAACCTTTCAAGCCGGAATTTACCATTGTCATCTTTATCCACTACAAGCCGCGAATTGCTGTCGCAATTCTCGACTTGTAGTGGATGAAGATGATTTGATGTGGTTTAAAAATTACAGAAAGTTGCCATGTATTGGTGAACCAGTTTCATGGGAATTTTCGTTCTAAAAACCTCAGTTATAGGACAATTAATTTTGTTTCCAGGGATGTAGAAGGATGCTTTAATGCATCACGAGGGCTTAAAGGGTTAAATTGGTATGATAATAAATATATCATAGGGTCACATCCACATCATTCAACAAATCGTGTGGCCTTGATTATTTTATGAATTCACATTTTGTAAATTTCGTATAGTAATCTCCGATCATGTTTTATTATTTTTTTAGATAACTTTATAATCAGTCAGGGGTACTGCGATGATTGCTAGTAGCATAGTAGTACTTTTCGCCCCCATCCGGCGAGGATCATTAGTGATCTGTTCCGTCAGTTGCATGCTATACGGCATGGTACGGAAGCACTAGTCTACAGCAATCATCGAAGGGAAGCTGCAGCCTCCTTGTATCTGGCCATAATCTTCGGGCGGACTGCCAGTGGCGTACCCTGGTACCTCCGCTCAACTGCAGTGCCAATACAGCTACCGGCAATAGCGTGTTGGTCTTGCACGGGGAATGAATGGAGTTACCCTTCCTATTGTTACTCTGGGGACTATCCGACCCGAGGATAGCGGAGCTGCGCGAAATGCCACGGGGTTTCAGCATTAAATTGCACAGCGAAACCCAAGTCTCCGGCCATCTGGGCATGTCTGAGGGTAGATCCCCTATACATGCCCAGAACCCCTTATCGGGCGAGCGAAGGAAAACGCTCTCAATAACCCACCATGCCCTATCACCCCCACCCTCACATCATCATCTGTACATTATTCATCTCATCAATTGACTACAATGTTTTTATTGTTTCATTACAATGTCACTTAAAAGACCATTAGTGCCGAAAAGTGACGTAAAGCAATGATTTACAACTATTACTATATAATCAGTCAATGTCGAATAAAACATGATAAAGTAACTACTTTTGCACTGTGTTGTATTATATCTACATTGACATTCCACCGACCTGTTTCTCGTGATATAAGTTGTAGGCAGGGAAGTCAGACGCAGTGTTCAATTGTAATAATCGTCCCCTTGGATATAAAAAGGTGCACCTGCCACTTTACAAAGTGACAGATACACCCTTTCATATCCACTACTTCATTACAAAATTACAAACGAAAATTGATGTCATCCCAAGGAGTCACTTTAAATATTTAAGTTGAGGACTTAAGAACGTTACAGAAACCGGCCCCAGGACGATTAAAAAGTAATCAACAGATTTGCATGAAACTTGTACCAGAAATGTGTCTCTCCAAGAACAAGCGATTAGATTCTGGAGGTGATCCGGGTTACGATCCTGATCCAGGATCCGGATTACGATAATCAATTTCGGCTTAGGTTAGCATTCTCTGCCTGACTATCTAGTTTGTTCTGTTCGAGTTTAGCTACAGTAGACTATCCCCTTTTGCGTAACTGATACTGCCACAAACTGGACACAATGTGGCTGAGGGGCGTGTTCACCTTGTGTATTTTCGGTATCGTGCAGCTTAGAAGGTTTTTCAGAGTTTGGATACCAGGACACCAGTATGAGATCAAGGTTCGCTGAAGCAATTCGAAACGTCTTTCAAATACTTGTTCCAAAGTTAGTACCATTATCCTTATTGATTCTTAGAACCATGAATAACATATTTTCAACATAAAAGAACCAGTGTTTAGTTCTTGTTTGACTTCTAAAGTTACTACTTTCCTTCTACATCGTCATCAACAATTACCTTATGACCATGCAATAAAAAATGCTCAGCCGCCACACACGATCAAAGATATGTACTCATAATCACACTATGTTGTCTATCATGAATTCATGATTATTTTAGATGAAAATTTCAGCTGATCTGCTCCTTTTCCTGCTGACTTAAATGTTTCGATTTATTTCACTGATTGAATATCAGCAGATGTAAGTGCTAGTCAATAGATATAAAGGTTGTGTGTATTTTATTAGTATTCTCGTTAGCTTGTTATCACCAGCTAGCATGTATAATGTGCAGTGTATAATTATTTCTAATAATTAGGCAGACCCCTGCTCCTAGCTATTTAAAAGCTTTTGTCTAAGAAAAATCGAAGAAAGTCTTATGGCTGAGTAAAGAAGATAAGCGATGTGCTCTTTGACCGCTAGCCCTCCGCCATGTTCCAGTCTTATTCCAGTGTGCTGCCATTATATTTCCTTACACACAGAACCAATCCATTTCTATACACAATTCAACCAGTAAACCAACAAGTTAGAAATACGACAGTGGAGGTAATGCCTATGGAACTCTTCGCTATATTCGCAAGTATTCACAATCAGACAAATTATTTGATTTTTCAACTCTAGTCGGCCTAGAAGGTCTGTGGTCAATACATATATTGCTTTGCCATTAGAAGACACATACGTACACACAACATTGTTAGCGTGCATTCCAATCAATGACATCACCACCAGGGCAAGGATCAAATGTACCTCTTAGAACAGATGAATGCCGAGCCAATTTGCTCACTTTACAAATCTGCTTGCCAAAAACTCTTCTGTTTCTTCTGCTTCTCCTCAGTACACCCCCAGACTCAACTTCGAATAGTCTCAGATCGCTGTGGTGATGCTGGAGCTGCGCTCTGTGTGAGTCCAGACTGGACTTGACAAGATGCCGCCTACCAGACCTGCCACTAGACCCTACCCGACTCTTTTACCACCAGAGCTGAGAACCGTAACTTGCAGTATCTAGTTTCAACTACACAATTTTAGAGTGCTGGTAGTCTACAGTTCACTAAACCTCATCATATCATCATCCATTTGCTCACTTAACATTGGCGATACCGCATTGACATTCTTAATTCACATTGTCTAAATAAAATGTTAATTACTAATTGAACTGATTTCATCAACAAACATCTAGAATATTTGTTTAATATTTATAGAAATTAACTCTTACAGCGCGGGGATAGACATTAGTCATCAGAATCCGACGTCTACAGACGTCAGATTCTGACCACTAAAGTCAATCCCCGCACTGTAAGAGTAAAAAAAATATGTCTGTTGCAATTTGTTCAAGGTCAAATGACTTTTTGACTGGACTATAATGGCCGTAGACCCATAGCATAGGTATTCACATGAAGCAGAAAGAGCCAACTAAGAAATGTATGATTATCAGGACCGGCCGGAGGCCGGTACTATTAAGTTTATTTTGCCTGAGTTTGTGTCCTATTTAGGGGAGTGAGGGGTGCTGTGTGGGGGAAACGGTTAATATTTCTGTACACCGGTCCTTATGAACATGTCGAATATAACGTTTCAGGTCCTTATCTTAAGTACTTTTTTTCTTTAACAAGAGTTCAGAAATAGTAATATTCACGATTATTTTTGTGGTTAAGAGCTTAAAGGGTTTTGGTTGAAATACTGTTGGCCCAGCGTCGCAGACGGTGGCCCAGTATTACATCAGCATTGGGCCAATGTATGTGTTATGTGGTGTTTCTGACGCCGGGATTTTAAAGGTCACCAGCATAATGCATCAGTCAGAAAAGACGGTACAATCACCCAATGCTGTTTCAATGACGGGCAAGCGTCGAAGACTGTGGGTCAACATTGAAACAGTATTGGTTGAATGCCACGTGTTTGCGCAAAGTATACAACAGACCGGGTGATAGATTGGTGTTGGACCAGCGTCGTAGACGATTGACTGGCATTGAAGCAATGAGCTGCAACGCTGGCCCAACATTGAACCGGAATTTGGTGGGTAGGCCTACATCCTCTGTATCAGGTACATCGTAGGCAAGTATTGAATGACTGTTGACCAGCACCGGCGATGGCGGTGGGAGGAATACATGTTTGTCGAAGACATTTAGGATTCTGGCCCATCTATAGCACTCAATCAGACGAAAACCTGGCCCCGGAGTTCGGGAACTCCTTTTCTAGTTTCAAATTAAATAACCTTTTGGTCTCCACGGTTTATACAAAAATGTGTCAGCGTTGTAAGGGTTAATGCACCGGACCCGTATTCTCGTACAAGTTACGATATATCGTTGGCTTTATACGATATACTGTATATCTGGTAGTTCTCGCGTGTTTAGATTTTCGCGAATTCCCGATTTTGGGATTTTTCACGAAGTTTAAAATTCGCAAATTTTCATTTTTTTTCAGTAGAGCTATAAATAATTAATAATTTTTACAAGATTCTTGTATTCGCGACTTTGACTTTCTCGCGAAATTCGCAAAAATTTAAACCCCGCGAATATTACCAGATCTATATTGTAACTTGTGCGAAATACGGACCCAGTGAGTTAGCACGACAGCACCTGCTCCGTCGGTTTGCGTCTTTCTTATTTCACTTCAAAATGTGATATGACTTCAAATTTCAAAATAAGTGAATTCACCTTTAGTGGTGATTTCACCAGTAAAAGGTCACTTCACTTATCTTGTCATTTGAAATCCTAACACAACATTGTGAAAGTCACAATAATTATCCGTTGTAAGCTAGATGATTGATCCAAATATAGTGTACATCTGAATAGATACATAATATTATTGACTGACATATAATGGCATGAAACATGTTAGAACAGAGGTGGTTATCATTATCATCATATATGACATTTGAAATCTAAACTATGTGTATCTATCTACTTTAAAGATCATAATCACAGACAGAATCAGCGTCTGTGGTCACAGCAACAACGTGTTTGAAGACAGTTAATCGTTAAAACTGATAGTGTCTAGGAACATCTAAGCTCGTCTAATGTACTGTAAGTAAGTAGCAATGTTACAATGAAGAAATACTTGTGAAAATCTCTTTTTTTAATATGGAATATTTCTGATAATCGCTGGGTTCAAAGCGTGTCTTCAATAGATTTTATTTTAAAAAAGTAGTCACACATGTAGATTGCATGTATGAACATTCGCCAGAATGATTTGACTAAAATATATTGATTCTACTTCTATTTCGTGTTTAAGTTTGACATGGCTAGTGGATTGATCAGCTTTTTTCTGTATGGCACTGCTAATTATAAGAGGTAAACCTACATTACTATAACTGTCCTAAAATGTTGTGGATATAAGCATGTATCAGGCGAATAAAGAAATATATATTGTTTCTATAACCGAAAAGTTATTACAGATAAAATGCGTGTTTGACATTATGTACATCACGGTTGCCTCATGACCATCTAACCCGAACCTGGAGGCGCTGGTGCGAGCGTCCTACGTACGAATGTAGACATTCGTACTAACCATGGAAGAGGCCCGTAGTAACACTCCATGGTTTATACAAAAATATTTCAAAGAAAAGAAGTTCTTTGAGGTTGTTGACCGTATTGAGTATGAGAGAAAAGTTCTGCATACATACGGAACCTTTGTGGAACCTTTCCTTATTATATCATACTATGATATACAGTCAGGGGAGGGGAGGTGTGTCAGGGGAGGGGAGGTGTAGTGTTACTCTCTTAAGTTATTTTCATTTTCAATATTATAAAATCAGTGCAATATTTATACTAAGAGTGATGTATACATGGTGTTAGGAAAATGGCATGACTGGTAATGATGGGTAATCAAAAGTGTTTTCCTAGACAAATAATTTACTTCGTTCCTCCTAGCCTATTGTTGAACTTTTTACTGCCAGACCCCTGTCACATTACTGATGCGAGATCTTCATTGGCACCGTTGTTGAATTGTGTTACTGGGCTTCATCAGCTGCTGGCTACAACCCATAAATGTTAATAACCAGGCTCTCATAGATGGTGTAGCATGTCCTGCGATGCGATCGTAATGTCTCAATATTTCTTCCGGAACACCCAGTAGGGGGCCTACATGGTCACCACTAGGATGGCTGCTATAGCTTACGATGCCAAGTCGGTAACAGTCTTTCTGGTGTGACATGCTGCCGTCGTAGAGCCAGCTTGTCAGCGATTTTCAAAAACCTTCCATGACGGTCGCGTTTTAAGCGATCCCGTGGATTCTTTGTGGTGTGTGAGAGCCTTAAGGGTTAAAAGATTAATTGGACCGGCATGTATTCTCGGAGGTGATACAGCAAACATACAGAAATATCTGTCAAGATGATTATCATACATCACTGCATGGACGTATATCAGATCTGGTATTATATTGTTACCGGATCACCATTTTTTTTCACTTTGTTCAATAAATTTCTCTCATTATAGAACTGAAGGCCAGGACCCGTATTCTGGTACAATTTACGATAAATCGTAGGCTTTGGATTTGTCTAGATTTCCATCTCGACCAATCGGAAGCCTACAATATATCGTAAATTTGTACGAGAATACAGGCCCAGTGTTTCATATCGACCGATCACAGCCCTAATATAAGATCAACGTTACTGATCGGTCTTCTATACAACGGTTTTGAGTCGACAGTGTATGTTACCAGAAATACATTAACCCTTTAAGCCCTCACGATGCATTAAGGCATCATTTCACATCCCTGAAAACAGACTTAATTTTCCTAAAACTAAGGGTTTTAGAACGAAAATTTCCATGAAACTGGTTTACCAATACATGGCAATTTTCTTTAATTTTTAAACCACATCAAATCATCTTCATCCACTACAAGTCGAGAATTTCGATAGCAGTTTACGGCTTGTAGTTGATGAAGATGACAATGATAAATTCAGGCTTGAAAAGGTTAATACCAAGTGTAAATTCATCGCCTTAGCTATGAAAGGGTGTATCTGCCACTTCACAAAGTGGCAGATACACCCTTTCCTTTCCTATCGAAGGGGACGTAATGTATTCTTTAATATGAATGATTGTTGCGTCATAATTTTATCAGTTTCCTATGGCGGCCGGAGGGGGAGGGGGGTGAGGTTCACTTTACGTGTTTTTGTTACCCCCTCAGCACTATGGTTGGCCATCACCCTCATAAGTAAATAAACCTTCTGAGGATAATTAAAAAACCCTCCACGGACAATTAAAAGCCTTCCGCGGATAATTTATTTTTATTTCTCCGCGGAAGGTTTTTAATTCTCCGCGTAAGGTTTTTAATTATCCGCGGAGGGTTTTTAATTTTCCGCGGAAGGTTTTTAATTATCTGCGGAAGGTTTTTAATTATCCGCGGAATGTTATAATTCTCCGCGGAAGGTTTTTAATTATCCGTGGAAGGTTATAATTATCCACGGAAGGTTTTTAATTATCCTCGGAAGGTTTATTTACTTATGAGGGTGATGGCCAACCATATAGCACTGCTTAGCAGCACTTCAATCAGTGCATGACTAGCCTATGACCTGCCTGACTCACTTCGCGGTACACCCGGTCACATATTTGCCCGCAATTTTTTTAACACAGCAAGCTGTTTAAAAAAGACACTCGATCGCGTCGCCTACCGAAACACTTGGGTGCCATGAAACTGATACCCTGTGAAACGCAGTGACGTCAACGGAAACCCTTTTGATTAGCCACTCGGTGAAAATAATGGCCATCCATGCACAGACTTCATAGTATTAGATTGCTAGGTGAAAACATTGCAGGTCAAGGCTATTGAGTTTCAAAGAATATTTCGTATGCCTAATAATACGGCTGTCGACATCTAGTGATCGTATCAGAACTACTCAACTTAACCCTTTGAGTGCGGGCGACGCTTTTAATCGCATTCATGCTGTTTTTCTACAACTAAAATTTGACAGAAATTGAACAAATATGCATGTATAAATCTTGAGTAAAGCCCCCATTGTGAAATTTAGCAGGTTTAATTTTCAAGTGAGGAGGTATTTTCCTTTCATTTGAAGTTGGCAATTGCGTGAGCAATGCCAACTTCAAATGAAAGGAAAATGTAAAGTAGTAATGAAGCACTTAAAGAGTTAAAAATGGAGGTCTCTGTGACAGAGCCTTAGGATGTCATCAGAGGAATAACTATCGTGGAAGTAAAATAGTTAAATAAATAGCTAATTAAATAGACTCTGGGTCCATCCCACTAAGAATCTTGAAATTAAGATTATCTTAACTTTATCTTATTTTCATTAGAAAGTTAAGAATAATCTTAACCTTTCTAACGGGAATGAGAGATAATTTGATAAACTTAATATTAAGATTCTTATAGTGGGATGTGCCCCAGGACCTATTATCTGATTACATTTTTATTGTTGAAAACAAATAGCAGTAGAGATATAGGTCTCATGAATAACAAAGTCAAGGCTGTCATCGATTATGTTAGAACCAGTATTCAAATAATATTTATTGCAAATCACATACAGCACACAATTCTCAAATCGCTATACAAAATATAATATTGCGTTCGCCACTTCAGGGAAACCGAGTCAACAGAATTACTCCCCCACCAGTTGCCTGACATTAATTACCGATGCCAGACAAACAGAGTCCTCGGGATAGGACTTGGAGTAATCCTGAAGAGTTGGAATCCCTGAAGTGGCAGAAACATTTTGAAAAGCAATTTTAAAATATAGTGACTTTAAGGTTTGGCTTTTATTGTTCTTTCATATTAATCACCACCACTACGCCGCCAGAAACCACTGTGAGCGGAGCTCCAGCTTCACCAATCTCCTTTCTTTCAACGCATCCCATTTGTCAACTGGTTCAGTGCAACCCTAAAAAGTTAGATAAGTATATTGTAATACCATAATTTATACAATTGGTTGAAACATATTTATTCTTAAAAATAGTATGCTACAAAGTTCGGCCATAATTGGATCTGCGTCATACAAGTGTTGGTATCATGCATAGTGCCCTGCAAATAGTAAAAGACAATAATATATGTTTACTCTACAAGTAAGTATATAGGGGAGATCGGGGCTAGTTCGAACAAAAAAAAAGATTTAATCTTTTATATGATGAAGTTAGGAAACTGATATTTTTGTCCGGAACTACTCAACAATAGATGCTATTTTAGCATACTTTATTCTCAAATTGAAAACAAAGTAGAGTCAGAAAAACATGTTAAAGTTAGATTTTTCACTGTTCGAACAAACCCCACACCTGGGGTTAGTGCGAATATTGGATGGGGTGTGTCTGAACAGTGTTGAATGTACCAGATATTTTGTGGGGTTAGTATGAACAGTCGAACTGGTCCCATTTTTATTTGTTCTTTGTTCGAACAAACCCCACATAGACGTATTTTGAAAAATTCTATATTTAGAACTAACATCATGAAAGGCAACCTAACATGTACAAAGGATTATTAACTTCAGTTGTGGTACTACAACTACAGGATTTGAAACTGTCAGGTTCAATGGCAAACATTGAGCAAAATAATATTTTGTGCGATAACAAAAAATACTTTTGACCCTCAAAATTAAAAAGTGTCATAATTTGTTTTGAAAAAAACCTTCGAGCATGAAGTCAAGGGTACTGAAACAGTCCTTCACTAGGATCGAGACAGCACAGAACGAAAATACATTTACTGTCAGAATTATGGGCACTGTTCTGACTCACCCCTGTGCGAACTAGCCCCGGTCTCCCCTGTTGCCGTTTGGCTTTACAGATTTGCAATAAAGTAAACCTTATCAAATCACGTTGATCCCACACAAGTGGTGCTGTATTCGAACCCGTGATACCCACGCTGTACGAAACACTTTTAACCCTTACAACGCTGGAATACTTCTGTATAAACCATGGAGACCAAAGTTTTTTTCACATTGAAAGCATCATAAATTTCTTAGTTAACTCTTCCCGATTCATTTGAATACCTATGTTATGGGTCTGCGGCTATTATAAATATTTTAATTCTTTCAGTGCGGGGATCGACTTAAGACGTCAGAATCTGACGTCTACAGACGTCAGATCCTGATGTATAAAGTCAGTCCCCGCACTGTAATTAGGGTTAATGACAATACAAATTTGTTTTTCATTTACAACCAAAAGCTGCTATAAATCACTGTTGAAGTTTACCTCTTGCTTTTCCACTTTTCCCTCTGGTTCTTCCTCCGCCTGCTCCAGTTCCTTCTTTCCTTCCTTTAGATAGCTGACATTCACAAGTGAGCTGTCCTCAATTACTGTTAACAGAAACAAAAACAAATTTGTCAATTAGATTCAGTCACGGAGAGATAGTTTAAAACCCAGCCTAGCAGGAGACGAATCTGTGCGACTCGCCTCCCGAATCGATTCGGGAAAAATCTGCATGCTAGACAATGTCCCTAATTCTCCCTATATGATAGTCTTACTTAGTCGTTACGATGTTATGTTTACATTCTGCACTTGACCCTTACAACGCTGAATTATTTTTGCATAAACCATAGAGACCAAAACAGTTTTTCGAATTTGAAATCATCATAAACGTCTCAGTTAGCTCTTTCCGATTCATTTGAATACCTATGTTATGGGTTCACGACCATCAGAAATATTTTAATTCTTTCAGTGCGGAGACCGTCTTTATACGTCAGAATCTGACGTCTACAGACGTCAGATTCTGACGTATAAAGAAGGTTCCCGCGTTGAAAGGGTTAAGTAATCACCGCTAAACTTCTTCCAAAATAATGTTACCATGTGGCAGCTTACTGCATTGATTTAAATATTTAGAGAAACATGTTTGCATAACATACCAATCGCGGGTGGAGTTGTCTGTCCAATGTAAATCTCAGGATTCTGCCTGTGAAATCAGATGGAAAATAACATTTAGCATAATTTATGGATGCAGAAATCTTTTTTTATATCTGCTAAACTATACTTTAATTCCGTCGTAGGCTTACAGTACAATGTATGATAATTGTGATAAAATGAATGAGTTGCAATCCCAACGAAGTGATTGTCGTTATACACCTCAAATTGACAATTATTGATACTAGGATTGCATCTAGATAAAGACTTAAATCCTAGGGTTATTTGAAAAATAAAATCTCATATTCTAGATCAATATAGTCGCAGTGTGTAACCTAGAACTATTATTTCATTCATATATAAATATTGTCTTGTGTGATTAAAATAATATTAAACACTAGATGTGGTCTATGCCATTAGATATTACAATTTAAATGATTTACCAATCTGTATACAATTTTCACCGACTAGAATTAATTATTTATTCCAACATGAAATTTGTTATTAGTCAGTACGGTGCGGTTCTTACAGCTAATTGTAACCGCTGTATACCCGGCAAACAGAAAATATTTGTTCAACATTTGTACAACGGCGGCCCAACGTGGAAAACGTTGGGCCGTCGTTATACAAATGTTATACAAATATTTTGTATTTACTGGGTAGGATAGCATGTAACCAGTCTACATTAGGTAGGAATAAGTCAATGCCGTGAGCGGTAACACAGTTGTTTCTTACTTTTCTCCTTCAACTGAGTTGATACTGTCATCAATATCTTCAACATTGGTTTTCTTCTCATTATGAGTCTTACTCAGTCTCCTCAAAAATCTCAGAATTGATCGCACTGATCGTGGCATCTGAAATTCACAGTTACAACAATATTTAATTATGAACTGCACATAAAGCGATGATAGCGATTAGCCTACTATATATATGATCGAATTTACCACTTTGATATATAAGTTAGTTCACGACACTGCCTCAGAGTGACCAGATTAATAATGATCATTATGAATGCATTTACCAATTTGACATACTTTATGACACTGTGACTGTCTCAGAGACTGGGTGTGACCAGATTATCCCCCCCCCCCCCGCCGTGAGCAGCCATGGCGGCCATTAGGGACACATAATTTGCTACATAATTATTTTCAAACGATAGAATAACATGTGGAGTACATTCACACAACGAATTGATTCACTCATCACTGTACAATTTGTATTAGTAAATATAAATATTATTAATCACTTGACCAATCACATCGTAATCGTAAAACATAACAGCGCGAATTTATATTAGCAAACCCACTAACGTCAGGCCTATTCATCATTGGCATTGCTAAAACATACCAGCGCGAAGGCGAGCGCGAAGCCGAAGCCGGAGGGTAAAGCGAAAATTTTCACAACTATTACATTTTTTTGCGCGTCGCGGCGGTTTTTGATCAGTAATCACAGTAAGCTTAGAAGTTAGACAAGACAAGACTATATTTCCATGACGACGTCATAAACACTTATAAATAAAGCAGGTATCGATGCCGACGCCATCAACATGTGTAAATAAAGATCACGCCATAAAATTACAAGAGTGAAAAACGGCATAAATATCGTATTTTAGCGCCCTGGGCTATGGATATAATTACTTCAAAAATAACAAGCTTATCTCATCCTAGCATTAGCAACAAACCAGTATACTTACTTTACTTTAAACTAGATTACTTTGTGGAATAAATCAAGTAATGATGATGACAAGTCAACACGTTGCATCTGTCTCAACAACAGGTGAAGCAATGACAAACTTTCTGGTTGCTGTTGCCATCCCTTCACCTGGTCCAATATGAGGTTAAAACTATGACGTCATAGATCATATAATTAAAAAAACACTCAGGAAACGTCTTTGATCTGAAAATGATTCAATATTGTGGGGAGCCTCCGTGACCGAAAGGTAGCGTGCTAGGCATCAGACTGCCAGGGCTCGAATTACAAATTCTGTGTCTGGAAGGCAGTGTCATCTCATTCATCTCACCATCCTCAGGAGGTTCTCTTGGCCCAGTTCAGCCTACAAGTGCACAAAGGTGGCCTAAAATCCCACTCATTTAATTTCATCAGAAAATACATGCAGATAAATATAATATTCAAATTAACAAATCAACAGTTATACTGACAAATCAATAGCTAATATAATTAGGCCTACATGATGTATGTTTCATCCAGTGAGCTACTGTAGGTGTTTATTTATTTTTTTAATCCAATAATTCGATATTTTTCATTGTAATAACACTGACCATCCACTATATAAGCAATGCAATGCAATGCAATGCAATGCAATGCGATGCAATGCAATACAATGCAAAATCTCAGTGACCTGAGCTCAGAGGCATGACAAGCCTTACAGTTAATTGGATTCTAGTTTAATTGTTTACATAAAAATCTTATACATCAATCACGTGTCATGTTTTAAAACTAATTAACGTTTCCAAAAATAGGTTGAAAGTTGTTGATTTTAAAATGATGTTTTTTTTCGCCCTACCTCATTAGACTTTTTTCTGATTTAAACAGTGGACATATTCTTGATAAAAACAATCAACGTGGGATGCCCACTAACTATCACGGATGTATGGTCGTCTACGGATATAATGATTCCTCATCCACAGAAAATAAATTCTCGCCTAACGTTCAAAATACGTCTCGCACGTTGACTCAGCGTTTACCATTAAAGCGCTTAATTAAACAATTTAAGTTTTTACCTACTTGAAGTAGGTAAAAAGTGTGTGAAAATAACTCACATTTGTTTAATTTGAGAAAAATATTGATGTTCAAACACACTTACTCCTGTAATTCCCAATATCAGTGATTTTGTCGGCTAATAAAACAAATTTAAAACGACTACAATCGTGATAAGCGGTTAAAGTGTTAACCCTTTCAGTGCGGGGACCGTCTTTATAAGCCTACGTCAGAATCAGACGTATAAAGACGGTCCCCTCACTGAAAGAATTAATAAATAATAATGGCCGTAGACCCACAACATAGGTATTCAAATTAGGCAGAAAGAGCCAACTAAGACATTTATAATGATTTCAAAATGAAAAAACCCTTCGGTCTCCATGTTTTTTGCAAACATACTTGTATTACAGCGTTGGGTTAAAACTCACAGGGTTATCTTGAAAAAATGTCTCACCGTGTATTGCGGCCAGTGTCACATCTTGTGTAATCCGCTGATAATAAAGTCATTCACTTTTCTAGATTTCTTGTGTTTGCTACTTATTAACGCATGCTCCGGTAAGGTAACCATGGCAGCGGAGACATTCTTCCTCGTTATATTAGCGGTACTCTCCAAATTAACCCCTAGATCACTGATATATTCAATTTAAATATTCAGTCACTTGAAGTTGTGCCTCGCTACCGCGACACACAACTTCAAGTAACTGAAAATTTGTGTGATTTGCGAAATTTAAGTCCCAACATATATCAGTGTTTCAAGATTGAAAGCATATTTTACTTTGAGGAACTAATTATACAGGTGCTAGTAAAAACACAGAATGTCTACTGTGGTCGACATCAGTGCTCTAAGCGTTAATGCACAGAATGTCTAATGTAGTCGACACCAGTGCTCTAAGGGTTAACGTAATCCATCGTGGATTTTACCTCCACTCTTCTTAAAACGCTGCCCTGCAGAGGCAATCAGTAACTGGTTATTTATCTTGTTTATCAAGCAAGCAATTACCAGATTACCGCCGCTAGCCTTTGCAAGGTGATTCCGTCGTGCAAAGCCAAGATGCAGCATTTGCTTACTTTACATGTATATAAAAATTAGGCCTATCACGTGACGGTTCCAGTTGCTTCCCTCCTCATTTGTGTCATGTCAATTCAGGTAGACGTTGACCCAATGTTTTTCAATGTTGGGCCAGCGTCGAAGACGATGGGCTGGCATTAAATAAACATCGGATCAACATCTACATAATGGTATTGGACATTTATGTTTCTTCATTCACCTTTTTTATCTGCCATCAGTAGGCCTAAGTTATTTTATTATTTTTTCGCATCCATATTTGTATCTGTCTTCCATTGTGGCGACATGACCCAGGTAACCTAAATATGTAGGCCTAATTTTTTCAGTGCGGGGACCGTCTTTAGATGTCAGAATCTGATATCTGTGAACGTCAGATTCTGACGTCTAAAGATATCCCACCCGCTGACAGGTTTAGACGTCAGAATCTGCCGTCTACAGACGGTCCCCGCACTGAAATGGGTTAGCGCCATTGCAGTGGCGGGTCGATAGGGGAGCAGTCGCGCGTGCCCCGACGCCCCCCCCCCCCCCCCCGTAAGGGTAGAAATGATGCAACCGTTGGCTACGCCAACGAAACAATTAAGTGGAACGTTGCAGCAATGCCGAAAGTTGTTTGATGCAAACGGGGGGGGGGGTGTGGGGTGGACATCATAACAGAATAGCAATCACACCAAATCATACCGATTTAATACACCAACACATGTGATAATTTTGTTTTAAAATAGCGCATATTCTGAATGGATCTAGCTGTTTTGCGGGAGGTATATAGGCCCATATTAAGGTGCCTGGAAATAGCCAGGTGAAGGACATAAATGGACAACTGACTCCGAGCTGAATATTTTTATATTAGCGTATCAATATCAAAAGATTGCTCTTATACTATTGCACATTTCAGGTGGCAGAAAAATATACTTTGTAAATGATAAAAAGTTTGTAGTGATATCGGGCACAAACAACTCAATTATTTCAGCTCGGGATCCATGTTTGTGGATCTCACGCTGAAATAAATATATAGGGCATATTCCAAACATAGTGAGTTGGGTAAGGATCTCGCATCTTGAGTCCAGTCAGTATTCACGCAAATCACATGACAGTGTGAAGATGGGATCTCTATGATTCTATGATTCTATGATTCTATGCTCCTAATTTTAATGCGCTATTTCTCCCAGAGTTTTTATCAAATCGACTTTAAACCTCATCACAATGATCCTTAGGTATTGGAGATTTTTGCTGTGACTTTTCTAAGTCAGCCATCATGTTCTTTCGGATTTATACAGGTTTTTCTGGATCACTATACTGCTCTGCAAAGGCAAAAGGCAGTATCTGCTTACTTGTAAAGTGAGCAGATACTGTCTTTTGGCTTGCACGGCAGTAGGCCTATGATAGGGACCAATGTTGGTTCAATGATGTACATGTCTGGTGATTCTTCATTCATTGCTTTAATGAAAACAGGAGGGTGAACAGTGTTCCCCTATGTGAAGACCGAGTGCACCCTTTAGTCTCTACATTTCATAATAAAAATACTTTAATCAAATGATGGTTTAATTCCGGGCCAGCGTCGCAGACAGTGGCCCAGTATTAAACCAATATTGTGTATTTAGTATGGACAGTAGAAAAATGCTACATTTGATAATTTAAATAATAGTTGCAATTCCATTCAAGCACAAAACGTTGACTCAATGTTGTTTTATTGTGTGGCTAGCGTCACAGACAGTGATACAAAAGCAAGTAAACAGAGACACAAGTCAATGTGTGTACTGGGCACTCTGAATATGATTCCATTCGACAAACAAATATATATCTTTTCAAAAGTCCAAAAGCTCAGTGGGGACTTTTGATCTCTGAAATTTGAAATCAGAAGTCTGAAGTCTAAAATTCCAATTAAAAAATAGCTGCCTAAATTCCAATTAATATGGCATAAGAAAAACAACCCAACGATATTTAAAATGGTCACCAAAAAACTCACAAACCTTAGTCCAACATTATTGTAACTTAAAAGTCACAATTCCTTTCTAGTTATAATTGTAGAATGAAAACATTCATGTCCGACATTTATACATATGCTTGTCGACATCTGTCCACATTTTGCTTTTATCAAAGAATGCAACATTGTTGTGATATTTCAAGCTATGCCGCTCCACTATAGTAGAATAAGAAGGGTAACTTCACTTCTGTTTTCAGTCGAAATTACACAATGCCCAGCAAAAACAGTAGACATTGACTCATTTATCATTTATTTGTTTTCAACATCACTGTATTATAGTGAAGACCTGCGCGGGCCTCTGAATCATGCCGGAACCCGCCCCGTGCGCCCCCGCGCTTGACTGAACCCGCACATGACTTTATATTTCAAGCTGTACCCGAGCATGCCCCGCGCCCGCACAAGTTGTACCTGTGCCCGCCCCGCACCAGCACCATTGTAAATGTGGAGCGGTCTCGGCGGCTTGAAAAAAACAAATATGTTCCTTCCCCATCCTCTTGTGAAACTCAGTAATGTGGGGAGCCTCCGTGACCGAGAGGTAGCGTGCTCAGCCTCAGACCTCCAGGGTTTGAATTTCAAATCCTGTGTCATCTCACTCATCTCACCTCAGGAGATTCTCCCGGCCCGATTTAGCCTGTATGTGCACAAAAGAGGCCTAAAGCCCGATTCATTTTTTTTTCAACTGCTCATTGTAAGCATGTTGTGACAGTTCTCTATGCTATGTCTAGGGCTATATGCTATGTCCGGCTTTAATTCCGCTGGTAAGTTTACACAATCGCATATTCACATGCTGAAATACATTCATACCTGTTCATTGCATAACAAACAAGTTATGCTATTAAAATCGCCTAGAAATCTTCAATAATTAACCATTATATTTTGCAGAAACTGTAGACTTTCCACAGAGCAAAATCTCACAAAGGAATTCCCATGAAAGCTGCCTGTTTCCAGACTGTGAAAGGGAAAGAACAGACATTGGCGTATGATCCCAGACCTGCACACATGAGAAACAGGCCTGAAAAAGTTGAGCCATCATTAAACCAACTATGTGCCAATGTCTCCTATAAATACCAGTGTCTAGTCTTATTATATTGCCACTGGCCATTAGGTCTACTGTGAGTGTGATATAAACTGATGGAGTGGTGCAGAGGTTGGACTAGTATAGACTATATTAATGTCATTTTAAGACTCACCATATGTTAGGTACATCACAGAGAGTCATTTTGATGTTTTTTTCGTGCTTTATGTGAATTTGTGAGACACTGCAATAAAAGACATATTTTTCTCAGTTTGATTGTTCTTTTTTATCACTATTCCTTGTAGAATATTATTATTATTATTATTGTAGAATAAAAAACATGAATTGTTTTGAATGGCATTTTTATAACCTTTTCTGGGGGTTCCCATCATTAGATTTCTTGCAATTACGAAAAATGCTGCCAGCTCTTTAATTTTATAATTGTTGCAGTAAATACTTAAAAAGGTAAGTGGAACACGCATGATGTGGCCCCTTCTGATATTTTTTTCACACAGGTGCCATTTATTTTATTTTTTGTAATAGAATTCAAAAAAATTATATAGACCATGTCCACTTCTCTATGAGAAAACTCTAGAGGCCATCATTGAGGTCGTTTAGACAACAATGTGGGAATCTCTCAGTAAAGAATTGAGATACCCGGTGAAGACTGCACTAGTTGCCTAAGGTGAAACCTGGATCAAGTTTTGTTTGCCGGCCCTACGCTCTCTCACGGGGCGGGCGGAGGGTAAACATGAAATGAATCGGGCTTTAGGCCACCTTTGTGCACATATAGGCTAAACTGGGCCAGGAGAACCTCCTGAGGATGGTGAGATGAATGAGATGACACTGTCCTCCAGACACAGGATTCGAAATTTGAGTCCTGGCGGTCTGAGGCCGAGCACGCTACCTCGAGGTCACGGAGGCTCCCCACAATACTGAGTTTTACACGTGGATGGGGAAGAAAATTTTGTTTCTTTCCAACCGCCGAGACGGGGAACCGAACCCCAAACTCTAGCGTGAAAGGCATGAAAATTCATCAAAATTTGTCTTCTTCCATTATCACCTCGTGGACCTAAAAAAAGTAAAGCAATGCCTAATTTTTTTTATTTTTTTGTGCATATGTGGTATATTTGCTACTGTTTTTTATTTGCTACTGTATTGTGGGGCACTCATCGGGTGCGCTGATGTATCTAAAAACTAAAACTCTCAATAACGTTCATCTCGGTGGTTTTCTTCAGCTGCTCAAAAAAGTTCGAGTGTTTGGGTAATCTTTTGTATTCTGTATCCCTTCCGCAATTTGCAAAATTGAGGTCACGACTTTTGGACGTTTTTTTATTTTAATTCAGATTTTGATCTAGCGCAGTATTTTTCTTGCTCAGTAAAACAGTGAAATGCAGTCAAATATTTCTTTTAGCATGTCGGCAGTTGCGAAAATAAGGTATAAATAAGCATAATTTTATTCGACAATTTTAAAATTTTTGTGATGTACCTACATGTAGTAGCCTACGTTCCACATATTGATCAGCCGCTAAGTGATCAAAGCAGACGACGCTGGTCTTCGTCCGTACCCACTTATCTCTTCGTAAAGGGATGGTCCAAAGTTTCATGCGCTGCTTAATTGACCAGAGAAATAAGCGCCCTCCTCTTTTGTTGTAAATCATGAAACAGATTAAACGATTTTAGTCGGTCTTAGTGATAAAAGAGTCAAAACATTTTGATTTGACAAATTAAGAGATCTGGACACATTTATTCAAATGATCATTTTAATCATATCAAGTACTCCAAAATTAAAACATCACTTTCTTGCTCGCTACACTTCCTTCTTCTATTCTTTCCTTCGTCTATTAGTTTTACTATTCCTTCTTCCGTTATTCTCATTCCTCTATTCCTTCCATTCTCTATTTTTTCTTATATATTCTTTCCTTCTTCAATTCGTTTCATCCTCTATACCTTTCTTCTGCTCTTATTTTCTTTTTTACTTCTTCCTTCTTTTATTTCTTCTTTTCTTTATTCATTCTTCCCTTTTTTCTCCTTTTCACTATTCTTTTTTTCTTCAATTACATTGACCATCCATTCCTTCCTTTATTCCTTTCTTCCTCTATTCCTTCCTTCGTCTATTCCTTTTTTTCTCTATTCCTCCCTCTCTATTTCTTTCTTCCTCTATTCCTTTCTTCCTCTATTGCTTCCTTCCGCTACTATTTCCTATCTTTATTTATTATTTCCTTCATTTATTTCTTCATTCCTTCCTTTAGTCATTGATTTTTTTTCTTCCTTTCTGTCTCCATTCCTCATTTCCTTCATGCCTTCTTTCTTTAATTGCATCGATCATCCATTTCTTTCGCTATTCTTTTTTTCCACGCTCGCATGCCATTGAAATGGTGTTTATAGTGACCGGGCATGCTGGGAGTTCAGCCAGTTTGAAGTTTTATGTGATCATAGAAAATATTTTTTCAAGACTCTGGGTCTTAAATCCGGTTCAATCCCCGGTCACTAAGTGTCCCCATCTATATCTCAATGGCAGGCGAGCGTGTTTTTTTCTTATATTCCTTCCTTCCTCTATTCATCCCTTCCTCTACTCCATCTATTCGATATTATTTCGATATTTCTTCGTTCTTTGATAACATCAACCATCCCTTCCTTCCTCTATTCTTTCTATCCCTTCATTTATTCCTTTTATCTATTCTTTCATCTATTACTTCCTCTCGCTACTTCCTTTATTTTTTCGTTTCTATTTTCTTCCATCATTTATTCATTTTTATTCTTCCATTCTTCTTACATTCCTTCCTTTCTATATTCCGTCTTTCTTGAATTGCATCGACCATCTCTTCCTTCCTCTATTCTTTCCTTCTTCCCCCTATCTTCATCTATTCTTTTCGTTCTCTACTCCTTCCTTTTATTCATACTTTCCTTTTCTTATTTCCTTCCTCCTTTCCTTCCTCTATTTCTTCTTTCTTCAATTACATCAATCATCCTTTCTGTCCTCTACTCCATCCGTCCTCGATTCCTTCCTTTTTCTATTCTTACTCTATTCTTTCCTTCTTATATTCTATCCTCTATTTCTTCTTTCTTCTATTCCCTTTTTCCACTATTTCCTTTCTTCCTTTTCTCCTTCCTATATTTCTTCTCTCCTTTATTATTTCTTTGTTCTTATTTTCTTCATCCATTGCTTCCTTCCTCTATTCTTTTTTCTTTGAATTGCATCGATCATCCATTCCCTCCTCTACTCTGTCTGTCTGTCTACTGTCTGTCTGTCTACTCCTTCCTTCCTTTATTCATTTTTTCTTCTATTCCTTCCTTTTATTATATATCTTTCCTCTATTGCTTCCTTCCCTCTATACCTTCCTTCCCCCATTTATTATTTCCTTATTTTGTTTCTTCATTCCTTCCCTTATACGCTATTTCTTGTGTTTTTCTTCCTTCCTCCATTCATTCTTCGATTCCTTCTTCCTTTAAATGCATCGATCATCCCTTCTATCCTCTACTCCATCCTCTCTCTATTCTTTCTTCTATGTCTTTCTTCTTATATTCTTATATTTATTTTATCTTCATTCTAAAGCATTGTTTTTGTAACGATATTACAGTGTATATTTACGTGTATGTGGACTGCGGGCCACAGTCTTCGACGCTAGCCCGTTATTCCCGGGCCGTTATTACACCGATATTGGTTCATAGTCTCATGTTTGCTGGATAAAATAACCTATTTTTAGACTCCTAAAATAATATATTCCTGCAGTGAAAATATATATATATAGGCCCTATACTACGGTAGGCTTGCCACAGTTTTATATGTTGGTTGAAATCGGTGCACTTAATGCACAATAGCGAGAAAAGGGACTGGGCTTCACGCACACCCATGCACACTGATGCGGGGATGTCCTTATATTCTCAAGGTTTGATAGTCCGAAGATCCTATAGTCTGAAGGTTCGATGAGCCGAATTAAATTAACTTTTCAGTGTAGTATGCATGCTTATTTAGATAATGTATTTTGCCTCTGCACAGTATCTGCTTACTTGTAAAGTTGTTTGCTTGTAAAGTAAGCATATTTATATATACTACCTTTTAGCTTTGCATGGCAGTGCTATGTAGGCGCATCACAGCACACATGGGACCTCACATGACATTGAGCTAATGCTGCTTTAAAGTTGGGCCAACGTCTAAGACGTTGGTCCAACATTTAAGTTACATTGGTTTACCTTTTTGTGTTTTTAGTGTAGTCCCCACTCGGCTAACACGAGAAGTTCACCCAATGTTGTTTCAATGTTGGGACTGGCTAGAAACGGCTCACCTGCATTAGACATAATTGCTTTCTTTAACATTAGCGAAAAACAAGATATTAAATATCATTTTTGTGTTATCAGCAGTGCAAGTGAAAATATTATTCCCTTTATTGTTGTAGTTAGGATTATTGTTATCATTACCATATTTCTGGCCTATTAAATAGTCCGGAAATCTGGCAACTTTTGTGAGGAAGGTGAGGATTTTGAAAACAATGAGAAAAACGAGGATTTTGACAAGGTGAGGGAAATGAGGATTTTGAAAAAGTGAGGGGTGTGAAGATTTAAAAAAGTGAAGAAAACGAGGATTGTTTAAAATGTGAGGAAATTAAGGATTTGTCTTTTTATTCCGTCATGTAGGCCTACTTCGATCTATTCCATCTTTCTTTGCCAGTCTGTGTCCCTTTCAGAACGAGTTGCTCACGAACAGTATGACTCCATTAGGAAATGTGCACCTTCTGGAGATGTCATTATTTAAACATGTTGGTTTACTTTGTATTAGTTACTTCCATTACTCATTCAAGCTTAATTGCAGTTCTCCACGTCATTCGAATTATCTCGGATCAACTATTATAATCAATAAATTGGATAGTCAATGAAATCACATTCTAATCAATGTCAATCAATAGTTCAATAAGAAAATTTAATATGATGAATTTATAACATTTTCACTTCATGCAACAGCATTCTAAGGTTAGTGCATGTGGTGACTGCCTGGATTTAGTCATGTAGGTCTACTATTGTTATATTGACAAGTTTACTGAACTCATGTGCCTTTGAAAACCTCTCCATATCATGATTCTTCATCTAGCGTCCGGGTAAATAACTATCCGGATGTGTTGCTGCCGCTGTAACGAACGTTAGAGTTCTGCTATGTTCATGTCCTATTCCAGTGTACCATTGTGCCAGTGTGCCATTAGGCCTATACTTACACACAGAAATAGTCTATTTCTATACGCAATTCAACCAGTAAACCAATACATTTAGAAATATGACACATATGAAATATGACATCTGATAATTAAACAACATATATTATATCAGCTTATTAACATTAGCTAACAATAGCTATTTCAGCGACTTGTGATATAAAACATGACATAGCAATAACATCTAAAACAGGCAGTTTAGCTGACTCGGTTCTGCAGATACCTGGAGCTTAGGTAAAATTATAGTTAAGTTACATTAAGTTATAATTAAGGTCTACCGCAAGTTCATTGAAAAACTGAAATAGTATTTTTGTACATGTTTTTACATGCTGCATGGTTCCCCTTTTCGCCCACCTGTGACGTCATGCTAACTTCAATAATAGTAAAAACAAAAGTGGAGGTCACTACAAGAAAACTGATGAGAAAACTGATGAAGTCACATGATTCTTGAATTGGCAGCATTTGTTCATCTTTCATTCTGTAGGCCTATCTAATTATGGGCTTGCTGTGGGCCTATATTATACTGTACGTTGTTCGTACAGGTGCAAACATGTATGGCTCCGACCATGTAGGGGGCCGAACAGACAAGAGAACGAACTTAACTTTTTATGGGGGCCGAACCGGTAGGAGGCCGAAATAAGCGATTAGCTAGCTGACTGATTCATTGATTCATTCATAAACTTCAATAAAAATCAAAAGCAACTACATCGATGAGTGGAGTATGTTTCATCTGGCACATACATCATCCCCGGGGCCAGGTGACGTTGGGAGCATTCATTGTACTAGTATCACCTAATCCCTGACAGATGAAGTTTGCCAAGTGTGCAGCGAGCCCTTCATCCCTTCCAAGGATGAGGTATAGCCAGTGTGCAGTGAGCCCCTCATCCCTCCTGAGAGATGAAGTTTACCCAGTGTGCGGCGAGCCCCTCATCCCTTCTAAGGATGAGGTTTAGCCAGTGTGCAGTGAACCCCTCATCCCTCGCTTACCCAGTGTGCAGTGAGCCCCTCATCCCTGACACTGCCTAAGGCTAACAGATGAGGTATACACAGTGTGCAGTGGGCCCCTCATCCCTAACTTTCCCTGAAAGATGAGGCTTACCCAGTGTGCAACCAGCCCCTCATCCATCCTAAGGATGAGGTTTAGCCAGTGTGCAGTGTACCCTCATCCCTGACTGAACCTGAAAGATGAAGTTTACCTAGTGTGCAACCAGCCCCTCATCCCTAAGAGATGAAGTTTACCAGTGTGCAGTGGGCCCTTCATCTCTCTTGAGGGAGGAGGTTTACCCAGTGTGCAGTGAGCCCCTCATCCCTCCTAAGAGATGAGGTTTACCTAGTGTGCAGTGGGCCCCTCATTCCTCTTGAGAGAGGAGGTTTACCGAGTGTTCAGTGGGCCCCTCATCCCTCCTGAGAGAGGAAGTTTACCTAGTGTGCAGTGGGCCCTTAATCCCTCTTGAGAGAGGATGTTTACCGAGTGTGCAGTGAGCCCCTCATCCCTCCTGAGAGAGGAGGTTTACCTAGTGTGCAGTGGGCCCTTCATCTCTCTTGAGAGAGGATGTTTACCGAATGTGCAGTGGGCCCCTCATCCCTCCTGGGAGAGGAAATTTACCTAGTGTGCAGTGGGCCCTTCATCCCTCTTGAGAGAGGATGTTTACCGAGTGTGCAGTGAGCCCCTCATCCCTCCTGAGAGAGGAGGTTCACCTAGTGTGCAGTGGGCCCTTCATCTCTCCTGAGAGAGGAGGTTTACCGAATGTGCAGTGGGCCCCTCATCCCTCCTGAGAGAGGAGGTATACCTAGTGTGCAGTGGGCCCTTCATCTCTCTTGAGAGAGGATGTTTACCGAATGTGCAGTGGGCCCCTCATCCCTCCTGAGAGAGGAAATGCACCTAGTGTGCAGTGGGCCCTTCATCCCTCTTGAGAGAGGATGTTTACCGAGTGTGCAGTGAGCCCCTCATCCCTCCTGAGAGAGGAGGTTCACCTAGTGTGCAGTGGGCCCTTCATCTCTCCTGAGAGAGGAGGTTTACCGAATGTGCAGTGGGCCCCTCATCCCTCCTGAGAGATGAGGTTCACCTAATGTGCAGTGGGCCCTTCATTCCTCTTGACAGAGGAGGTTTGCCTAGTGTGCAGTGGGCCCCTCATAACTCCTATAAGAGGAGGTTTACCCAGTGTGCAGTGGGCCCCTCATTCCTCTTGAGAGAGGAGGTTTACCTAGTGTGCAGTGGGCCCCTCACCCCTCCTGAAAGAGGAGGTTTACCTAGTGCGCAGTGGGCCCTTCATCCCTCTTAAGAGGAGGTTTACCGAGTGTGCAGTGGGCCCCTCATCCCTCCTGAGAGAGGAAGTTTACCTAGTGTGCAGTGGGCCCTTAATCCCTCTTGAGAGAGGATGTTTACTGAGTGTGCAGTGAGCCCCTCATCCCTCCTGAGAGAGGAGGTTTACCTAGTGTGCAGTGGGCCCTTCATCTCTCTTGAGAGAGGATGTTTACCGAGTGTGCAGTGGGCCCCTCATCCCTCCTGAGAGAGGAGGTTCACCTAGTGTGCAGTGGGCCCTTTATCTCTCCTGAGAGAGGAGGTTTACCGAATGTGCAGTGGGCCCCTCATCCCTCCTGAGAGATGAGGTTCACCTAATGTGCAGTGGGCCCTTCATTCCTCTTGACAGAGGAGGTTTGCCTAGTGTGCAGTGGGCCCCTCATAACTCCTATAAGAGGAGGTTTACCCAGTGTGCAGTGGGCCCCTCATTCCTCTTGAGAGAGGAGGTTTACCTAGTGTGCAGTGGGCCCCTCACCCCTCCTGAAAGAGGAGGTTTACCTAGTGCGCAGTGGGCCCTTCATCCCTCTTAAGAGGAGGTTTACCGAGTGTGCAGTGGGCCCCTCATCCCTCCTGAGAGAGGAAGTTTACCTAGTGTGCAGTGGGCCCTTAATCCCTCTTGAGAGAGGATGTTTACTGAGTGTGCAGTGAGCCCCTCATCCCTCCTGAGAGAGGAGGTTTACCTAGTGTGCAGTGGGCCCTTCATCTCTCTTGAGAGAGGATGTTTACCGAATGTGCAGTGGGCCCCTCATCCCTCCTGAGAGAGGAAATGCACCTAGTGTGCAGTGGGCCCTTCATCCCTCTTGAGAGAAGATGTTTACCGAGTGTGCAGTGAGTCCCTCATCCCTCCTGAGAGAGGAGGTTCAGTGTGCAGTGGGCCCTTCATCTCTCTTGAGAGAGGAGGTTTACCGAATGTGCAGTGGGCCCCTCATCCCTTCTGAGAAATGAGGTTCACCTAATGTGCAGTGGGCCCTTCATTCCTCTTGACAGAGGAGGTTTGCCTAGTGTGCAGTGGGCCCCTCATAACTCCTATAAGAGGAGGTTTACCTAGTGTGCAGTGGGCCCCTCATCCCTCCTGAGAGATGAGGTTCACCTAATGTGCAGTGAGCCCTTCATTCCTCTTGAGAGAGGAGGTTTGCCTAGTGTGCAGTGGGCCCCTCATAACTCCTGAAAGAGGAGGTTTACCTAGTGTGCAGTGGGCCCTTCATCCTTCTTGAGAGAGGATGTTTACCAAATGTGCAGTGGGCCCCTCTTCCCTCCTGAGAGAGGAAATTTACCTAGTGTGCAGTGGGCCCTTCATCCCTCTTGAGAGAGGATGTTTACCGAGTGTGCAGTGAGCCCCTCATCCCTCCTGAGAGAGGAGGTTTACCTAGTGTGCAGTGGGCCCTTCAACTCTCTTGAGAGAGGAGGTTCGCCGAATGTGCAGTGGGCCCCTCATCCCTCCTGAGAGATGAGGTTCACCTAATGTGCAGTGGGCCCTTCATTCCTCTTGACAGAGGAGGTTTGCCTAGTGTGCAGTGGCCCCCTCATAACTCCCGAAAGAGGAGGTTTACCTAGTGTGCAGTGGGCCCTTCATCCCTCTTGAGAGAGGATGTTTACCGAGTGTGCAGTGAGCCCCTTATCCCTCCTGTCAGATGAAGTTTGCCAAGTATGCAGCGAGCCCTTCATCCCTTCCAAGGATGAGGTATAGCCAGTGTGCAGTGAGCCCCTCATCCCTCCTGAGAGAGGAGGTTTACCTAGTGTGCAACCAGCCCCTTATCCCTGACTTGGCCTGAGAGTTAACCCTTTATGGACTACACTATCATGTTTATTTTATTTTAACCTACTGATGCCTTAGAGCATCATAAATGTTATTTATTAACCCTCTATTGGCTAGAGTATTACGTGTATTAACCCTCTGAGGTCCAGAGAGTCAATAGTATCACGTGTCTCAAATATTAACACTATTTGGACTAGACTATTATATTTCTTCTATATTAACCTTTTGATGCCTAGAGTATCGCATTTCTCATTTATTAACCGTGTGTTGACTAGACTATCGCGAGTATTAACCCTCTGTGGTCTAGAGTACGGTATCAGGTTTCTAATATATTCACCTTCTGTGGACTACACTATCATGTTTATCTTATTTCAACCCACTGATGCCTAGAGCATCACACTGTATATGTTATTCATTAACCCTCTACAGGCTAGATTACCCTGTGTATTACCCCTCTGACTCGGAGGTCCAGAAAGTTTATAATATCATGTGTCTCAAATATTAACCCTCTGTGGACTAGACTACCATATTTCTTCTATATGAACCTTCTGATGTCTAGAGTATAACATGTTTCATTTAATTACCCATTGTTGACTAGACCATCGCATGTATTAACCCTCTGTGGTCTAAGGAATCACGTGTCTAATGTGTTAACACTCTGTGGACTTCACTATCATGTTTATCTTCTTTTAACATACTGATGCCTATAGCATCACATATGTTACTTATTAACCTTACAGGGACTAGAATATCACGTATATTAACCCTCTGGGGCCCAGAGAGTCAATAGTATCACCTGTCTTATGTATTAATTTACCCTCTGTTGATAAGATTATTATATTCATTTTACATTAACCTTTTCATGCATAGAATATCACGTATCTCGTGTAATAACCCTCTGCGGGCTAGTCTATCATATTTCTCCAATGTTAACCTTCTGATGCCTAGATTATCAAATTTTTGCTTAACATATCTTAACATTTCGAAGCCTATAGTATGATATGTCTTATTTAATAACCCTTTGCAGACTAGAATAATAAATGATTAACCCTCTGGGGTCTAGAATATCACGGATCTTATTATAATCCTCTGTGTACTAGATTATCATATTTCTGTTATATTAATCTTCTGATTCGTACAGTACACGTGCTGTTCACATGTTTTATTTACCAACCCTCTGCGGACTAGAGTATTACATGTCTCTAGGGGCTATAGACTCTCATGATTTATGTCTCAACACTGTGCCTGTTGGACAATTATATGTCTCATATTATATTAACCTTCTGGGGGTTATGCTATCACGTTGCTCATGAGTAACCCTATGTGGTCCAGAGTTTCACGTGTGTTATTTATTTAACTCTCTGTGGACTAGGCTATCATATTTCTGTAATGTTAACTTTCGCATGTCTTATATATTACCCCTCTGGAGGCTAGATAATCACATGTATAGCAAGTTCAGAGCATTATGTGTTTCATGTATTAACCCTCTGTGGACTAGATTACCATTTGTCTTCTATGTTAACCTTTTAATGCCTAGAGTATCATGTCGTATTTATTAAGCCTCTACGGACCAGACAATCACATGTCTTTATATTACCCTTCTCATACCTAGAGTATCATATGTTTTTATTGACCCTTTGCGAACTACAATAACACATGTATTAACCCTCTGCTCATATTTATTTTATGTTAGCCTTCTTATGCCCGGAATATCATTATAAACCCTCTGCAGACTAACGTAACACGTATGTATCAACCCTATGCAGTATCGTGTGGCTCATGTATTAAACTCTCTTTGGACTAAGCCATATTTCTTCTATATTAACTGGAGGCTAGAGTATCGCGTGTCCTAACTCCCTGGGAGGTCTAGAATGTCGAGAGGATCACGTGTCTAAACTATTAACCTTCTGTGGGCTACATTATCGTATTTATCTTATTTTAACCTTCTGATCTTCTGATTCCTGGAGCATCATATATATTTTTTTAAACCCTGGAGGCTAGAGTATTGCGTGTATTACCGTTTATGGTCTAAAGTATCACTTGTCTCATGTATTAACGTACTCTGTGGAATAGATTATTATATTTATTCTATATAATAAGTTCCTGATGCCTAGATTATCACGTGTCTCATGTATTAACTCTTATCATATTTCTTTAATATTAGCCATCTGCGACCCAGAGTATCATATTTCTATTTCTACTAGCGTAACACATGTATTAACCCTCTGTGGTCTAGAATATCATCTGTCTCATGTAATAACCCTTTGTGGACCAGACCAACATGTTTCATCTATATTACCTTCAGAAGATAAAGTATCACATGTTTATTTAGTAACCATCTGAAGGATTGAGTATCACGTGTATTAACCCTCTGGAGTCTAGGTACTATCTATCTAGGTACTATCTGGTACTTGCTAAAATGAGTAGATCGTCATCCCAATGAACACGATTCAATGTCACGCTCGTTTCACCTAATATCTTGACCACCCGAATAGTCGCACTAATTTGCATCAGGGGTATTTTATCTTCTGATGACTGCGCAGATTTTCAGATGTGTTTGAGCAACATATTGGAAGGGGCACTGACAATAGGTTTGTTTTAATAATATTTAGATTAATAGTCCCATCTCATCAGCTGTCAAAAGCGGTAATAAAACTGACTTTTTGTCTACACGCGTAAAGGGCGGACATTTAATACCAGGAGGGGGGGGGAGGGTATGCTATGTAATTAAAGAATAATTTGTTCACAAAATTGGCTCCAAAAAAATAATTTGTTCTATAAAGTGTGAGAAAAAAATAGTTTGTTCTTTTATGTGTGAGAAAAATAAATTGTTGACAGCCAGCAGATCTTTCCAAATATGCCGGAAACTGCCAAAGAATGACAAAAAATCCCTCGCTCTGCTCTGTCAAGTGTTCAACACATATAGGTATTTTTAATTTACGGGATTAGACATGTCCTGGAAAAAAAATTTAACACTGTCATCTCAGGAAAAAAATTGTTTGTTTTTGTAATTGTATACATGTAAACAAAATGTATGTGTCAGAACTTTATTTATACATTTTCTACTTTTTCAGTTATGGCTGATAAGTTGCTTCAGAGCAACTGGACCTGTTAGCTCTGTTTCAATATTACCAAAATAATAAAACAATTATGATATTTAAAACTTTGATTTATTTTAAAGTATTTTGCCGAGATTCTCTCTATCTCCCATTTATCAACCTAGCTTGTCCAATATTCTTGTCAATTGATCTAAACTTTAGGCCTAGGTAGGCCTAAGTTTCGTAAATATCTGCCTTGAAAATTCATCCGTCTAAAATATATTTCACTTTTGTAGCATTTGCGGGGTCTAGCTACAAAAGGTTAATATGTCATATAGGGGTCTACATGAAATTGTAGCACTAGATGGTTAATATGGGAGAAATTTCATAATCTATCCACCAGAAGTTTATTATGTAAGACATATGATTCTAAGCATCAAAAGGCTAACATAGGAGAAATATGATACTCTAGTCCACGGAGGTTTGATACTTGAGACATGTGATACTATAGACACCGGAAAAAAATAAAACACTTGATACTCCAGCCTCCATACAGTTAAAGCGACACAATCAGGCTAAAATAATAAAAAAATCTTAATTTTATTTTGGCTTCTTAATAAGACCATAACATGTGAACATGTCCATAGACTAGAATTGCTTAAGTTTCCTACATTGTGTTGCGCATGTACCAGTTAGGCGAGAAATAAGGACGAAATTTAATTTCGGATATGCATGTCCAAAATAAGAAATACGGGGATAACTTATAAACGGGGCTTTCCGCACCCTTGCTACGTTGCCACAGCAACCCAAAATATAAAAGATTTCCGCAATTCTAGTCTATGGACATGTTCACATATTATGGACATATCTTGAGAAGCCAAAATAAAATTAATGATTTTTTTGATGAGTTTAGCCTGATTGTGTCGGCTTTAATACAGAAGACATGTAATAGGCAACAGAAGGTCAACATTAGTAGATATAATAGTCTAGTCGCAGAAGATTAATATTTAAGACACGTGATACCCGAGACCCCAGAGGATTAGTACATGTGCTACTCTAGTCCGCAGAGGGTTAGTAAATAAAACATATGATACCCTAGGTATGAGAAGGTAATATGGAAGAAATATGGTAATCTAGTCCACAGAGAGTTAATACACGAGACACATGATACTATCGACCCTCTGGAACGCAGAGGCTTATTACACGTCAAACTCTAGCCTGTAGAGGATTAATAAATAATATTAATGATGCTCTAGGCATCAGTAGGTTAAAATAAGATAAACATGATAGTTCAGTCCACACAGGGTGAATATATTAGTAACGTGATACTCTGGACCACAGAGGGTTAATAATTGCGAGAGTTTAGTCAACGAGGGTTAATAAATAGGAAATGCGATACTCCAGACATCAAAAGGTTAGTATAGAAGAAATATAATAGTCTAGTCCACATAGGGTTATTATTGGATACCCATGATATTGTCGACCCTCTGGACCTCATAGGGTTATTACACGTAAAAAATCTAGCCTATACAGGGTTAATAAATAACATTTACGATGCTCTAGGCATGAGTAGGTTAAAATAAAATAAACATGATAGTGTAGTCCACAAAGAGTTAACACATTAGAAACTTAGATACTCTAGACCACAGAGGGTTAATACTTGCGATAGTCCAGTCAACAGAGCGTTAATAAATACGAAATGTGATACTCCAGACATCAAAAGGTTAGTATAGAAGGAATATAATAGTCTAGTCCACATAGGGTTAATATTGGTGACCCATGATATTGTTGACCCTCTGGACCTCATATGGTTATTACACGTAAAAATCTAGCCTATACAGGGTTAATAAATAACATTTACGATGCTTTAGGCATGAGTAGGTTAAAATAAGATAAACATGATAGTGTAGTCCACAAAGAGTTAACACATTAGAAACGTAGATACTCTAGACCACAGAGGGTGATACGTGTGATACACATAGCACATAGAGGGTTAATAAATAACATTTATGATGCTCTAGGCATGAGTAGATTAAAAAAAGATAAACATGATAGTGTAGTCCACAATGAGTTAACATATTAGAAACTTAGATACTCTAGACCACAGAGGATTAATACTTGCGAAAGTCCAGTCAACAGAGCGTTAATAAATACGAAATGTGATACTCCAGACATCAAAAGGTTAACATAAAAAAAAAAATCTAGTCAACATAGGGTTAATGTTTGAGACACGTGATACTATTGACTCTCTTGACCTGAGAGGGTTGATACACGTCAAACTCTAGCCTATAGAGGGTTAATAAATAACATTTATGATGCTCTAAGCATCAGTAGGTTAAAATAAGATAAACATGATAGTGTAGTCCACAGAAGGTTAATACATTAGAAACGGGATACTCTAGACTACAGAGGGTTAATAAGTGTGATACTCTAGTCCAAGAGGGTTAATAAATAAGACATGTGATACTCTAGGCATCAGAAGGTTAACATAGAGAAAATATGGTAGTCTAGTCCACAGAGGGTTAATACATGTGATATGTCATACTCTAGACCCCAGAGAGTTAATACATGTGAAACTCTAGAATGGAGAGTGCTAATACATAAGACATGTGATACTCTAGGCATCGAAATGTTATTTTAGGAAAACTCTGATAATCTCATCTCTTGGGCACGAGGGGCTCACTGCACACTGTGTAAACTTCACCCTGGGAGAGTGAACGGCTCGATACACACTGGGTGAACCTCATCTTTCAGGCCCAGTTATGGATGAGGGGCCCACTGCACACTGGCTAAGCATCATCCTTAGGATGGACGAGGGGCTCACTGCACACTGGGTAAACCTCATATTGCAGGCAGTGTCAGGGATGAGGGGCTCACTGCACACTGGGTAAACCATATCTCTCAGGAGGGATGAGGGGCCCACTACACACTGGGTAAACCTCCTCTCTCAAGAGGGATGAGGGGCCCACTGCGCACTAGGTAAACCTCCTCTCTCAGGAGGGGCGAAGGGCCCACTGCACACTGGATAAACTTCCTCTCTCAGGAGGGATGAAGGGCCCACTGCACACTGGGTAAACCTTCTCTCTCAAGAGGGATGAAGGGCCCACTACACACTGGGTAAACCTTTTATCTCAGGAGGGATAAGGGGCCCACTGCACACTGGGTAAACCTCCTCTCTCAGGAGGGATGAGGGGCCCACTGCACACTCGGTAAACCTCCTCTCTCAGGAGGGATAAGGGGCTCACTGCACACTGGCTAAACCTCATCTCTCAAGAGGGATGAAGGGCCCACTGCACACTGGGTAAACCTCCTCTCTCAGGAGGGATGAAGGGCCCACTGCACACTGGGTAAACCTCCTCTCTCAAGAAGGATGAAGGGCCCACGGCACACTGGGTAAACCATATCTCTCAGGAGGGGTGAAGGGCCCACTGCACACTAGGTAAACCTCCTCTCTCAGGAGGGATGAGGGGCTCACTGCACACTGGGTAAACCTCATATTGCAGGCAGTGTTAGGGATGAGGGGCTCACTGCACACTGGGTAAACCATATCTCTCAGGAGGGATGAGGGGCCCACTACACACTGGGTAAACCTCCTCTCTCAAGAGGGATGAGGGGCCCACTGCGCACTAGGTAAACCTCCTCTCTCAGGAGGGGCGAAGGGCCCACTGCACACTGGGTAAACCTCCTCTCTCAGGAGGGATGAGGGGCCCACTGCACACTCGGTAAACCTCCTCTCTCAGGAGGGATAAGGGGGTCACTGCACACTGGCTAAACCTCATCTCTCAAGAGGGATGAAGGGCCCACTGCACACTAGGTAAACCTCCTCTCTCAGGAGGGATGAGGGGCCCACTGCACACTGGGTAAACCGATCCTCTCTCAGGAGGGATGAGGGGCCCACTGCACACTCGGTAAACCTCCTCTCTCAGGAGGGATAAGGGGGTCACTGCACACTGGGTAAACCTCCTCTCTCAGGAGGGATGAAGGGCCCACTGCACACTGGGTAAACCTCCTCTCTCAAGAAGGATGAAGGGCCCACTGCACACTGGGTAAACCTCCTCTCTCAGGAGGGATGAAGGGCCTACTGCACACTGGGTAACCCTCCTCTCTCAAGAAGGATGAAGGGCCCACTGCACACTGGGTAAACCTCCTCTCTCAGGAGGGATGAAGGGCCCACTGCACACTAGGTAAACCTTCTCTCTCAGGAGGGATGAGGGGCCCACTGCACACTGGGTAAACCTCCTCTCTCAAGAAGGATGAAGGGCCCACTGCACACTGGGTAAACCTCCTCTCTCAGGAGGGATGAAGGGCCCACTGCACACTAGGTAAACCTCCTCTCTCAGGAGGGATGAGGGGCCCACTGCACACTAGGTAAACCTCCTCTCTCAGGAGGGATGAGGGGCCCACTGCACACTGGGTAAACCTCCTCTCTCAGGAGGGATGAGGGGCCCACTGCACACTCGGTAAACCTCCTCTCTCAGGAGGGATAAGGGGCTCACTGCACACTGGCTAAACCTCATCTCTCAAGAGGGATGAAGGGCCCACTGCACACTGGGTAAACCTCCTCTCTCAGGAGGGATGAAGGGCCCACTGCACACTGGGTAAACCTCCTCTCTCAAGAAGGATGAAGGGCCCACGGCACACTGGGTAAACCTCCTCTCTCAGGAGGGATGAAGGGCCCACTGCACACTAGGTAAACCTCCTCTCTCAGGAGGGATGAGGGGCTCACTGCACACTGGGTAAACCTCCTCTCTCAGGCGGGGCGCGCCGCACACTGTATGGGTAAACCTCTGCATTATAATAAATGCTCCCTACACTAAGATGTGGGCCTGTGCATTGGCCCATCGGGGCCGCATGACGAGTAACTGTGAATGATCTCACGATCGATGTACCTGCCTGTCATAAAAATGGAGAGTGAGAAATGTGAATATAAACTTGTTTTTGAAACCTCAAATTTTGGTTTTGAAAAATCAAAGCACAACAAATGCATTGAAGATCACTATTTTAACTATGCTGTATGTATATTTTAGGATGTCAGTAAAGGAAACAAACACAGTTGGTCTCGTCTCGAATTTTATTTGGGCGATAATAGGTTCAAATATCAACTGGGACGTTTTCACGGTTTTTCCGTGGTGTGGCGTGTAGGCTGCAGTGTAGCACCAGTGCGAAGTTCAGCACTTTTGGTATTCGGGTGGTCCTATACACAAATTTGTGCAGCACACTTGTGCACCCAGTGAAAAGAGGGTGCACAACGGTGCAGTAAAGTCACGCGGTCAGTTTCAGAGTTTGAAATTAAATAGTATCCCAGTATTTCAGTAAACTGGCGGTTGAGATTGATAGCCGCGCGGTGATATCATTGTTTATACGCACCTGCTGTTAACTTACTCTCAACTAGGGCCCAGGGCCATTCATTTCTTTGCTTGGAACTACATCTTCACGCGGATGGCAACATATCACGTTACCACCCCCTCTCGTGACATTCTGCCACATAGATCCCAGTAAACACAAAATATTTGTATAACATTTATACAATGTTGGACCAACGCTGGGGCGGCATTGTATAAATGTAATTACAAATGTTTTGTGTTTACTAGGATGTGGCTCAAATCAGATCACATTCTTTAAATAGGTGTCCCCATGGCCACATGTATACTTGATACGTGGATGGCCCCAGGCCACATACTTGATACGTGGATGGCCCCAGGCCACACACTTTAAATAGATGGCCCCAGGCCATATACTTTAACTTACCGTATTATCCCTAATAAACGCACCCCCCCTAATAAACGCGCCCCCCTCTTTTTTCTTGTACCCTGTATTACCAGAAAGTCAGCTGGCTTGAAAAAATCTACCAGACATCAGCCTGCTGCGTGTAGCGGTGTCAACATGGTTGAGCCAAGGTCAGCGTGCATTGTGAGCGTGGGTGTAAACGCGGTATGCTACTGTTACATGTAGCCTAGTTGTTGTACATGTTGTTTTAACACTGGGCCAACGTCGTATAGGTGGACGGACCAGCATTGATGAACACCTGTGTGTGTTGTGTAATTAATCGTTAAGTTGTGTCAGAATGACAACAGCGTGTCAGTTTTGCTCACAACAAAAGTAAGGACTGTTCATTGCACAAGCTCAGTGATCATTGATTTACAGATTTACATTACAAGCGCCCTGTTAAAATTCCCGGCGTATAATGCGACGCCGATGTATAGATTTGAAGCCTCTGTTTATCGTGCTAGCTCATGTTTTGGCCGTTAGCAGTGTGCGTCCACTGGTCATCCAAATATGTGAGGTATGGATCGTGTTCTACTATAGTAGCGCAGAGACACAGGGCTTGACACGTGCTTAACCCCAGACGAGCTGTTGCAGCATTGAACCAATGTTTAATAGCGAGCATGACTGTATACACGATGTCCCTGCAGAGATTCTATACCGCCATTTGATCAATGGCGGGCTAAGTTCGGCAAGAGTAGATGACGTCATCGGGACGGTCTGCATCTATAGGCAGACATTCTGAGGCCTACACACTGTGTAAAATTAAACATAAATTTAATCAGTTAGGCCTACGTCCTTTTAAAGCATTCATACAGTATGTCGCCGACGCATTTCTTTTATTCTAATGTATCGAAAAACAAATACCATATTTAGATATCGTCGTGCCCAAATAAGAACATTCCAAGATGAAATGTAATGGTAACCGTGTCGTCTGGGCCTATATAGCGGGCCGTGGCTGCATAAGGTGTCTGCCTATATTAACACACTAGTTACACCTGCTGCCGGCGCTCACGAGTGGCGGCGTTAGAGTGGATGGGGGCTTGCACGTGCAGTGAGCTGGTGAGCTCGCCCCACTGTGGCGTGGCTTAATGACGGCGCCGCAGCCGGCCGAGTGCGTCCGTGAAATACAGATTAACATTTTTGTGCACATAATAAACGCGCCCCCAACTTCGTCTCCGCGCCCGGCGCGTTTATTAGGGATAATACGGTAGTATATATGCGGCCTGCAGCCACACATGTTTTAGGTTGATGGCCCCAGGCCACACACTTTAGTAGATATGCCCCCAGACCACACACTTTGAGTAGGCCACACACTTAAAATAGATGGCCCCAGGCCACACATTTTTAGTTGATGGCCCCAGGCCATACACAGATACACTTTTAGTTGATGGCCCTAGGCCACACACTTTATTAGATATGCTCCCAGATCACATAGTTTCAGTTGATAGCCCCAGGCCACATACTTAAAATAGATGGCCCCAGGCCACACACTTTAGGTTGATGGCCCCAGGCCACACACTTTAGTAGATATGCCCCCAGACCACACACTTTGAGTAGGTGGCCCTAGGCCACACACTTTAAATAGATGGCCCCAGGCCACACATTTTTAGTTGATGGCCCCAGGCCATACACTTTTAGTTGATGGCCCTAGGCCACACACTTTATTAGATATGCTCCCAGACCACATAGTTTCAGTTGATGGCCCCAGGCCACATACTCAAAATAGATGGCCCCAGGCTACACACCTTTTAGTTGATGGCTCCAGGCCAAACACTTCAAATGGATGGCCCCAGGCCACATATAGGCCTACTTTAAGTACGCACAGATAACACCAAGTGTGTGGCCTGAGGCCATCAACTGATAGTGTGTGGCCTGGGGCCATCAAATTAAAGTCTGTGGCCTGGGGCCATATATTTGAAGTATGTGGCCTGGAGGCATCAACTGATGATGTGTGGCCTGGGGTCATCAACTTAAAGTGTGTGGCCTCGAGCCATCAATTTGAAGTGTGTGGCCTGGGGCCATCTACCGCGGCCTATCAGGTGTGTGGCCTGAGGCCATATAAGCATGATTTATTAAAGCTTAAGAAATCTTAATTTGAATGGCCCCAGGCCACACACTTCGGAATTGATGGCGTAGTTGAATATCAATGCGATAATAGTTCTCAGTTCATAAGATGGCCCTGGGCCCTAGTTGAGAGTAGTTCATTCTAATTAGAGCCGCAGCTACAATTAGAAATTTATGGTAGTTAAACTGACCACACCATTGTGCACCCTCTTTTTAATGGGTGCACCTAGGTAGTCTACTGCAAGACCACCCGAATACAAAAATGATGCATTTCTCAGCGGTGCTTCAACAAAACAGCATTGGTAGAAAATTTTTGTATACAGACGGATTCACGTCTTTTAAAAAAAAACTTTTTTGGCAAATAGTTTTAAAAGTCCCATAAAATGGCCGAAATCCACCAAAACAATCTTGGGGGCAAGCCCCCCAAACCTCTGACAACCCCTTTCTTTACATACTGGATCCATCACTGCTCAGTGATTATAGCCTACTAACTAGTCATTAACTAAGCACACAGTTGGATCAGTGTAAATTGGCATGTTGAGGCCTAAGAAAATTAATTCTATGTTTCCGGTAACGGTCTTTTTAGAAAAAGGGTAGGTAGGTCGGATTTTTTGGGGGGGCTTTTTTTTTTTGGCTACACCCTATTAGGTGATGCACATGTTAAAATAAACAAATTCTGCATAAACAGTAGGTCTACCGTTTTTCATACTGTGCACCGATCCGAATGCTAAAAAAAAGTTTAGCTCTGTTATTTATTGATAAAAAGAATTAGGGTCGGCAGGTCTTTAAAAAAAAAAGTAGGGTCGATACCTAAAATTAGGGTCGGTCGGGTTACCGGAAACAAACAATTTTAACCTAATTAAAATGTGGTCAATTTATTCTTTTGACCGTTGAAAATTGAATGTGAGAAATATAATGCATCACAAAACTATTTCAATCACATGGCACACCTTTTAGACCTGGACACACACATAAAATGATATATAACAAACAATATAATCAAGCGATATAATCAAGTGATTTAAGACACTGGGGATGAGGCAGCAATATTATCAGGTTTTAAGGTTAAGTTCTCTCTGACCAGGGACTAACAGTTGAAGATTATAATGCATCGCTAGACTAAAACATATTCTTAACAAAGAAAACATATAGAATAATATATATGATAAAGATATATTGTACTACTTGTAACTACTCTTCTTAATATTATTTTAACATCTAATATTGTATTAAACAAGGAGATAAAAAAACAAGATATATGCGATAACATGAGTTCGGGATCTCCTGAAAATATAATGGCAGTGCCTAAGTGCACTGTACGAACATGTAGTTAAACATATTATCCAATTTTGGCAATTAGTAGAAAGATTTTAAATGCTACACATTTGTAGCTAAGGTTAATTTGTTTTGATAAATCTGTCTATATATTCACTGTTGTTATCCGACGAAGTGGGGGCGGGGATATTGGCGTCACCTCGGATGTCCGTCCGTCCTGCGACCGCATTTCGTTTCCGGAGCAGAACTCTGTAACCCGAGCATGGATTTCTCTAATTTTTGACACACATCCCTTAGAGGTGTAGATGTAGATGTGCCTTTTGGGGTTTTTGAAATTTTACCTACTTAATTGGCCGACCATCTGGCAAACCGTGCCAGATATCTAGACCATTACTATAAAACAAAATGTGCGGTTTCAGGTAGGGATATGCTCTGAAAATTTTCAACTCGAAAAAATTCAAATAGCCGACTATCGGCCATAATTAACTTTAATATGCCTGATATTTGATAAACCGTGCCAGATAGCTAGACCATCACTATAAAACAGGGTTCCCTCGGTCATGGAAAATCATGGAAAACCATGGAAAAGGAAAATATTAAATCCAGGCCTGGAATAGTCATGGAAAATGAAAATTTGTCAAAAAGTCATGGAAAAGTCATGGAATTTTGAACTTTCACAATGTCTCTCCCTTGTGTTGATTACATACATTTTTGACACACAATGCCACCGCTAGTCCACCAATGGCTGTGAAATATTTCACAAGTAAATAGTAATAAACTCCGATTTTTCAGGTGGGTGGTGGAGGGGGGGGGTTGTGCAAACTCCCCGACACCAGCTGAGTAGGGCTCTGTTTTATAAAATGGGTATAGACTAAATCGGGCTGCTGTGGTGGTAGAGGCTGTGCTGTTTTAAATGTACATTTTTTATTCGGTTACAAAGTCATGGAATTCCTAAAAAATTGTCATGGAAAGTCATGGAAAAGTCATGGAATTTTATTTCTACATATCTGTGGGAACCCTGTAAAACAAAATGTGCGGTTTCTTGTAGGGATATGCTCTGAAAATTTTCAACTTGATCATATTCAAAATGGCCGATTATCGGCCATAATTAACTTTGATATGCCTGATACCAGACAAACCGTGCCAGATAGTTAGATGCTCTAACCTTCACAATTGGCATAATTTGGATAATCATGATGATAAAAGTTATTTGTACATTTCTTCAACTTTTCTGATTAAAAAAATAATATGATTTCAACTTTTTTAAGTACCGGACATTCGGTATAAATTTGCATAAATTTAAAATGATCCCCTCTTCACTGACTGAAATCACTTTTTCAATTACCAAGACCACATTTCCATTAACTGGAATCATTTTTTTCTGTGCCGAAGTCTGTTTGCAACCATCTGAATTTACTTAGATCGCTTATTAGATCGCCTTTTCAATTGCTGATATCACTTTTATAGTGACCGACAGCTCAATGAAACATCATTACCTTTTCATTCACTTAGAAGATTTTTTCGGAAGTCGAGATCATTGGTAATAACTTTTACTGGCTGTCATCACTTTTCACTGGCGGTGAACACTTTTGTACTGGTTCAGATCACTTTTCACTAGCTTAGATAACTCTTTCACTGTCCGACTTTTTGCTGATTGAGATCACATATTCATTGGTTGAGGTCATTTTTCCAGTGCCTGAGATTACTTTTTGCACTGTCTGTGATCACTTGTTCTTTGGTTGAAATCAGTCATCTTCATCCGTTGAAGATAACTTTTTCACTGGCCTTGATCATTTGTTTACTTGCTGAGATCACTTTTTAACTGATTTAGATGTTTTTTACAATGGCCTAGATTACTTTTCTAATGGTCAATATCTTGCTGAGATATATTTTTTAGCTCGATTATTTTTTAATTGATGATATCACTTTCTCATTGGCCTGGCCAAAGTCACTTTTCCACCGAACGAGATCTCTTTCTTGTCACTGGTTGAGATCACTTTCTCATATTATCTCAGATAATTATTTTTTGTAGCTGAGATGACTTTTCGAATGGCCAAGATCAATATGCCACCGGACAAGATGTATTTTTCAGTGAGTGAAATCACTTTTAATTTTGAGCGAGATAACTTTTTGAATATTAAACCAGTGGAATATATGGCCGAGGTTACTATTGAGAACATTTCTTTTGGTAAAAATTATACTTTATTAAAAAGAACGGCCGACATCACTGGCAAAATTTATTTAATTGTGGCGATATCACTAATGCCGAGATGATGACTGACTTTCACACGTGGATGGGGAAGAAACATTTTTGTTTCTTTCAAACCGCCGAGACCGGGAGCCGAACCCCGTACTCTGGCGTGAAGGGCAGCGGTGCTAACCACTACCCTAGGGCCCCTGCCATTCGTTGCCACAAGGCATATGATTTGGTGTTTGAATCATATAGTTGAGTCTTTTATTACCAAAAAAAAATGGGGAAAGTGTTTTTTTTTACAAAATGGTGGTCATCCTTCCTTTTACTCATTTTCACTAAATTCCCATTGATAAACATTTGATATTATTTTAGAAATCATAGACCTTCTAATTCCCTGTTAGAAATACATAACCAGTGACATATTGCCCAGAGTTGACTGGGAGAAGCGGGGTCAGTTAAGCCATTTTTTACAAACGTCCAAACAAAATCCAAATATTTCTGTATCGCACATAATATTCATGTTATATTCAGTAGAAGGCTTGACCCGGGGATAAGTTGACACCTGCTTCCTTTATCATTTTTTGCCAGGGAGTGGAGTTTTAGTAATGTTAGGCCCAGTTAACTACAAGTTTTCTTAACGATGTCACCGCCTTAGGTTCATTTCTATGTTTCATACATTCCACTATTATGACTATGAGGTTATAATTTATGTTATTTTTCAAATTTCTTGATGTCATAATTATGCCCTTGACATTAACCTCAGATGACATTTAAACCATGTGTATGCTTCAAACTATGTCATATAGCATCAATATCAGCAAATGATATAAAAAAATAGCAATTAATATCAACAAAGCATTAAAAAAAACAATTTATAATTATGTAAAGGTTATTCAGCGACTGCATACCGCGTCTACGATAACACCCTTAGCACAAGTTACGCACAGAAGTATTTTTTGTTGTCTTGAAAATCAACCGAATGAGGAAGTCAAAATCAGCATTGTTTTATGCCCTGGAGTAAATTGCATTCGAAAATAAACATAACAGTAACAATGAAATTATTAAATGGAGAATAACATATAATATAATGGCATAAATTATTATGTTTTAATCGAAATATCATATTTTTCCACTTTTGCGACCTCAGATGACCTTGACTTTGACTTCTCAAATTAATTTTAAACAATGCCTATCGTGTAGCGCATACTCGAAACTGTGTGCTATAATATCCACATCAACAAACTATCAAAATGTTTCAGATATAAGTGGAGTTTAAATACTTTATTATGCAGTGTAGGCCTATAGTCATTAATAGTTATTAATATATCTGTTTACCTGAGTGACATCTACGTGTGGATAATGGTGTACAATGTATTTTGGCAGTCCTCTTACCTTAGTGGGTAGATTATAGCTGTTTATGTTAACTGGAAAGAGCAAAATATTGGGGCCTTATCGGAGCCTAAATAATCATTTTATCAATGTCTAGGATGTACTACACCCCAAAAAAATATTGTATAATTGAAGATTTTAGTCAAAATAACTGATTTTTTCGAATCAAATTTATTATGTAAATCTAAACTTGATCAAGATTTTAAAAGAACTGTAAAGTACATATATTATTATCGTTTGTGTGACAATACTGTCTTAAGTTTCAACTTTACTTTTCAACTGGCAATTATCTGAGGACACTTCAAAATATAATGTAATAATAAGTGTTAAAAATCAATTTTCTACATAAAATTTACTGATTATTGTGTTTATTTATTATGAAATATTACACTTGGATGCAAATTAGGTATATGCTAATGAGCTCATTTGCATATTTGAAAATAATACATATATGCCACAATGAATTTCTTTTAATTTGATACCTTGTTTGTATTTGTATGCCAAGTAGTTTTCAAATAAGAGCAACAAATAATTACCACTTGTAATATCATGAATTAAGAAGAGTGTGATAAGTTGTTCCTTTTGAATCTCTAATGTATACATTTATGCAAATAAAGCATATGGTAATTATATAATTTGCATAATTAAACTGCCATATTACAGAAAATTAAATAACCTTTAATTTGACACATTGTTTGTGTTTTTATGTTTAGTAGGTGTAAAGTAACATGGAAAACATCACCCTTTAGTATATAACACGATAATTGATAAGAATGTGGTTGCTATGGTAACACTTTTAATGTGTAAAATTTTCAGAATTATTCAGATTATGTCTTTGTTGTAAAAAATGCATAAAATTATGTTAAATAATTACATCAAAATCAATTGCTGTGGATATATGCTATAGCTGTTATGAATTTATTTGACTACAAATAAATCACATGGGAGAAACTGGTCAGTATTTAGGTTCAGGAGAGTTTTGAAAGGGTCTGTTTACACCCCCGTTGCCATGGTAACTCCCGGGATGTAGAAATACCAACATGGCAAAAACTTACCAGTAGGGTCTCCTCTTTCATTTGAGCCATATTTTAGCCTGATGCCAGAAGGGCTAATAAAACTCGAAAAATTAAGGTTCTGGCCGCTCCCCTAATTGCGTCTAGCGTCTTGTTACTTTTTGGTACAGAGGGTGGGGTAGTTTTGTCTCCATTTACAGCACCCATGTTAATTATTCTGAAATTTTATTTTAGGATTTCATGTATGGTAAGCTAATAATCCAAGGCTAAAATACTGCAGCACAGTTCTTCAAAAATGGTCTGCCATTATTATCTACATGTTTTACTGATATTATTTGCATATTTCAGGTGATCAAGTCTTCGAAAACTTATTGCCCAATGGTTGGAAAAAATCATTTCCTGAACCATTTGCACTATTTAACATGTTTAAAACCTGATAACAACTGTCCTGAACACTCTGCACATGAGGCTGACTGGTTAGGGAGCTCCCATTGAAAAACTGAGAGAGGTTTGGAAGATGTTATCAAAAAATAATTCGGCTTCAAATTTCACGAGAAAAAAAATCTGCCATCATGTGCTTTGGAAAAAAATTGACTTGATAGTCCAGGACAGCTTTGTCAAAAATAGGGTCAACCCACCACAAATTGCAACAGAAATTATTCCTTTACCAAAAGTCTCATAAATTATCACAGAACAACATATTAAAAGTCACATAGAATCGGAGTAGTGGAAGAATGCCTAATTTGCATAAATCCAAAATGGCCGCCATGAAAATTGACTAAGTCTCATTTTGGCGATATCTCGGCTAATAATCAATGAAGAATCATGATTTTTGTGTCTAAACTTATGTCTTCGGGGTCAAGGAATCTTATGATTACTCAATTGAACATCCTGGACATCCCGTTAACACCACAAATCAAAATATTTTGTATGACGGATGTGAAATCACCCCAAATTTCACGAATTTTGATTTTGTAACATGACCATAATATTATTATGCCTGACTTGATTATTAATGACCTGAGCATTATGGCTCTTTTATAATAAACATGTTATTGTGTCAGTGGTTAAGGTTTCAAAAGTCATCAGAGGCCCACCATCCAATCACCAGGGGGGGGGAGGGGGGAGTTTTTGTCGCAGACAAATTATTTATTTCAACTAAGCTAGGTGGCGCGCTGAAAATTTCAAATTTTATTATATGTTTATATAGAACAGTTCTTGACGTAATTTTTTTATTTCACAGAGTCTACCCAAAACTATATATTTAAAAAAAACTACAGCCCCCACCCCCTGTAGATTAAATGGTGGCCCTGTTGACACATTCAGTAGGCCTAAAGTACATAAGATAAGTTGCATTTATAAATCACATTATATGTACCCATTTTCCACACCCTCCCTCCCTCTACAAAATATAGTATGTCGAGGGTTATGTGTGAAAAGGGAGTACCTATGATCATATCAGGCGAATAATGCCACATTAAAAAAGTGTGATTATAGTCGGATTCACATTAACTGTGGTGAATGATTTTCGTCGATTTCTCAGTTAATTCCTTACCAATTGTCATGGTACATGTACAGGCACTATTTTCTAGTCATGGTGCGACTACCCTGAAAATGTCATTGAAAAATATTACATAGTTTAAAAGTTGGTCTATTTAACGTGTAGTAAATAAATCAAAATGTCACCCTTTATAAACCCATTAGCTTCGTCTCAGAATTTCATTACATGTAAAATGGTCTAACTTCTGAAATACATATCAAAACTTCGCAGAATTTTCAGCGTAGTCGCGACATGAATGGAAACTACTGTGTGTAAAACTTCATAACAATCGCTTTAGAATTCACTGAGGTATTTGCGAAAATTATTCACCCTGGTTGATGAATTTTCATCGCCTGGTTTTTTATGTAACCGCAGCGTGATAAACTGTTTAATGGTTGCACAATAAAGTAATAATACTATCAGACTTAGATATTGATATGTTTCGCAAATAATGAATTATATATGTTTGGGTTACAGAGACTAAAACAACTGCGTTGACGCATAGTTATAAACAAAGATCAGCCGTATAGTTATAAATTAAACCAAGCTTAATAATTATATGTGTCCCCTTTTTATAACGTAGCATGTAATTATTTACACATAATGATACTATGAACAATATCAACCTCGCCTATAAACATAACCGTTTAATGGCTGCACTAAAACATTAAAGGGACTCCTTGGGATGAGACATTTTCAATGTTGTCAATTTTGAAAATTTAACTTATATGAAGCTATATAGCCTACTTATCTGAACTAAAAATACAAAAAAGTCAAAAAAACAATTTTAAAGCACCGAAAAAGAGTGAAATATTTATATTTCCATGTCGTATATTGCCATGTAAACAAAACAAGTCAGCAATATACAGCTCTTCACACCACATATTCCCACGTCTTGGCCGAGGAGATCAAAGCAATCGCCGCTAATTGGTGTCTGATTGGTGTCTTATAATCAGGACATGAGGTGATACACCTGCATCACTGATTGTCTGCCCAACGCTGGGCCGACGGCATCAACATGTGGCCCATTGCAGTAGGAACATTCAATTGTCCTTCAGCATGTGTTTAGGTATGCAAAAAGTTTGTTTGGGTTTTAAACGGTTTCATAGAAATATTAATAAGAAATATTTGTAAACATCTAAAAACTCTGAAAAAAATAAAATCATGATCTGGGTGATACACTACTTCACTACAAAATTAAAAACGAAAATTGATGTCATCCCAAGGAGCTGCTTTAACAGTAATATAGCAAATGCCAGCCATAGCTAAATAATGATACCCTATAAACAGACATACTTCCATACAGGTATGGAAGTAGCGAATCTAGACGTGCATTTGTATCTGATCTCGAAGAGATCCGTTGGAGCTGGATCTTTATCTGCTACGATTAGAAAGTTCGTCTTCGTTGCACCACCCCCAGTCCAATGAAATCAGTGCATTCAAATTAGTCAAAAATGAGGTATTACTTAAGCTTCTAGGGCTTGACTATGACTTTATGATGAAACTTTTGCAGGCTCAGATGGTCAAGGTTTACCTTTGTATAAAGCGACTAGAGCGTCTTCACCTGTAGATATCACGTCATCCTTTGAGCTATTTAGATCATTGAAAACTAGCCCACTTTTCCCGAAATACTGCACTGGTGGATAGGAGTGTCAATGCTGCTTTTTTGCCAATCCCGACGCCAGGTGTGGTATACCATCCAATAATGTGATGAATAAACGACACATTTCTGTACACTTCTGGTTTGTTATTTACAATAAAGCGATACTCCAGCCTTTTGGTGGATGATTTTCTCACTGCTTTGGCTCTGGTCTAAGATATAATTTGTGAATTTGGCATGGAAGCATACCAATAAGTGGCAGTTTGCACATTGAACTAGGGGCCTACATCAACACAACAATTGGTGTTTCATAGTGGTTGTTGACATACTTTACATAATGCTTGCATGTTTCTTCAAATGCGATTCCTTTACACAGAGAGACTCTATGAAGTAAGGTACCTCTATGATCTAATATATATTGAATGTTAATTTTGGGTAGTGGTGTGTTATCAGGCATGTGATGTCACAGTGCATCAGCTAGACTAGTTTTATTTGCGCTTCTTGGAGTAAATTTACTATTATAGGGTTGAGGGATAGCTACATACATGTAGCTCGTACTGAAATACATTTGTTAGGTTATCAGCACCCTGTCCTGCAGCTACAAGTCTTTGGTAGAGAAGTTAGGTATCACTGTAAATGATCTCATCTCTTATTTTGGTGAAATGATCTCATCTCTTATTTTGGTGAGTTTACAAGTTTCTTGAAGAGCGGTTAGGTGAATGACCTCGTATCTTATCTTGGTGAGTCATCATGCAGTGCCATGTCCTCCAGCTGCAAGTACATAATCTTAAGGGTGTCTTTCATGTCCTTTTATCGTCGTGCATGTGAAACTTCCTTGTGTTGCACACTGGTTGTGTATGAAATATTAGTCAGGCCTTGCATGGCAGAATTAACATGAGTAGGGGAGACCCAGGAGGATTTGGACACAAGGTGATTTGGACAGTAGGTCCCTACCAATAAATAGATGACGTCACTACAGGATCACCGCTCTCAGGGAATGCCTTTAGGGAACCCTTTAACCAAGACCAAGTTAGTGGACGCCATTTTTTAATTTTACATGTCTGGTCACATTTGTTTGATTTTTAACTGTCGAAGTAACTTGTCAGAGGTAAGTTCAATGTTTTTTTTATTTATTATTGACTAGGATTTCACCTTAACTATTTCAATGGCTGTATTGCTCATTTTGTGTAATTCATTCAAATGTATCTTGTTCGATAATTGGGCTATTTATAGATTTTCAATCTGTTGGGTGCATTTTGACAAAAAAATTCAGGAAGGAATTGGACACTTTTTAGGGAGGAATCGGACAATTGGGGGATGTTTTGACAATGTCCATATCCTCCCCAAATCACTTGTCCAAATCCTTCCAACAACATGCAATTCATTATCTCTAGCAATGTTATTCTTCTGCATAGAATGTTAAAAACACATATGGCTATCCATAGGCATAGTGAATTTCTTTCTTTGGGCAAAAGAATAGCTTTATCACATGAACATAGTATGAAAAAAAGACAAAAGGCTGGCAATGTCCAAATCCGCCTGGGTCTCCCCTACAAGCCGGTGTTCAGAGCAACCATACGAGACGCGCCAATTCATTCATGCCACTTCCTCTCGTCAAGCCATCTGTAGTTCTGAAGTTTCTCATCACCACTTCAATGATTAAGTCAGTCGACAAGTCAGCTCAGAACCTATCATTTCTTCTGATCACATGGTGGCCATCATAGTGATGGGTGATCAAAATATGTGAAATTTTACGCAATTCGGCATTCGTCATACACGACAATCCTATTTATGTTGTCAGAGACGGTCCGAGATGCTTAACGATGTGCTCATCCGATTCCTTGACCCCAAAAACATATGGTTAGACAACAAAATCATGATTCTACATTGATTATTAGCTGAGATATCGCCAAAATAAGACTTAGTCAATTATTTTGGCGGCCATTTTGGATTTATGCAAATTAGGCACTCTTCCACTACTGCGATTCTTGGTGACTTTTAATATGTTTTTTTATGACACTTTCTAAGACTGTTGGTGAAGAAATAATTTCTGTTGCAATTTGTGGTGGGTCATTTCATAGTTTGCCTGGACTATGAGTAGCTCAACCCGCTTCCAGTATTGTAAGTCGTTGTGTTTATCGAAAAAAAAATTGGCCTAGAAAGCGTGAACATAACTTGTTACAAACAAACAAATAGCAGAAAAATTAATATGGTACTGTTTTTCTGAATTTTTCAAGGTCGAGTTCATCTTGCCAGGACAATTTGTGATGCCCACATCTATCATGAATATTCTGAAACCACAAGCTTTCTACAAAGTGACAGATCTCTCTTTGGCCAAGATAATCACACCAGAATTTGTCTCTGCTTTTGTAAAAAATGGTAAGATATTTTATAGATCACGATGTTAGTCATAGATGTTGTATATTATCAGTACAGGGTATGTCTTTCATTCATGTGGATATTCTGTACTGAGTACTGTAAACTCTATTACATTGGCATCTAAAATATTTTGCCACACAGTTTTAGCGTCCATAAATTTTAGCGAGCACAGGTCTGACAGCAAGTAATATCAGGTGAGTGTTATTGTAAGTAATTAGTGACCATACATATTTGCGATTAGGTGCACAATCATGAAAGTCACAAAATTAAAAGGATCAAGAATATAATGTGGTAACTGGTTTACAGTACATGTATGTAAATGTTTGCATGCTTGTCCAGGATTTTACAATGTGAATCCTATAACAGGGTACAAAACCATTGCAATGACGTATGTTAATGTTCAGATGGTGTACCAAACAAACTCTGAATGAAAAGAAATCCACAGGATCCCATCGGTTGTTGTCTACCAAAAGAATTTTTTTTTTATTATTTTCTTCCTTTAGAAAACAACTGATCTGGTAATGTTATTGTTGTATGTGGAAAATCTGTCATACCCGAATGGTTGTGGTTGCATTGCTAAACCCCTTCAGCGCTTTAGACGTCAGAATCTGATGTCTAAAGTCGATCTCCGCACTGAAAGAGTAAAATACATGTACATATTCATATTGTTGGTAGATCCATAACAGGATAAAGTTATTCAAATGAAGCGGAAAGAGTTAACTAAACATTGATGAGGATTTTTAAATTGAAAATAACGTTTTGTTGTCTTGTTTTATATAGAGATATTTTAGCGCTTTAAGGGTTAATGATATCAGTTTATTATTTTTCAGGTCACATGTACATGTTGTCAGCTGATACACATCCAGACACACATGATTGTGTTGCTTTGACTCCGAATGGTGAGATGTATTTCATTTCCATAATGTTTGCTAATTTATAGTATAGAAGCTGTGACATACTCAAAAGTGCTAAAAAACTCATTTACATGTAATTATTTCGTTGTATTCTAAAATAAGCGAAATATTGGTAAATTCAACCAGTGACAAATTGTGTGGAGTTGCTATATGGCTTAGTGATAAACTGATAATGTAACAATATCGCATGGGAAAATGTATACCTATATATTTTCTCACGACTGAAGAATGTTTTTTCAGTGCTAGACTACACCCATTGCATATATCATGTCATTGTGTCGGCCATCAACATGCGCTGTAGTATTTGCTAAACCAATGTCCTGTATGTTTTTAACTCACTCTTTTGTATGTTTTAGGTAAGCTGCATCTGAACCTGACGAAGGACACATATGAAAAACTGGGGATTCAGGGAAAACCATCACTGTACAACACAAAATCCAGAAAAAAATACAGTCAGTATTTATTTTCAGAAATTAGGTGATGGATTAACCCATGAAGGGCTGAGTTATAGAATTAAAATTTTCAACCATTTGAAGTTGTGTCTCGCTACCGCAACCCACAAATTCAAATGGTTGAAAAATTACTGATCAAACATTCGGAAATACAATTTATTGATGCATAAACACTCATTTCATTCCCAATAATTAACATAATTAAAAATGAGAATCCTCCACCATGAGTCTTTTCCTTTCTCCTGCCAGGGCAGTATACAGGTATAGGTGGTCTATACTTTTTCAAGCATGTTACATATAAATTGCCCTGGCATTTATCAAATAGTTTATGGCAAATGCTCGGATGAGCAAAAAAAATCTTTTTGAGTTGTTTATATTTTCATAATTAAAAATATTTTAAAGCTCGGAATTCCTTCAAATGAATGGAAAAAACTCGAACAATAATTCAGCAATACAAGGATTTTCATTATGCTATGCTGATGCATTGAAAGCATACTTTATTGTAAAGTAAACATGGTAAACACAGTACCTAATTAATGCTGCTTTTGTATTTTCTCGCTAGATGAATTCATTTTCAAATTACTGTCCTCATTAAAACTGTGAGACATAATCATCTACTACTTAAAGTTTGATTTACTAAATATAAGTGAGGAATATTTAATAGAGATGCAAAATCACTTCTAATGCTAAAAAAAACATTAATAATTCCAGGTACATGTACAGGAGTATTTTTATCAAACCCACACCATGCTAAATCTATTATTTTTCAGCAATAACTGTGGATATGACTGAAAAATGTTTCCAGCCTGGCAGGAAGTACTACGACCGTATACTATGGTGTTTTACCGACAGATTACAGTTGAAATTTGATTTTCTCGTCAGCTGGGTACCACCAGCAGGTGTGTAACATTGCTATAATTTGGGGACGCTTGGGATTTTAAGAAAATTGTAATGTAGGCATAAAAATTAAATAGTAGCCTAAGGTAGACTATGTGGGTTAAAGCAAAAACAAAAATCTAGAGATAGAAAAATAATATTCTTGCCAAACAAAATGTGTGCTTTCTGCCAGAGCACATGTAATTAGGCAGTGTAAAGATTTCTGGGTGCGTGTTATTTAGGCTATACACATTGTCGATGCTTGCACCTTAAATTTCAAGATGTTAAGTTCTTTTTGGTGAGTATAAGAATGGATCATTTGATCACGCTCAATCAAATTGAGTAGCATTTAACCTATCTGTGCACTTTATTCTTTTCAGACACAGATGTTTCTTCAACATCAATTGGTTGTTATTTTGATTCTCTGGGCTGTGAAACCTCACGGTGTAAATTGAAATATTCAACAGAGACATATTCAGAAATGGCAATTCCCAAAATATCCAGCACTAACCCTGAAGAATCTGGTGATACTGTGGGCTACGAGTCCTTTCACGAGTGGATGGGGGCGATTTCCTGTGGCATAAGCTGGTAAATACCACAGTAAACACAACGCGTCTAGCCAAAGTTTGTTCACTGTTGGATGAGAGTCACAGATGGTGGCTCAATGTTAACCCTTATCACGACTTTTGTCATTTTTTAACATCGGAATTTGCAAATGTTTGGTGTCAAATTGAACAAATATGCATAATTTTCAACCACTTGAGGTTGTGGATCGCGGTAGCGAGACACAACCTCAAGTGGTTGAAAATTTAAAGAAATGAACTCAGCAAGATAAGGGTTAAATCAACACTAGGTGGACATCCGAATGCATTCCGTTGGCTAGCAGCTGTATTACATGTAGTAACTAAAAAAACAAGACGTTTGTCAGATTGAAAATCACTTTGAAGCATAAACGTTATTATGCCCCTGAGACTGTAAATGACGTTCGAACCCGGAAAACGTTGTAGAAATTTCATAAAGAGGAATATCAAAATGTGTATCAGTTAGGTTGTATATGTCGTTATATACGTATATGGGGCTGCAAATAACCTCCTTTTTTTCCAAGATCACATTTGTTTAACCCCCTACCAAAAATTTCATAATAAATTTATCTACAACCCCCAAGAATCTTATTGAAAAAAAATTTTAATTGACAAGAGTCAAAAACGCGAAAAGGGGAAGCCATCACCCCCTCCCCTGTGGGGCGATTGCTTAAAAATGACAAAGCCACGCAAGTTGTATTTTTTTCGGAATAGAAAAACAATAAAGTTACAATAATGTCAGGAAGTTGAACACTAAGACCGACTTGGTATGACAGAAAACCATCTAATTCCCCCAAATCGGCTTTTCCATTAAAACCAACCTTCTATAGAAGACCACCTGTCTTGAAGGACCACTTTTTCTGTGCTGTAGGGGTGGTCCCCCTCAACAGAGTCCACTGTGTTAGGAAACGCTGTAAGACACCAGCTGGGGCTTCTTAAATATAAAATGACTGGTTAAGCCTAAAATGCTCATCACAAACTTCTATTTATTTTACTTGCAGCACAGATGGTGAACCAGATTCCTACACCAACACATTCTGTTGTCCGGAACCCCAAAACATAATTAAAAGCTGCATTAGATGTAATTACAGGGGACTTATCACATGCCAGGACATACAGACAATTATCACTGATATAAGGTAGGTACTGGGTTCTAAAAATGCAGATAAGCAGGTAAGTGCCTGTTTCTCAAAGATGTTGCAATATGTGGTAGGCATCAGCTTTCTACCAACCCGATGCCTCAGATAAATTGTAACTAATACAGGAAAACGGGCCATGGAAAAAATATTGCAAGATCACAAGCCGTTAAACCAATGCTGATATAATGTTGGCTCATCGTGTATGATGCTGGACCAACATTAAAACATCATTGGTAACATCTTGAGTTTGTTTTGTTGCTTCTACCATCCGAAAAAACCCCAGTATAATGTAGATGGGAAGTAATATTTTGTGAACACTGAAAAATATTGTTATATGTGACAGTTCATTAGTAAGAAAAAGCAGATTATGTCTTACATAGAAAAGGAGTTACCCTATCAATGTTTATTTGTCATTTGATAGGAAGTCTTTGGTGGAGCAACAATCCCCCTGGGCGGCAATCACAGTTCATGGATTCCAAGACACCCCCGTCACATGGAGAGATCATGAGCACGGCTTCCTACTAGGTGGAGATAACAGCTATACCTTTGTCTGTTTCTCAAATGCAGACTACTGGCTATATAAAACAATAGCGTCACATGATGTGGTACCTTGACATAAATTAAATATATTTTTCACAAGTTTGTTTGCCTTTGTTTGTTTGTATTATTTTCAGTCAGACCAAATAAACATGTTGACTCTTACAACGAGGGGACTGTCTTTATACTTCAGAATCTGCCGTCTGTAGACGGCGGATTCTAATTTATAAAGATGGTCCCCTCACTGAAAGAATTAAAAAATTCGAATGGTCGTAGACCCATAACATACTGGTATTCAAATGAATCAGAAAGAGCTAACTAAGACATTTATGATGTTTTTAAATTGAAAAAACCCTTTTGGTCTCGATGGTTTATACAAAATAATTCAGCATTGTAAGAGTTAAAGGGGAAAAATGTGAAGATGTGAAACGTGTGACAACCTGACAAGTGTGCGACATGAGTAAAAGTAAGCACTTCCGCTTAGTGCTAATTAGTGTGCTAACTCCTATTGTGCAACAATAATTTTCTATTTGCCCACCCCAAGGCGAGAATTGCGATAGCAATCGCAATCGCGGCTTGTAGTGGATGATGATGACAATGGTAAACTTAGGCTTGAAAGGGTTAACATCTAATGAAATGAGCTACCTGATTTGGAACTTTGCTGAAAACAATGTGACGAGCACATGAGTGATCACAAATATGCCTATACTGCTATTCAGTTGTGTGTTTGGCTGTAGACAGAGCCGCAGCGGCGTCGTCTTAATTACGTTATACACAGTACACCCCTCTCCAGACATGAGACGCGTCTTCACTGACCAGCAAACACAAGACGTTGACCCAATGTTGTTTTAATGTTGGCCCACTGTCTTCAACGTCGGCCCACATTAAAACAACATTGGGTCAATGCCTCATGTACACTGGGGACTATACAGCTGGCACGGGACGTTGATGCAGGGTTGGCCAACATTAGAACAACATCGCGTCGGGACATAGCATGACAACTAATCCCACAGTCACTTTAATACAATGCACTGCCTTAATGAGTCGTCCACGTATTCACACATACCGAACGTCCTATATCAGCGTGGTCCGGCCACATATACCCAGCAGACACAAGACGCTTAACGTTTAACGTTGGTCCCGCATCGTAGACGGTGAACCAACGTTAAACCAACATTGATTCAACGTCTTGTCTGTTGGCTACGGTGTACGTCCGACCGAGTGTGACCAATTAACATAGCTGTAATACGTCTTAGAAACATGCAAATATGACCACTATGATATTTTTTGATCGTTATATGATCAATTCTGTCATGTATAACACATTCAATTATATCACGATTTGACTTATTTGAACCCCAACGATCGTGTAAAAACGATTTCAATATATTAGACCAAGTAAGCAGGTGTAACATGACCACAACTGTAGCGCTCATGGGGCTACATTTCCTGTCCTATAGTGACACATTTAATGTGAATATATACAACGCCTCATGTCTGTAAAGGGTCGGAAGATACCTGAGCTTATATAATGTGTGCTCTGTTAGTGTGATTAGCGTAGCTAGTGGAAATGTTGCCGCAACCGCGTGCTTTGATACACAATGACTACCAGTCAATGGTGGGTGAATGTCGCCGTCATTAGCCCGACATTGAGCCAGGCGCCGCACCCGCAATTTTTACAGCAAAAACCCATTCCTGTGACCAGCGACTTTCTGCCACCAACGACTTTTTTTGTCTGGCAGAAGCAAGGTCGTTGGTGACAGGATCTACTGTAGTAATTGATATAAAAAATACAACACTGTAAAATAATTACCAGTAGTACAGGAACACGTGCAATTTTGTGTATCATGACAGATAAGCTGTGAAAGTATAAAATACAGAAGTTTTCTGGTTTTAGACAAGATGTTGAAAATGCTGTTGCATGCAAATGAACCTCCAGAGAGACTATTCTTATAAATTTAGTGATGAGGCACCAACCTAAAATCAGGTCGTCCTGCTGATATTGCACCCAAATAGAACAAGAGCGCTAACGCTAACGATATTCTCAGAAACTGAATGGCCTTGACAGGCGTGACCTTGTCTTGGAACTAGGTGACAAAGGCCAATTTGGTCTTGATTTTTCACTATGTCAAGTATAACAAGAGCACACTCGATAATAGCCCTCCACCGAATTATGATAAAGAAAGTAAAGACGAATGTCATCACGTAAATAACAACCCAAGATATAAATGGTATGTTAAACCAGCCGTTTTTCATGTTATCGCGCCCACAAGGTCAAATTATGGACGTAAAATAAATGTGAAAAATCGCAATAAGTCGACCATTTTAATTTTTTTACCGGCCATTATTGAGCTTGTCCAAGAACTGCTTATTAGTAACATGCATAACAAACTTGAAGAGGATACTTGTGAAAATGTTGAAGTTATCGCGCCTACAAGGTCAAATTATTGACGTAAAATGAGAAAAATCGCAATAAATCGGCCATTTTGAATTTTTTTTCAGCCATTATTGAACTTGTCCAAGAACTACTTATAAGTAACATACATACCAAATTTGAAGAGAATATGTGAAAAACTTTTCAAGTTATCGCGCCCACAGGGTCAAATTATTGACGTAAAATGAGAAAAATCGCAATAAATCGGCCATTTTTTTTTTTTTCGGCCATTATTGAACTTCTCCAAGAACTACTTATTAGTAATATGCATAACCAATTTGAAGAGGATATGTGAAAAACTTTTCAAGTTTTCGCGCCCACAAGGTCAAATTATTGACGTAAAATGTGAAAAATCGCAATAAATCGGCCATTTTTTTTTTTTTTCTGCCATTATTGAACTTGTCCAAGAACTACTTATTAGTAACATGCATAAACAATTTGAAGAGGATATGTGAAAAACTTTTCAACTTATCGCGCCCACAAGGTCAAATTATTGACGTAAAATGTGAAAAATCGCAATAAATCGGCCATTTTTTTTTTTTTTCTGCCATTATTGAACTTGTCCGAGAACTGGTCATTAGTAACATGCATAACAAATTTGAAAAGGATATGTGAAAAACTTTTCAAGTTATCGCGCCCACAAGGTCAAATTATTGACGTAAAATGTGAAAAATCGCAATAAATCGGCCATTTTTTTTTTTTTCGGCCATTATTGAACTTGTCCGAGAACTGGTCATTAGTAACATGCATAACAAATTTGAAAAGGATACGTGAAAAACTTTTCAAGTTATCGCGCCCACAAGGTCAAATTATTGACGTAAAAGGTGAAAAATCGCAATAAGTCGGCCATTTTGAATTTTTTTTCAGCCATTATTGAACTTGTCCGAGAAGTGGTCATTAGTAACATGCAAAACAAATTTGGGAAGGAAACATGAAAAACTTTTCAAGTTATCGCGCCCACAAGTAAATGTTAACGCCGACGACGCCGAACTTCAATTGCAATAGCCCACCTTTTTTAATTAAAATTAAAAGGCGGGCTAAAAAGTAGCGTCGATAAGAACACATCCCATGGAGTAATATTGTGCTTTATGTCGCTATAAACATGACAAACTAATAGAAAAATGATCTCTTTTCATTCATATTATGTTTTTTTTTCACTCCGGAGATTGTTTGTTGGCTAAGAAGAAATTCATTCTACACAGAAACCCAACATTCAAGAGGGATGTGTGTAGGTTGCCATGGTATGTCATCTGGCATAATCAGGTTGCCGTCTTCTTGTGTGTCACACCATGCATGTGGGGTAACGAGGTCAATGCATGATAACATGATAATGTTAACAGTTACTTTTTAGCACATGCAGACAATCTGTCATGTTATTAAACTTTTTCTGCAATTTGCGTGCATGTAAAATAAATTTTTTGTGGTTTTCAGTGTTTCTATTTGCAGCAAAATATATAATAAAATACATATTGGTTTGAAAATCTTATGACCCAAATCGGGCAATAACTTGGATTTTCAAGGGGAAGACCCAAATTTCTGACATAAAACCAGTACATTGAAGTATATTCCAGGGGACAGCCCAGACGCTGTTGTCGTCTAGCAGCTATCCAGCAGTTAATGATGACGTAACACAGTTTCTGAGAATACCCCGCCATTAGTTAAAGCAATAATGGCCTCAAAATCAAAGGTTAAAAATGAGGTCAAAGGTCATAACCCCCAAAATGGAACATCTACACCCGCTACAACTTGTGCGCAATATGAAAACAATCCAGCAAGCACTTTCCGATATATCGTCCGGAAAAAGAACTTATCACCCATCATCAATTAAAGTCAATAATGGTCCCAAATTGAAGGTAAAAATATAGGTCAAAGGTCCTAACCCCCTAAAAGGCACATCTACACCCCCTAAGGCATGTGTGTGTGCAATATGAAAACAATCCAGCAAGCGCTTTCCGAGATCTCATCTGGAAACTGAAATTATCATCCGCCATCAATTTAAGGTCAATAATTGCTTCAAAATTTAAAATTATTTCAAAGGTCATAACCCCTAGAAGATACCTATACACCCCCTGATGAATGTGTGTATGCAATATGAAAACAATCCAGCCAACAGTCTCCGATATATCATCCGGAAATGAAACACAGACGCACAGCTAGACATTGTGATGACAATATCCCCCATGCCTACTTCGAGGGCAGGGGATAAAAATGTGACTCTGAAATTTAGAATGCTGAAATAACAATAGGAAAAACAATTTGAAGCAAAAAAATGCTGTATAGTTCAGGCTAGAAATGACTCTGGTAGTGATAAATAAGTTTAATCCATAAAATCATACACATATTTCAAATTTACCTTCCACAAAAGGTAATTGCATAATTTATGCAGTATGTTGGGTAAAATTTTTAAATACATTATTTACTACACTTTATTGTGTTTTTAGAAAACAATTATTGATTATTGAACCTTTACTGCGCGGGGATCGACTTTAGCCGTCAGAATCTGACGTCTGTAGTCCCCAGATTCGGTTCCCGCACTGGAAGAATTAAAAATAATTTATATTGGCCGTAGACAAATAACATAGGTATTCAAATGTATCAGAAAGAGCTAACTAAGCCATTAATGATAATTTCCATTAAAAAAAACCATTTGGTCTCGATGGTTTTTGCAAAAATTGTCAGCGCTTTAAGGGATTTAAATACTAGATAATGATAAAATGGGATAAAACAAGGATAAAAGCTAAAAACAGAACAATAATGTTGAATTAAGATGATAAAATAAAGATAAAAGCTAAGAACCCCTAAAGTATCGTTCAATATCCGAACGTGTGATATCCTTAACCCTTTAATCGGCAAATTATTCAATTTGAATTTTCCCCCACTTGAAGTTGTGTCTCGCTGAAACGATCCACAACTTCAAGTGAGTGAAAATTATTCAAATTTGACAGAATGGAGGTCAACTGTTTTCAAATATTGCTGATTGACGTCACATTTTATCTTTAACATAGACTATTTAAAATGTGGTACTAAATGTGCTAATAAAAAATTAAAAACCGAATATATGCGGCGGTTAAAGAGTTAACAAATTAAAAATCTTACTGTCCTAGTAGTGGATGTAGCAGTGAGAGCAAAGTCTTGATGATAATTGTGATTACTGTAACAAAAAGTTGATAGTCGGCTACACGGCCAACTGTATGATAATCTTTAGAACTGTACTGAAAAATTGACTATAGTTTTACAATCATCACAACTTCATTTTCACTTGATACACCATAAAAATCATCAAGACTGCATTCATGATGTCACAGACCTACTGGGTATGTACTTCAAATGACAATCATTTTTATGTAAAAAATCATTAAAAAATGCTCCCACCACCAATAACTTATTTCAAAATGGTTACTGTCATCCGATAGTAACCTTGATGCTTAATAAGACATAAAAAACAAAATCGCTCACAAAATCAATGTAAATAAATATTGCAATGACACAATTATGTATCATTATTTTCACTTGGGTCGTGTTCAGTTTTTTTTGGACGTTTCTTCTGTTTGAGAAGGAATGCATTTATCTTTTTAGTATAAATGTGCTGACTCAGGTGACTCTTCATGGGCAGAGAAGCGGCGCCAGACTTCCCTATGCTTCGAAGACCGTCCAAAACACTTGGTCCCTCAAATTTTACTCGAAAATGCAGTATATCATCATTTTTAGCCATTTTTGGAAGAAGTTTTGTGGCTTTGAACTTCGATTCTATCTGCAAATGAAAAATATCACAAAAGTTGTAACAACCAAATAAACAAAAATTGACAGCTATGTTCCGGAAAGAGAACGTAGTTAAAGTACATTATTCAAATGAAGGCACATCTAGAGCTTCTGACGGGCATTTAGAAGTACCAAATCTGAAAACAATCTAACAAGGATGTTCTAAGATAATCTGGGGAAGAATTCATAATGCACGTTGCACGGGCGATACAAAAATGTAGTGACAAAATCATTATTTATGCAACATTGTGCTTCCCAATTTTAGGTAAAACTCTACACCTATTGTGGCATGTCAAGCAATATTTTCACTGTATAGTAAAATCATCGCATTTGTTGAAATTATGCAGTGGTTTACAAGTAAATATTCACATCCTTGCTTACCTTATATTCTAACCTTTCCAGTTTAGGTTGTAAACCTGTACCAAATTTGTTTTGTAGCAGCCTCTGTCTAAGTTTCCTCTTCTTTCTGTTTTCATTCACAATGCCTTCACAGTCACTATCAGACTCGTCCTCTGATTACAAATATACCAAGATATAAATGAAAACATCAAAATCTAGATATTTTATATCTAAAGAGATTAAGCCAAACATGTTGCGCTACCAAGGTGACATAACAAATGCATTTGTTGAATTTTTTTCAACAAATGTAGCTAGGAACAAGTGTAATACATGTACCTCATTTTCATGTAATTTTGACTGGACAAGAATCCAATTCAATAGAAAACATACCAAAGTGCTTTGACAAATTTTCTCTGATGGATGAACAACCTGCTTTATAAAAACGCAGAGGGATAAAAACTCGTACAAATGGAGAAAAACATAGGGCCTAATTTAATTACATTAGTATAAAAAGAATTACCTTGTATTTTTCTTTTCTTTCCACCAAGAAGAGGGTTACTATGAACCTGGTTTAGTTGATACTTTCTATACTGCGCCTGCACAACAACGCAAACATACTGATGATATAACTTGAGATTCTGAACTAGAGTTAGCACGACTAATTACTTCCAGCAGTTACATTCGAGTTTTCTCATATGTGTGGCGTTCAGCAAATTTAAATCTGTTCATAAACAATTTGGAATTACTACTGAAAACCCCCTGTATTTACCAATCTCTCTGACTAATACTGTTATCATAACTCTTTATATCAATGTATAACTGACTTCTGTCATTCTGCTAATTTTGGATTGGAATACATATCCTTTGAATATGTGTTCCAGCCTGATAGAAGTATCTTATTTTACATCCTTCAGCACTTTTAATAAAAATGAAATTCCAGGATCTACATATACTGCGATGTTATCTGTTCCAGCTCAGCAGGCACAGAACGAAATTTACGTGGTGACGTGGACTCCAAGAGGAAATTCCGTTCTGTTTCTGGTGGGAGGCTGTGAGAATGCAACTAACCCGGTTTTCACCATGCACAAGAATAGCAAATAAAGATTTGACACAATGACCACTGAGTTGAAGACGTTTACTATTGTGACCACCTAAAATCACGTCCAAAGCCTGCAACATAAAACAAAATCATAATCTGTGTTCCAGATCTATCTCTTTGAGTGCCACAAGCCTCACACAATAGCTTTTATATGATGTCATAAGAGGACTGAGAGCCGCTCATGGCAGATCTGTGTGCCACAAAAAATCCACCAAAATTGAAATGTTACGTATTCTGTCCAAGCAGTCATATTTACACAAAAGTATTCTGGACTGAAATAGTTAATTCTTTCACTGCTAATCACGACTATAATAATCGTTTTAATCTGTTTATCAGCCAATCAAATCACATGCTATTGGGAGTAAAATGAGCGTTTAAACATCAATGATTAGAAAATGTTTGCAAATTAAACAAATATGATTAATTTTGACCCACTTGATGTTATGATCTTTAGGCCACGTTTGTGCACATACAGGCCAAATTGGGCCAGGAGAACCTCCTGGGGATGGTATCATGAGTGAGGTGACGCTGCCCTCCAGACACAAGATTTGAAATTCAAACCCTGGAGGTCTGAGGACGAGCACATTACCTCTCGGTCAGAGAGGCTCCCCATAGTTTTACAAGTGGATGGGGAAGAAACACTTTTGTTTCTTTCAAACCGCCAAGACCGGAAACGAACCCCGAACTCTAGCGTGAAAGGCAGCAGTGCTAACTACTATGCTAGGGCCCCCGCCCAAATCAATTTGGGATTTGACTACTTTTCAGAAATATAAATATTTACTTTTCATCATTTGAAGCTGATGATTGTGTCAGCAAATTACTTACCCACAATTCAGCAGAAAATGATTTAAGCATCAGATCAACCCAATATACCGCCATGTGTAATAATCAGCTTTAAGGCAGGGTATTTGCCGACACAATTTCTAGCTTAAATATAATTATTTTGTAGTTCTAACCATTTTGTGATTGATGACAAATAAATTTAGAGTAAAGAAATAATTTTAAATGAAGTACATGTATGTAGGTAATCTAAAAAGGACAAACATTATATTCAAGTGAAGAAGATTGAGCAAATTGGAAAAATGTATGCAAATAAATGTTACTTACCTCAAGCACAGAATTTTCATGTTTTTGACGGAGTTTGTAACACATAAAGTAAGGTGTGTGTGGCTCATGAATAATGTAAAAGTTCGATCGAACCCTATTGCCACTCTGCAATCGCTGATGGATCTGTACCCAGATCCAGTACATATTGTCCATCAGCATAATGTGCACGTACTACAACAAATGAGACAAACATATACCTAAATTATAAAAAGGTGGGCAAATCAGAGGGTTAAATTTTTCTACAAAAAAATTATGTCAGAGCCATCAACAGTGGATTTTGTTGAAAAAAGTAACAGTCTGAGAAGAGCAAATGATTTTTTTAGAGATGAGCGGAGCGAGTTGAAATATGCGATATTAGGGGCCGACACGTCTCCCAGAAACCAGATATTTTACATGCTCTGAAAATCAATCTGATTCATTTCAGACATTCTGCAATATAACTGCAGTTTAGACGTTATTATTTCCTCTTTTCTCTTTATCTTTACTGTTTACATATATGTATTAAATTACTGTGTTTATAGCTTCAGGTGTTATATTGAATTCAAACATTTTATGTGTATGTCTAGCTTCAAAGCATTAAAAGTAATGGTTAAAACTTACTGCATCATCGAATAGTAGCTGCAATTCTTCTATCATTCCAGCTGCAAAATCCCTAGGTGAGGGGGTTCTAACATCTAAATATAAAGAAGAGATATTGGCAGGTTTAGTCAATTACATGTACTATATACCTATTAAGTACAGGGGTAGAATTAAACGTTGATGGCATGCCAATCCACAGGACTGGCAAGTCAAGGAAATGGCCATTCCTGAGTAAAAATTGTCATTCCTAGAAATGGCCTTTATCCTAGGATGGCCTTAAATTTGCCAGTTCATCGGAATGGCTAATGACAAATCTTACCATTCCTGCACATATTTTGGCTGTACCGGACTGGAGGAATGGCATTATTTCGAGCCCTGAAGTATATTAGTAAAGAATCCACAAGCAGTAAGTGGTTGCACAGATTGAAGTGAAAATTATATTTTTCACGTAAGACATAGGCCTGTCCGAGCTTTAGCCCTTCAAGCGCTGGGACCGTCTTTAGACGTCAGAATCCGACCTCTGTAGACGCCAGATTCTGACGTCTGTAGACGTCAGATTCTGACATCTAAAGTCATTCCCTGTACTGAAAGAATTGAAATATTTATAATGGCCGTAGACCCATAACAGTGGAAAGAGCTGACTAAAACATTTATGATGATTTCAAATTAAAAAAAAAATTAATCTCCATCACATGGTATATATAAAACTATTTCAGCGTTGTAAGGGTTACCCCTCTAACGGCCAAATTATTCATTCTGAATTTTCACCCACTAGAAGTTGTGTCTCACTGACGCGATCCACAACTTCAAGTGAGTGAAAATTATTCAAATTTCACAAAATGCAGGTTAACCATTTTAAAACTCTTGCTGATTTATGTCATTTTAAATCTTCAACTTGTTTAAAAGCTAATATGTAATATGCTAACAAAAATGTAAAAAACTAATATAATCAGTTCCGGCGGTTAAAGGGTTAACAAAGATCTCTCACCTTCATCATATTCTGAGGAATAACATTGCCAAAGATAGAACTTTGAGTGGAGTTGCATAACTGAAACAGAACCAACAAGATAATCCATAGAGACTACATTCAATGTTTTGTATTAATTTGCTCTGAATTGTCAGTTAGCATTTTCCATTAATTTTTAATATCGCAAACTCAGACTGAACTATTCCATTGACTACACAAACTATTTGATCAATTTAATCATGTATTTCTTGTTTGGTTTCAAACTTGCTTGAAAAAAACCCAGCACAAATGCATAACCTAAATATTATTTTTCATACAGAAACACCATTTGGTACTTACAAAGCAGGTTGCTTTTGGCAATGTCACTGATCCTCGGGTTCTTCTTCTGAAAAAAGAAACAGAAATATAATGTAAAAACATAACCATGATAACAGAATAAATATTTAACCCTTGTCCTGCTGAATTGTTTCAAATAATTTTTCATTCATTTAAAGCTGGAATTGCTAACGCAATTTCCAGCTTCAAATGACGAAAAATATTTCTATTTATGAAAAATAAACATCTCCCAAATTAAAATATTCGATTAGCTGAGCATCTACCACTGTATATTTTATCAATTTCAGTGGCATTTTACTTGGGTTGAAACTTTCTTGAAAACGTATATATCCGGGTCCAGCAGGACAAGGGTTAAATTATCCAGTCCAAATTCTAGGAGTCATTTTCAAGACACATTATGCATTTTGTATTTGCAAAGAACAGAGTCAGTCGTAGTCAGATTTATAATCGGAATACAAAAAACATGCTGTGAAAATGTCATGTTTATAGGTAGTGGCCCACATGGTGTCACTCAGGTGAAATATGGTCAGATTTATATGCCAATTTGCAGCTTGTGACTGAGTTTACATATAATGATACACCAATTGATCAACCTACTCAGATTGAGAGAAAATTAATATTTCTTCCAGGTCTGGTGTGGAGCTACTTTCTATCATAATTTATCCGACAGTTTAGTCATTATTTTTTATTTTTACCTTCTCATTTTATTATTAATTAATATAACAAATATTTTGAAAGTGACTGAAATTGCCCTCTGATCGAATTTGCGCACCCCTCCGGGTCATTCCGTGTCAAATCAACAAATTTTCTTGCTTTAAAAAATATATGTAAAACAAGAGGCTTTAAATTCTATATAATCCCCCACCATAAATTAGGTTAGACTTTTTGCGGTCACAAATATTTAAAAAGTTGATTTGTGGAGGCCATTTTAAATTTCAGTAAAATCACATGCACATTTCCAAATGGTGGGTAATGTGATTGTACAATGTGACTTATTATTGACTTCAATTTTTCAGTTTTTGAGCCATTTTTAATTTTGCTAGCATCTTTGCTAGGAATGTGATGTTAAAATTTCAAAAAAAAATTGACCAAACAATTTTTTAAAAGTTTTTTGCGCCCCCAAAAAATTAAAGTTGATCTGTGGTGGCCATTTTGAATTTCGGTAACATCTTAAAAAAATCACTTGCAAATCCCCATGCTGCTAAGAATATGATGTGAAATTTCAAAAAAAATTGACCAAACAATTTTTTCGAGTTTTTGCTAAATTTCAGTAAAAACTTGAAAAAGTCACATTCACATCTCCATATTGTGGGGAATGTGATAGTAAAATTTGAATAATTTCTGACTTTAAATTTTGTAGTTTTTGCGCCCACAAAAAAATTTGGAGTTGACCTCTGGCGGCCATTTTGAATTTCCGTAACAAATTTCTGTCATTGGCATGGGCATGTACTGGGAGTATATATAAGACTGTCTTATACTACTCTGGGTACATGCCCACCACTAATGTATTTTGATGATTTTGTTATTGACGTGGGCATGTACCCGGAGTATACTAATTCCTTAATATCAATCCTTTATATTATAGTAATTTAAACTACATCAATGTCTCTGGGGAAGGATATACCCGACCGGAAAATGGGTTTCTTAGTAGGGGGGTGACTAGATAATAATGGCTTTCGAGGGTTAACAAACACTACGTAATTACTTTTTTTATGCATTTTCAGCATGGTGGGCATGTAGCCGGAGTATATACTACTCTGGGTACACGTGTGCCCACCACCAGGGTTCTAACCAGCCTGCAATGTCAGCGTATCGGTCGAGGCGCCAGCCAAGACCTGAAAAATGGGTGAGGGGTTAGGGGGCCGCCCAGGCCCCCGGAAAATTTGTAGATACTAGCTGCTCTGAGATGCATCCTAAAGCATTTCTATACACTTTGATACATGGCTCTCACGGGGCCTTGAAAACGGGGAAAGTCCGTGAATAGGAAAAAATAAGGTATGGGACTTGAAAATTCCTTCATTTTTCTGTTAAAATATAAATAATCCATGACAGATCTGGGATTTTACATCAACCTGTGATTTTTTGCTGTTGATCGCGACAAACGTCACTCGGTGGCAACAGTGATTAAATAAAAGAAAAAGCCCCACTTGAAAAATCTTGACATCTGTCTTATCCATAGATTCAATGTTTCTTATATACTTACTTTGCAGACAAACCACGGCACAGCCGCTATTAATTAGAAATCCATAATCGCCAGATACACGGCAATAACTTGTGTGTGCATGCACCTTTCGTTTTTCTACTTATACATTCTTTTGCATTTAAAGCTAGTAATAGAGGCCTATGCCTAGGCCTACATGTATATTTTTACACATCTCCATATCAGTATTAGAGATACACTTTCTAAATTATTAATGGGCCTAGGTTGTATCATATAGAGGAGGTGGTAGATAAATTTTATTATGGTGCAAATAGTTCACGCAATATATAAACCCTGATAGGCAAAGCATCGTAGATGATATTATGCCAGCTCGCTTCAACCCAGGTATAAGCCTATGTTGCATCTGAAATTTGGCAATCAGCCAATGGCGGTCGCGGTATTCAGCACTGCCAAACAGCCCCAGCGTGACTGAAGGTTTCAGCCACAGATTGACCCCGTACAAAATCGTGAGACATTTCTTTGGACAGTCATATTTAAGATTTAGCCTTGAATAATCAGGTCAAAAATAATGTTTTTTTAGAATCAGTAGCATTTCAGCAACGAGATCGCATGTTGGACTTATTTTTCGCACAGTTAATAAAACGTTATGGGCATTTTTCGGGGCTTGGGGTCGAGATCGCTCTCAGTCACCGACATGTTGAAAAAACATTGTTTTTTTCGGGTGAAACAAATACAGCAATCCACGGCCTCAATGAGGACGTCACGGCTACTGCTTAATCAACACACAGCAGTTGCTGCACAAATGATGTGTTAATGCTGGCCGGCTCTCTGCGAAGTCGGGGCATCATTAGGCAAGCACTGCGTCAGCGCCTCGTGTTTGCTGGGATACGGCAGCCCCGTATTTTTCAAAAGATTATTTCCAGAATATCGGCAGCGTGTCGCTCTTTATTCAGCGTAGCGGCAGCGAAACTCAGCGTGTCGGCCCGACACGCTAAAAGGGCTTGGTTAGAACCCTGCACCACTAATGTATTTTGTCGATTTTTGCCATTGGCGTGGGCATGTACCCGGAGTAGTTATACTAATTTCTTTATATATAGTAATTTAAACTACATCAATGCCTCTGGGGAAGGACCCAGCCGGAAAATAGGTTACTTAGGGGGGTGACTTGATGATAAAATAAAAGTGGGGCTGGGCATTTATGGGGGTGAACAAACACTAATTATTTTTTTTACACATTTTCAGTGCGGTGGGCATGTAACCGAAATATATACTCTGGGTACATGCCCCCTCTTAATGCATGATCTAAATGATGGTCAAAGTAAATTAATTAGTTAATTTGTGGTCATGTGTATCAACTAAATGACGGTCAATGTACATTAATTATTTAATTTGTGATGTGCATCAACTAAGGCCACAGTTTTTTAATGTCCTGGTTTACGGACCCGCCGACACCAAAGTTCGCAATTTTAGAATAAAATTCTAAAATGACCTTTTTCATTTCCATCGACCTAACCCATCTTGTATTTAAATTTTTAAAAATTATCAATCCAATTTCCCAACCAAAACAAATAAAATAAATTTGGGGTGGTAAGGATGAGAAACACATGCACTCTTAAACTGACTATTTATGGCCTTTACTGCAAACATTTTAACATAATTTGATATATTTTTTTGTCCTCTGACCCAATTTTATTGATAAAAAAAACAAAAACATAACTACTAACTTTATTGGCCTAATTGACAGTCAATGTACTGGTTGGGCGCTATCATTGGCCACTTCGCCATTTTGCTATTTAAAGATTTCCTTTTTGGTCAACTTATTTGGACCTCTTTCGCCACCGCCAATTGGAAAACAGAGATCAGAGAAGTGAAATTATGTCCCTTTAGCCACAGCCAGAGATTGTTGCTAATTTCATTTCCACTTTAGCGCTCATCCAGATGTACATTAATTATTTAATTTGTGATGTGCACAAACTAATGACGGTCAAGTTACATTATTTATTTAATTTGTGATGTGCACCAGCTAAACATTCTAAATGATGGTCAATTTACACTCACACAGGTCTGTCATTTAGTTCCAAAAGTCAACACCAACCTCATCAAGCTGAGTGATTATGTATGCTCATATATACATTTAGAAAACTCCTTTCACAATCATACCCGTCATTTAGTTCGAAAACTCTGATCAATTAATTAAGATTCATTAATTAGTCCACAGCAAGCAGCATATTTCAGTCCATTTCTCACATAATTTTTAGTAGACCACTGATTTTGTCATATTCTTTCAACATAAAATATGTTGTAGCAGGCTGTAGCCTAGTAAAATGGAAAATGAAATAATTTTATTGAAAATGAAAGTCATTCAACAGGTGTCACTTCAGTGGAAGATACAATCTCCGGGGGCATATAGCCTTGTTGTAATGTAGGTCTACCTGGCAGATATTGCAGAGTTTATTTTGTTTTCAAGTTTTGTACCCCACACTGGCCATAGACATACTCACATAGCCCACTGCCCTGGCACTGTTGTTATATACTGTTACTGTTATTGTGTTAACCTGTTACAGTCTGTCCGACGGTGGAGGATGGTCCAAAATGAAAGTTAGCTTTTCGGTATCCAGTCAGTCAATTCTCAAGCGATTTTCATGAAATTTTGTACACCCTATTTTCTAGTCATTTGGCATCAAGACTGAAAATTTCGTAAAAAAACATTGGGTAGTTCAAAAGTTAGACCATTTCAGGCATTTGACATGTAGTAAATGTCTATTTATGACACTCCTCTATAACATGTATAAACCCATTAATTTCATTGATTCCGGCTTATTCTCAGAATTCCATTAGTCTAGTCTACATGTCAAATGGTCTAACTTTTGAAATACTTAAATTAATGGAATTTCGCAAAATTTTCAAGGTTCTTGCCAAATTACCAGAAAATAATGGTTGCAAAATTTCGTGACAATCGCTTGATTGAGAATTGACTGACTGGAGGGTGACTGGATACCAAAATAGGCAAAAAGCTAACTTTCATTTTGGACCATCTATCACCGTTGGACAGACTGTAGGCTAGTGTAGACTACTCCTGTTAGTGTTACTGTTACTAGTGTTACTTTTAGTCTAAGACTAAGCCTAAGTGTTACTGGTAGTAGAATAGAATAAAATCTTATTGACCCGCTGCGAGCTAATTCCGCAGCTGTCTGTGGTGACCTGCTCCGCAGGGCTACAGCGACTCCAAGCCTCCATGGGCCTGGTCCCTGGAGAAGCGAGCATCCACCTATTTCCCCACTCCCGTACCCCCTCCCACCTTCTAATTTTTATATCTACTTTACCCCCCCCGCCTATTTTGCTTTAATCCATAATGGGGTCCACACCCTTAAATCAGTCCCTCTTCCTTTTCTTTGTTTCTTCTCTGATCATGAGTTATACCCCCAGTTAACCTGAGAGTCAGCATAGCACCAGATAAATCTGGGTACAGGACTCCCACGGCCTGGCGAGTGCTTGTTCAACTACAGTAGCATTTCTTCAGATATTGGAGCTCTTCTTCAGGTGTTCAGTGAGTCTTTCAGTGTTTTCTACCCCCAGTTAACCTGAGAGTCCGCATAGCACCAGATAAATCTGGGTACAGCCTACAGGGTAGTGTTAGTGTTACTGGCCCGATGGGCGATATTAAAGGTTTTCCGGATCATCAAATGGTTTACGCAATAAATATTCTATTAATTTGTATTCTTACGGTAGAATACTTAATACTTACCTCTACATGAAATAATCTAGCTAGTGTTTGTACAAATTGTCTCTTTTGAAGTTTCTGAATAGATTCGAAAAATTCATCGTCCAAAAGTTCTTCCAGCGGACGACCGCCGGCAACGGACGGTTTCCAATTCTGCAGAAAATATTCATAATCTTTCTTTTGTAACCGTGAGAGCGATTTTTTCAAGTCGTCCAACAAATTTATTGGTTGATTCATGATGTATCATTTCTAGAAAAGGTGGATAGCTGAAAAATGTGTAAACAGGTAAATATAAGGTAAAAGTTGTGAACAAATGTTGACAAGTTGTTGACGTTTTGACGTTTCAATCAAATTCGCCGCCATTTAAAACAATCAATCAACATTAATCAATCAGTAAGCTGGTAGATGGTGTGAAGGAGCGCGCAGCGCGTGGCCTAGACTGGTTCGCTGCCCTACTCTTATCGCCAGGTGGCGTAGAGCAGGGAAACAGTCTACGCGTGGCCCTGCACTAAATTACCATCGATAGGCCTACACTGGTTTCCAACGTAACTCGACGAGCGCCATTAACCTGGTTGCCTGGTCACATTGAGAGGGGAGAAAAGAGGTTATTTCTCTAAAAAATACAAACAGGATCATACGGGTTCAAACCTGGACAAATTATTGACTGCCTATAGATGCTGAGGGAGACAGACAGGGATCGATAGGCCTATATCACATAAAATATATAGGGGCCTATAGATGAGGCCTCGTGAAATGCCCCCCCCCCCCCCCTAGGGAATTCACTGTTCCCAAAAAAATGTCTCACCAAGGAGAAGTCTTGATTATATTAAGTTGAGCGTAGGCCTTCACAACTTTCTCATCAGGTTTCCATATTCGTAGCTAAATGGTTGCAGTGTTGGGTCTGTTAGCGGGTGTTGATGACATAGGCTGTAGCGTTATGGGCTTGTTGATTTAATAGCTACATGGTGAAGTTTCATGTTACTTGGTTTAGTAACATAATCAGATATAACAACCTCCAGATCCTTGTATAATATCCTTTAATACATGTTTGTAAAATAGTGTTCACAACTCATATTGAAGTGAATAATATCTAACTACTTTGAAATGTATAATTTCTAGTTGAATTTACATGATGACTGTTCTGGTCCGAAACTTGCCTAAAACTGACTATAACGCACAACGCCCCCAACATGGGCTGATAAGGCTGATAACAGTGAAAAGGAAATGACTGTTACTATGGTAACGGACTACTTGGCTAATATGAACAAAGTCCATTCTCTTTGTGAGTATTGAGTATAATAACTGTTGCCAGCTACAAAGCCATACTACGGTAAACCATAAATTGTTACTTACCAAATATAATTGCATTTACAGTAAAGAGAGAATATACTTAATTATATAATGAATACATTGATAATACACATATAATACATACTAGTTATATGTTACATACCCCCCTCTGTTAAGTACAGATTCGAGGTCTACCGAGAGGATGTTTCATTCTCGTTACTCGGTATCATAGGGTAAAGTCGATAAAGAGGAGTTTGAGAAGTTTCAGCTTTCAGAACTTGTGTAGAATCAGGTGTCGTGGCCATCTCAACCTGTTCACTCGGTTCTGAAGTTGGTTGTATTACTTCTTGCCTGAGCCCTCTTGACCAGCACCGTTGCCGATACCGCCAGCAGCACCAAGCCACGGAGATGGACAAAAGTACAAGCAAAAACAAATACCAATACCAAATCATCTGATCTTGAATAGGTTCTGGTAACAGAACATAGTCAAGATCAGATATACGTACTCTTTGAGGTTTATCATAATCAAAATCTAAATGTTTAAACTTATCTGTTAAGTTGTCTAACAGTAACCTTTGAAAGTACGGTGCAGATGGTAACTTAAAATCAAAATTACTGTCCAATGTCATATTGCTGAAAAACGAAAATTCTGAGTTAATTAACCAATTAGGTGTCCATAAAGTACAAGGATATACAAGAGAAATAACAAATATACCACGTGGAATATCTAAAGTCTGTGTTGGCAATCCATGACATCTAAGGGTAACAGTAACACTACGTGTTATAAGCACATGTACATTTAAACTTGTCTGATATAAGACATCTTGTCCAGCTTGCTCCTCTGGTGTAGTCTCCGTAAAATAAGCTGGAGGAGCTGGTACACTGTGAGAATATTTAATATAACACGTCTTATCATAAAAAGGTATATCGCGCAATAAGCCCTGTATACAAGGATACTGTTCTGCCATGTGTATTGCATGCGTTGTACACACAACAGGCTGTTCGCCCATACATTGTGGGTTAATCACGACTTGACTCTAGCAGTATTATGGAGTACAGTTTGAGGAAGTTCTATAGAGCAATAGCCGTTTTTCACAGGATACGGCCATACATGAAGCTCCACGAAGCGCCATGTATACGTACTCACTAGGGGAAGGGAAACACTATACACCAACGTAGCACCAACAGTCACTGGTTGGACTGGTAACGTACGGTAATACCAGGAAATCGGCACAATAGGTGAGCGCCATCAGGTATGTTTCTTGACAGTACATTGCCTAACACATCAGGGGGAAGTAATTGTTCGGTGAGTCTACCAGATTCGAGACTCGAACGTCGTTGAAGCCAAAAGTCATAGCTTGACAGATAATCTCGACACATGTGATCAATATGGTCGATTATGTCAAGTATGTCTACTCGTGTATTTAATCTATTAACATGACGTTGTACGTCGCGCAATTGCTGACTAGTCATAGAAACAAAACTATTAAATCTTGTACTGAGAAATTTTAAATGTTCTTGTGTTTTTCCAAGCAAGAGTGCATTTTGATTAATTACAGTTGTAAACCTAGCAATGTCATAAGCTATACGCTGTTGATTAGATCTTAATTTTGAAACAGTTTCATGCATTTCTTTTACTTGTGACTCTGTAGCCGTTCCAAAGAGTGTATTTGAAAGGGAACCAATAAAGTTAAATGCACCTCTACGTGTACGAGGTTTTGAAGTTTGTACTTCAGGAGTAACATTCGATGTCCACCATGTCCGCGGTCTGCGACATCTATGTTCAATCACTTTAAGTTTTTCTTTCCATTGATGTTGCCACATCCCAACTGTCTGAAACCGTGAAATGTTGGTAGTCAGGTCCTTAATGAAGCTAAAGAAGGGATCTGGCATAACTGGTTCGTCAATGACAATTAACAATGTCCACTGTCCGGCTGTAACCTGCGCACTATGGGAATCACTTACTTGAATACCGTCCTGGATAGGATTTATCCAGCTGGGAAGCTCACTTTGCCCATTAGCCAAGAGCAGCATGGGAAGAAATAATAGACAAAGCATATTAATGTTCTGCGTCACCTTCAGTTGTTGACGATTTAACAATATAAGGAGTACTCCTGGTGACTGGACCTCTAGTCGCGGCACGAGAGAAAACCATTTGAATCGGTGGCTGTGAAGAAGTGTCTGACTGTGTCGGTCCTGGCGTCTGTGGTTCTGAAGCAGTGGGTATTAACTGTAGATCTCTGGTATCTGTGATTGACTGTGAAGGAGGAGTCACGTCTGCTTCAAGAGGTGGGGAGTGTGGTGTGCCCAGCTGAAGGGGAGGTTGTGGTTCAGTTTGTGATGAGGGAAGAGGGGTAGGCGTGTTCTGTACAGGAACAGATGATCCGTCAACCACACCGGGATCGTCATCTATCTCATCAGGCCAGTGCGTATCCAATGGTACGGGCTGGATACGAGAGCGGTGGATAACTTTTTCCACGCCTGTCGGTGTGTGCCTGATCCAATATGAGGGGTGGCGTGATCGTATCACTATCCACCGTGGCACCCATTTTGGTGCCATGCCAGCTACAGTTCCAGGCCGCAGTACCATAACTGATGTTCCTGTCTGTAGGGACTCTGCATCTTTGCGTCGTTTGCTACGTGTTATGTTCTTGTCACTAGTGTAGGCGGTCGTTTGCTTTATGTTGTCCCATGTAGAAATCAGTGTTTGTATTCTGTCTTCGTCTTTAGTCGCACATGTCGGAAATTTAGAGTTTTGACATGGAAGGCGATTAACACGACCATATAGCGCCTGAAAAGGACACATTCCTACGGAGCTATGGAGCGTGTTACGATACGCCATGAGAGCAGGTCCTACCTGTTCAAGCCATGTTGAACCTCTCCCAGTGACAAATTTCTTCAAAGTTGCCTTCAGTGTGCGATGAAAGCGTTCAATTTTTCCGTTCGATTGCGGATGGTATGGGGATGATTTTAGATGTTTAATACCATAGCGCCTGAGCAAACTTTCAACGGACGTATTACAGAATTCAGTTCCATTATCAGACAGAACGGCTTCCGGTAGGCCATATTGCGGCAAGTAATGCTGTTTTAGTACATTCACGATTTTATCACCCGATTTGATGGTCAGGGGAAAAGCATCGGCCCATCCCGTTAAGTGGTCTATGAACGTGAGAAGGAAGACATGTCCTCCTCTTGATCTTGGTAAGGGTCCAACAAGATCCATAGCAACCACTTGGTGGGGGTAATGCACTGTTGGCATTTCGCGAGTATGTACGTGCGGTTTCCGTTCTTGATACAACCGACAGACTCCACATTTTTCAAGCTGTGTTTTAATTTTTACGATACATGCCCGGCCATACGTAACTCTGAGCTATGTGAAACATGGTTCGTTCAACAGCAGCGTGACCAGACTGTTCATGCCGGTTGCAAATAACAGTTTTCCTAAAAGATGGTGGTAGAACTACACGAGGGTGTTTAGCATGTTCTAAACTAGGTTTTTTAGTGGAAACTAAAATTCCATCCAGCAGCGCATATGTACTTTCGGTAGAAGCACTTTTCAATAAATCTGAAAAGTGTTGTTGCTGCTGTTTAATCAACTCTTCCTTTGTAATGTTATCAAAAATAAGGGGTAGATCCCATTCTACCACAAGCACGGGCAATGGCGTAGGAATGCGTGCCTTGCTAAGCATATCTGCCCTAGCATTATCTTTTCCACATTTATATTTTATGGGTGCACCAAACTCTGAGATTTGGATGGCCCATCTCTGAATCTTAGTATTAGCAATTTCGTCTGCAAAGAGAGATTTCAAAGGCTTATGGTCAGTCAAAATTTCAAATGTAGCGCCCCATAAATAAGAGCGTAGCTTCTTTAAAGCGTAAACAATTGCATAAGCTTCTTTGACAATCACACTCCAGCGAATTTGCGTACTATCAAGCGTGTGTGATAGATATGATATTACACGCTCAATGCCATTGTCATCTTCTTGTACTAGTATTGCTCCAATGGCATAGTCAGACGCATCTGTATATAATTTTTATGGACGGTCTGTTTGTGGGTATGCTAGAACTTTTTCAGACGTAAGATGCTGCTTAATTGAATCAAATGCTTTTTGACATTCATCTGACCAAATCCATTTTTCATTCTTTTTCGTTAGGCGAACAAGCGGATAAGCTAGTGTCGCATAACGTGGGATTACTTGACGATAATAGCCAGCCATCCCGAGAAAAGTTCGTATTTCGCTAAGCTTTGTAGGTGGTGGTAGACGCTTTATTGCATCAACTTTACTGGGGTTAGGTGCAATACCTTGACCTGATATTATATATCCCAGTAATTCAACTGAGCTTCTTGTGAATTTACATTTCGAAGGTTTCAACGTCAGATTATGTTGTTGAATGCGTTCAAACACCAAACTTAAATTGTGTGCATGCTCAGCTGGAGTTTTGCCAAATACTACCACGTCATCGAGGTAAACAAAACAAGCGACGCCGATCAAGTCATGGAGTACAGCTTCCATAACTCGTTGGAATATTGCGGGTGCATTACACAACCCGAACGGCATGCGGACAAACTCATACAGCCCTTTGTGACATACAAAAGCTGTTTTTGGTATATCAGATTCCTTCACCTTTATCTGCCAGTACCCGCTCTTTAAATCGAGAGTCGAGAAAACTGACGCGCCCTCTAGTTGGTCGAATATATCTTGTATCAGGGGCAGTGGGTAGGAATCTTTTATGGTTACAGAATTTAATTTTCTGTAATCCACGCAAAATCGTAAATCACCACCTTTCTTTGGAACAAGGTGTATTGGTGATGCCCAGGGACTAGTACTAGGGCGAATTATGCCTTCATCAAGCATATTTTGAATTTGTTCATTTATAACCCGTTTCTTTTGCAGCGGTGCACGGTATGCATGCTGACGAATTGGTTGCTGATCATTTTCTGTGGGGATTTCACAATTAATTAGATCACAAGGCGGCAATTTTCGACCTGGTTGATCTATTACACTGTCAAATTCTTAAATTAATTTATCTGTGGTATCATCACCCGTGGATGCAAATGAAAGAATTTCATTATTAGTTTCTGGCGAATCTCCTCATGGAAAACATGCAAATTTTCTTTGAAACCAATATAGAGTTTCAGTTGCAAAATCAAATTTAGCTTCTCCACGTTTTAAAAGATCAGCACCCGAAATCGCTTGGTGGCCTATGTGTTTAACAATTGTAAAAGGAAACGTACCTACAGATGTAACTACTTCAGCAGAGCCCACCGTTTTGATTGGACTCTGCCCAAGTCCACACACTTCCGTTTGTGTGTGTGTTATATGAGGTTGTTTTGACGTTGCACAAATATCCACATATGTGTTAAAATCCATTAACGAAACTGATGCTCCGGTGTCGACGAGTGCAGGAATGATGAGTCCACCAATGGATAAGTGAACGACACGTCGACACCCAGCATCTAGTTTTTTTGGAAGGTGGCCGTTTCACGTTTAGGTGTGCGCCTGTTAGTTGAACAATCAATCGTGCGATGATTGCTATTACAATGTCGGCACAAGGGTGACCTGTTTGTGTGGTATTGTGCTGTACAGGTAGCACGGACGTGACCAGTACGTCCGCACCTGTAGCAGGTCCGTCCACTGTCTGTGGTCCGTCCACTGTCTGTGGTCCGTCCACTGTCTGTGGTCCGTCTACTTTGATTGTCGGTCGTCCGTCTAACGTCCGTTTGCTTATGAGGCCTAGCTTGATAGGCCTGTTGAGGAGCAGTATGTTTGTTGCTCCGTTTTGGGGTTCCACCGTGTTGTCTGCTACGGCTTTCAATCTTTCCCAGACGAGTGTCTATTCGTTTTAATTGAAGTGACAAAGCTTCCATTGGGCCGCCTTGCACCTCGGCTGCAGCAGCCGCAGCTACTGTGACACTTTTTGTGTGTCGGTCACGCCTCACTTGGCTGGTTAAAGCATCATAGCGCTCATATGTTTGCGCTTTTTCCTTTGTTAACTTTATTGCATTCAGCACATTTTTATCATTGCCAAGTTTGGTGAAAACCTGTCTAGCCACTGCTTGGTCACTTAAGACAGACAAGTAAAATGCTAATGCATTTTGTTCCTCAGCGGCGCCTGGATCCGTGGGATATGCCAGTTGGTACAAGGCTTTGAATCTTGAGCTATACCCAGGAATGCTCTCCTCGGCGCGCTGACGACACACTCCCAACGCATGGCGATGATGAAGATCCTCTGCGCCAGTCAAAAAGCTTTGTATAACATGTTCTTTTAATTCACTCCATTGTGTCTTACCAGCTGTACAAATTGACTCATGGAGGTCGGCACGGCTGGTAATTTTTGCCAAATGAATAGTGAATTCGTCGTTGTTGTCATGTTCTATATGAGAAATATCCAATTGACGTGCCCAACGTCTTGTTTGAACAGCTGAATTTCCGTCCGTAATTTCGATTTGTTCTTTTGCCAGCTGTAATTGTGTAAACTTTCTGCTTTCATTTTGCTGTAGCGTTAAAGCAGCTGTTAAAGTAGACAGTTGTTCTGGTGTGAAACCGCCAATGGATGGATCTGGAGGTGCCATTTTGAGAGTAGAAATGTAGAAATAAACAAGTGTAGAAAATAACTCACAAAAAGTAAAATGTTGTATAAATGGTGCTAAAACCTGTGTCACTCACTTGATGATTCCTCTGTTCGTTAAAGTTACATTGTAGCAACAATGTAGCAGGCAAGCTCGCCAAAATGTAGCGTTATGGGCTTGTTGATTTAATAGCTACATGGTGAAGTTTCATGTTACTTGGTTTAGTAACATAATCAGATATAACAACCTCCAGATCCTTGTATAATATCCTTTAATACATGTTTGTAAAATAGTGTTCACAACTCATATTGAAGTGAATAATATCTAACTACTTTGAAATGTATAATTTCTAGTTGAATTTACATGATGACTGTTCTGGTCCGAAACTTGCCTAAAACTGACTATAACGCACAACGCCCCCAACATGGGCTGATAAGGCTGATAACAGTGAAAAGGAAATGACTGTTACTATGGTAACGGACTACTTGGCTAATATGAACAAAGTCCATTCTCTTTGTGAGTATTGAGTATAATAACTGTTGCCAGCTACAAAGCCATACTACGGTAAACCATTAAATTGTTACTAACCAAATATAATTGCATTTACAGTAAAGAGAGAATATACTTAATTATATAATGAATACATTGATAATACACATATAATACATAGTTATATGTTACATGAGCCTAGGTACCTTGACAAAGGGATGTTGTTTTCTATTGATACCACGTAACTTAGGCCTAGGATGTACCATTTTTCTGATCCGATTAATTACCTGTGATAATCGGTTGGTTACACCCACCAATATTATAACCAATCATTGATGATGAAACTCTAACTAATCCCCACCACTAAGCTTACCTTAAATCATGCATTCTGGTGCAATCTAGAAGTATTAAAAATAAACTTCTTTTAAACCTATACATTCACGTAAAAAAAGTTGATTCAATATTACACCTGAAGATATAAAGTCATAATATTGGGAGCTAGATAAAACATTCTCATCACCTGTAATTGATACAATATGAATTAAAAACGTGTGTTACACATCTTCTATATCAAAATGACGTTTTAATATGGAGACATTTCTAGCTGACTGCTTTGACTGATTTTTTAAGTAGTCACCTATTATCGTCCATCTTCTACCAATCTTTTTTATTGATTGTTTTATTATGCACAGCACAGATTTATCTATTGTAGGCCTACGTGATGCTGCTCTAAAATATACTGAAAAAAAATACTTTTCAAATTTTATGGTGAATGATGCTGTGTTGGAGTAAAAATAAACCCAATAAATCCACTGCATGCAATTACAGAAAATCATAAGGGCAAGCTCTCTTCCCCCCCCCCCACACCCTCACCTTTTTCAAATCCTGGATCAGCTTCTGTTTTTTGTGCTATTTAATAATATCAGTGCATTCCGCATGATCCTGTTGTGAGACTGTGGAAGTAAATAATCAATGTATTAGTTATGCTTATAGTTTACCTTGGTATTTTTCCTTGGTATTTTTCCTGTATATAGAAGTCCCCCTTTCTCTTTTATAAACTTAGATGTCTGGCTGCATCACCTCCTTGATAAAACGTGACATGGAAGTATATACGTGGATTTATTCAGCATTCAATGAAGTGGGGATCACATCTGTATTACACACATATATATACCATAATTCATTGCAAAATGTGAACACCATTTTTGAACACCAGAAATTTAAATACTGAAAGTATTCCATTGCAGGTAACTTAATTCTACAGCCGTCCCTATGATCAAAGTGCTCCAGTATGGCAATGGCAAGAACATTACCTTGTCACATGCATTAAAATTTCATAAATATATCACTTATATTTAAACCGACTACTAATGACAGAATATTTAAGCAGTCAGGCGGAATCTGCCTCAACTCTGGATTGAATATATAAGATTCATTCTGATCTTTATATCCGAATAATCTATGATAAATTCAATTTTGATACACATTTTGATACTTTATTATAGATAGTTTTATAGAATAATTTCCAGCTTGTTTATTATAATTATAATACAATCCTAACTACAATAAAAATGCGTCTATATTTAAACACACGACATAAACACAATATTCAGTACCTGTTTTATAATATTAAAAGTCATTTAGATTTTATTAATTAGCCCTTTTCTAAAGAATGTTAGTCAATTGATCATGGAAATGTCCCGTTTTAGATATTACGGAGCGATTACATGGACATTCTGTATATTGTTTCCTTTAATTGACACTTTGATAAACATGAATCCAAAACAACATTCTGATCTCTTCTGTGCAAATGTGAGACATTGGGGTTGTCCAGAACAAATCAAATACTTTTGCTAAATTTGTAGCTTTCGTTGTAAGTTGTCCTTAAGACCTTCGAATCACATAGAACATGTGTAATAAAAGTGACACAAAATGAATCAGGTAGGAATAATTTCTTATAATTTCTGTTCAATTATTTGTCTTTCTCCATAAAAATTTGAGTCTGTTATTTCCCTTTTTAGAATACTTTTTGCTCTATATTTCCCTCGTAGAGTATGTTCCAGGTATTTAACATTTTCTTTGAAATCAACTTCATTTTCTCCACAAGTGATTTTCATTGTAGATTGTTTGCGTATCTTCCACCAGAACCAAAAATATTACTTCCAGTCTTGAATTAATAGCGTAAATTATAAACCCCAAAGTGGCAATTGCATGGAAATTGCATGCTTAGAAAGGGTATATGGTTATATGGTAGCACTTTGCTAAATGCATCAGACTTGCTAAAATACCTTATTGTACTTCTCCCTACCATTGTCCCAACTGCAGCAGGAGTTGGCTGACAGTGGGATATGAGCAATGTAAGTCTCAAAGACACAGGTCTATCTCAACCAGCGTTGCTATTATCACAGGCTAGCAAAATTGATATCGATGCACTCATGTGACGTGTGGGACTTCCACACAGCTGTAGCAGTAGAAATGGTATATCCTAAATTGTGTAAGTGATTGTTAAATGTTGATAAATTTACATGTAATATGAAGTCGTTTTCAGAGAACGTAGCCTATATCCACTGACAATTTAGCGGACATTATGAATAATCACACTTTGACAAAATAATGTTTTGAACAAGCTAAACATTTCTGTAGAAATCAACAAGTTTACTTGTAATTAATGTCCACATAATTTTTTTTTTTTAAATGTAAAGCACAAATTAGTACATACGATATTCCCCATCAAAGTAATGACTTACCTGTTGCTGTGATGTAGTGGTATTGGCGATAAATTCATTGTATTCCCATCAAAATAATGACTTACCTGTTGTTGTGATGTAGTGGTATTGGCGATAAATTCATTGTATATATTTTAGTGTATGCATACTCTTCTTGACAATATCAGACCCATACTATCACCAAATATCACGAAGAACACACAGAAATAAACATTTATTTGGACGGAATAAAAATAATAAACTATAATGAAAATTATATCCAATAAAGAATATCCAATAAATAATACGTGACAAGGTGATTATATCCGTTGTGTTGAGCATAAATAAATCTCTATATGCACACACACGCAGCAATGTGTTGTGTAGCCTGCGATGATGCCCCAGGAAATGCGTCTCCATTCACCAACGGATTAACCTCTTTCTTTGTATGACCTCTTCACGCACTTCCGGGTCGTTTTGTATGTTGTTGAAAAGTAGGTGTCAGGGGCGGATTTAGACCGGGTTGACAGGGTTGCAAAACCCTGTCAATATTTTCAAATAGATCGGATTGCATGGTTTCAGAACTAAAAAACTGTATTTTAGAAGTTTGGAACCCTGTCAGCGTTTTAAAAACAGATGACCGGGTTCCAAAACGAAAGTGAAATGTATATTCCGTTGATATTAATTAAGGAAATAAGTAATTTAGAATGATTGATAAGCCTAATCGTTAGTGCTAGAAGGTGTGGAGGGGTCGGCTACGTGGGCATGTAGCAGATATGCCTACAATCAGTTGTCACGCCTCATTAAATGGATCATGCCGACGGCTGACTATTACATAACATTCACACTACCCCTTGTGTCCTAGGACGCACATAAGTAATAAAACGTTTTAAAGGCGATATTATATATACATATATATATGTATATATATGTGTGAGTAAGTTGGAACCCTTTCAAATTATTTTCTAGATCCGCCCCTGGGTGTGGTAAACCTAAATCTCAATTGGTCTATAAGAGACCAGCTTCACAACTGAGCCAATCACAACCTACAAGTGAGAGCCCTATTTCTGACCTTTCTCAAGTCAGTGTTCAGGAAAAATAATGTACAAGGGCAGTATGCACCAACTTCACGTTTACGCCAGTGGGGTAAATGACACAACAGGGGTATTGACCTGTGGGGTTTCATGGAACCCTAGAGGTTTCAACCTCCGGGTGAAAACACGGGGGTACAAACCCCTATGGTTATATAATTTACCCCCCGTGGTTAGTCATTGTATTGACTATTTGATGGGGAATTCCCAATGTTTTGCTCTCCAACAAGAACTACTACTTCAGTAGGCCTAAATGGCCTGCATCATTTATTCCTCATACCACAACGTTAACATGATTATGGTTAACGAAATAATAGAAATAAAGACGGCTAAACTGATACAAAAAATCTTAATGATGCAAAGAATATCTATGTCTGCCATAAATTGATAATGAACTCGAAAATACAGCAACCATGTAATAATTAATGCAAATAACAACAATGTGCAATGTGAAGGCAATATGACATAACATCTATTGTGACATTGTAAATGTTGATATACAACTACAATTAATTATAATTAATCTATAACCATGCATTTCATTATTTAATAATTAGTCATTTTATTTAGTTATATTTAGGCATTCAAAGCAATTATTTTTCACTGGAGAGATGATTATATATTTGCTATTGTTATGACACTTGCCTTATTTTTTCATAAGTGCATATCGGGATGGCAAAATTAAATGGCTGCATTAACTAATAAAACATCGAATGCATGACAATTTAGGATAAGTAGCTGTTAATTGATGTCATAAGATATTATAGAAACATTTTGAAAACTTGAACGTACGCAGGCATCATTTGTCATAGTAGTGGTGGGAAATTTGTGTTGTTGATAAATGCAATAAGTTTATTTGATTTTTTATTTAATAATTATCCAAAACACGTTTTATCTGTGATTAATAGCACTTTTAAATGTTACAAGAGTGAAGCTATAAAAAACAAGTCTTCTCAGCACTTAGGTGATCGTGCACAAAATACGCGAGATTAACAAATAATACAATAATTAAAAAATGGTACTTGTGATTTTCTAATATAATTACAATGATTTATTCATCAATAATAAGTATCTGTTATGCATTTACAAGCGATCTTGATCATAACATCGTTGTTTACCCCTCGCTCTGCCCATTTACTCCTGGTCCCTAGTAGGTTTAAATTCAACCCCTCAATTGGTCAAATTTACCCCCATGCGACATTTACCCCCTCGTGGTGCATACGGGGTATTTCGTTTTTCAAATTTACCCCCACGATACCCCTGGGGTTTGTTCAAACCTCCGTTTGGTGCATACGGCTCCAGGTGTGTAGATGTGTTCACAGATATCCCAGCAAACGAGATTAATTGAACATAAAATTATGTTATGCAATGTTGGGCCAGCGTCGCAGATGGTATACCAAGAGTAGGCCTGCCCCAACACAAGGTCAATGTCATGTGTTAACTGGGATGTCTCTATGGCCAGATGGACTAAGAGTGAGATTTCCAAAGCAGTGATTTCTTCACTTGATTAGAATTAATGTAGATAAATCTTATTCCACAAACAATATTTTGATAGATAGTAGAGCTTCAAGGTCTATATTTAATTTGAAACCATTGAGTAATAGTAACTTTTTTATTATATTTATTTGCTTACATGTCAGCAATGCACCTGTATTTATTTTTGACCACATGAAATATCATGCAATTCTTGACAAAATAAAACAGGCTATTTATTGTATTTTTATTTTGTCAACATATTTATAGAGGAAACAATGATTATGTGACTCTGGATAAAATGCAGTAAGCTATGTTATAATGATGCCAATAAAGATCAACACACTGAAACATTGTGAGATTATACAACAAAATCATTACAAAATACAACAAGAAAAACAATAACAACTCATCACATTATGAAAACGTGACGAATTAAATTTGCTGCCACAGATTTATATAAAATTGTTGTTATGTTGGAGTGAGATTAGTAAACCTCATGCTCTCATAAAAACGAATTATATAAGCTCCATGTTGAAATTAAAATTAGTAATGACTCGGATTTTGCAATTCTTCCATTGGAATAGCATGTCCTAATCTAGACATATTACATAACATTTTCCCATTCTTAAACCCTTTATTAGCATATAGTACACGGTTAACATTTTTGCCACCTTCTTGCATCTGCCTGATTGTCTTTTCTTCATTGCGAAAACCCAGCTTTCCTTCCCAATCTGGAGGATCTGGGTACAACTCGTCTCCTGCAAAAGTCAAGTCATAAAGCTATACATACGCGTCAAACGTTTGGACTCAATATTACAATTAAGTTATAGTGTGGGGCTATCATAATCTGTGAAGCTATAGATGGGTTGTGAAGAACATTAAATTTACAAAGTTTTACACCTAAAAAACAAGCAATTCTGACTTTCATTTCTGTTGTTTTTAATATATATACTCCAATACAGCATTATTCACCATAAGATTTTTAAATGTTTTTTTAGTATATTCTAGATCACTTACAATAAAAAATTCGGTCATGTGCATAGACCTGTAAATCCATAAATATATTACTAGCTTGGTGGACGATAATAGCTGAATAAAATAAAAACTTCTAAATAACCAGACAAATCAGCCAGCTTGAAATATCGCCTTCTTAAAGTCTGACATGTCATTTTAATATGGAGGATGTATAACACACCCTTTTTATTCATATTGTATAAATTACATGTGATGAAAGTGTTTTCTATCTAGCTACATTATGACATTATAGCTTCAGGTGTACTATTGAATCCAAACATTTTACACAAATGTAGGCCTTTAGCTTTAACATAGTAACTGTTTTCTCCAAATTCGAGGTACCTGACAACAAGCTGTGGAACTCCTGTATAAATGCAAAATAACATCATCCATTCCTGATTACTACTCTAAACAATTTTTAGGCCAGAACAATTTGATTCTATGTTTCATTCTATATTTTATTCAGGTTTGCACATTTTCCTCATTTAATTGTAAGAAAATATTATTGTGGGAAGCTACCATCTCAGGGCATCCTGAGAGGTAGCATGCTCCACTTGAGACCGGCAAGGCTCAAATTGTGAATCATGTGTCTGGAGGGCAATGTTATCTGATTAATCGTGCCATCCTTCGGAGGTTCCCAACATTTATTATTTTTCTATTTTAAGTTGGGACAACACAATTGAGGACGAGCATAAAACCTCTCAGTCACGGAGACTCCCAACAATAGTGAATAAGCAGAGGAAAAAAACATTTTGCTTCTTTGAAACCTGAATACCAGAGGGGGACACAAACATGTAATCTCCGACGTGACTGTCATTAGGCATAACCACTACACTAGCTAGCTATAAGGAGTAGTCCATAAGCCCCCACCATCCGGACCCACTACACGGCCCAACCATCCTCAACCACTACACCAGCGAGCTATAGACCTTACACTATCTAGCCATAAGCTGGCTATAATTACATTAAGCACTCGCCTTCCGACATAAGTCTAATCACTACGTAGACCTACACTATAGCTAGCTATATAGGCTAGCCTCCACTACACTAGCCAGATTATTAGGTCCCCGCCCTCCGGAATATGCTAGAATGATAAGAAAATAACCTCTATTGTGCCTATAATAATTGAATTTAAAAATAGCATGAGATACATTAAAGCCACAGTGTCTTCATTTAATAATAGGGCCTCAGTAGTGTCATGTCAGAGCTACAGGATTATAAATTATTTTCTGCTCATATGAGTTGCAGATTATATTCCTTATTAGCCATGAGACGAAGATATATTCACCTGGATATAACATGACCACTCCATCAGAGACAAACAAGATGGAGGGCATACACCTCTCAGTACCGAGTGCTTCCCTCCAGTGGGAGAACTGACACAGTCCATCCAGTAGCGGCTCAGAGCACATTCTCCCCAACTCGACAAGCTGTGGCGGTATAAGGCGTATCTTCTCCTGGCGATACTTCATTATCAGATTACCTGGACTGTCCCACTGTAAAAATGGACCAAAGTAAAATCTTGGTCTATATATGTAGATGGTAAAATATGTTCACTGTTTGGTGGTTCAGAAAACTGTTTTTAAAATTGTTTATGTTGGGGCTGCATGAGTTTTGTTTTGTCCCACAGAGAAACATATAATGCATATGACAGTTTTGACAATATATGCTATAAATTTGCTAAATGTAGGCTATATAACGATTGTGAAATTTTTATATCATCAACATATAGCGGGAATAATAAGCAGATAATACAGTAAGGAAAAGAATCACAGGACTATCATAATGCTCTATGTATCTCGATAGTAGGCTTCATCTATATTTCTTGCAAAGCAACACAAAAGTGTTGCTATAGTGCAGTACATGACGACAAATCATTTTTTTAACTTTCCTTAATTTATTAATTCAAATGATGATATATGAGAACAGCAGACAGCAATTTAATTGGAAGTTGGAACATGGGTAGTGAAAAACCCACAAGTGGGGAACTCGCCCTACCATACATCTAGAGCTAATATCAATTAAATTTCCAAGGATTGTGGGTGACCGGATGATAATACTGTACTATACTTTAATTTCGCGCTATGCTGATTTTGAACAATTCAGTGGTCTCATGAATTAGCGTAAAAAAACTTTTCAGGTTGTACTTGCCTGGAGACATAAAATTGTCACCATCCAGATTCCTTCGCAACTAGTAGGGAATTACTATAAAACAACGCCAGTCACTGAATATCTGGTGGAGGGACACTTATTTAAAGCCGATTTATCCAGTCAAAACACCACATTTCAACTAGGTGATAGGGAACTACTGTTATTGTCATTGGGCCTAATACTGAGTGTTGTAGTCTGTTATTGTCTTTGATTATATAGGGCCCACCGCCGGGTGTTGTAGTCTGCCGTTATTATCTTGTACAGTTTTAACAGGTGCATTCCTAATATTGGCTTAAAAATGTGTTTGTCTGTTAGGCCTAATTATGTTTGGATTTTTTACAGACTTACCTGTGGAGCAGTAACCTCCATCTCATCCGTTGTAGCTACTGGAGTTGTATTTAAACAACTTAAGAAAAACAGCGTATCAAATCGTCTGATCTTTCCATCTTCAGATTTTCCTGACGACTCCTCCCAAGGCGTCAGCCAGTTAGACCACTCATGTAGAGACCACACATCAGGGACGGCACCCAATCGCTCACACAGTGTGAAAAACTCACCACAATTTTTACGTACTTTTTCTCGCCAAGACAAAGCATCTTCAGCAGACAAAAAATTGTGAACATCAGATAACACTGTTCTTGACAGAGTGGTAAAGTCACCATGAGGTTTCAGAAGTAATATGCCACTTTCTTCAAACGTTTCTCTGATAGCAGCGATACGAAATCCTATTTCTGGAGGAAAATTTGTGTCTCTTTCAACTGTATATGCTGGGGGCCTCTGACCCTTCACACGTAGAGTCTGATGCAATTTGTCAAAGGAAAGTTGTGTGATCTTTTGGTACAAATCCTTCCACCTCCAATCAAAGTCTAGATCCTCAACAGCTCCTCCTGGGAATACGCACGAGTTTGGCAGGAATTTGCTGCGACTGCTTCTGCGCATCATTAGAATCTGGTAGTTAGCTTTTTGAATCCCCGGCAGTAATGACGTCACGGGATTAGTCTGAGCCGCCAGGATCAGAGTGGCTGCTTCACGCCAACGGGCACCTTTCAGACTCATGTTATATGCTGAACAATACAAATCTTTGTTTTATGTTAGTTTCGTACACCACATATACTGTCAATCTAGAAAGAAAAAAGTATTAAAGAAAACGTGTTACTAAAATCTGCAATGCTAAAGATTAAACGTCTTTACATATTAGGCCCTACAATGGGCCTGCATACATGATACACACTCATAGAGGTCTACACAACACGAAATTTTAGTCAGCCATTTCATATTTTACTCCACTTGGTGTTATATCCTTTTAAGATCCTCGCAGGCTCATCTGCCGATATCCTAGACAGAAATTCCGTCTCGCTGGCTGTCAGTGAAAGAGCCATGAGAGGACTGTTGCACAGGCTACCGATATCCTCCTATACTTTTTACTTGCGACAATCACTTCGACTGAGAACGTACAAATCTATGTAAAAATCTTGGATGGTGGGGTGTTCTGTGTATGATTTCAAGACATTTGTTATGGCTGATTTCACAAAAATGCAAAATGAAATTTCGCGATGGACTTTCAACATTTAAATATAATATAAGAGCTATAAAATTATGTTAAATAGAAAGTTTTACATCGTAAAATTGTCAATTTAAGACACGACACTGTCTATATATATTGCTGCAAACTCGACATACGTTGATGATGAAGTATCCATGGAAAGAACGTACCTGATATGACGTGAATAAAACTTATGGTGTGAAAATAATTATACCACTTATGTATTTGTAGTGAACAACAGTATTTCAAAATATAATGTGACTATTCACAACAAGTATTCGAACATAAATTCAGTGAATATTGATCCAATAAAACATAGACAATTATTGCTCTAATTAGGCCTACATGTAATATACCGAAATATTAATTTGTTATTATCGTTTTGCATTTAAACAATAACTCGTAATGTATAATAAAGGCAAGCTTTCGATTAGGATTTTTTCAAACCGTCTACAATACTTTAAACAGCAAGTTGTATGATAAGTTTAGCTTTAAAATGTTTTGTTTTTTCAAATGTATTGCTATCGTGATATTAAGCCATTTTGTTCAGGTTAGCAGAATTCGCAGCAGCAATTGGACAGAATTTATGGAAAAACTAAGCAAATATTGTATGTTTGAAAACAAATAAAGAAAATAAGCAGCTTTTATTATTTTACACTTTAATCATTGGTAAACATCATCGAAGGACGTGCATATTATAGAAAAAAGGATTATTTAAGAATATGCTATCGTGACCAACAGACAGAAGATGCACCATGTATCCAAATGCCACGATAGCAGTAATTGTCTAATTATGTTCATTTGTCACAATAGGCCTAGCACATTTAGCAGTTGCATCAACGGCCAATTTCATGCATAGCAATCTAGTAAGATCAACGACACATGATTATTTTAGATTTATTGCATTTGGGCGATTATAACAGCATTATGCTCATCTTAAAATTCTACATTTGAAAAATGACCATATAGGCCTACAGTGATATGCTTGCTATCGTGACATAATTGCTATCGTGACTTGATTTTTGGGGTTTTTTTTTAATTCTTCGCCATGAAATATCTGGAATTAGTGTTTGGACTAAACTTTCTGTTCTTTCTTGGGCTTCTGTTTTAGCTTTTAAATTAACACCGCTGACATGCAAATTTAACTAATGAAGCATTAAATATTGATTTATCTAACAAGATGAAAAAACCCATCCATATAGCCTTCAAGGCCTGCACGTTTGTCATTGCTATCGTGACAGAAAAGGTCACGATCTTTGCAGTATTTTTAATATGTTAAAAATCCTTTTTTTAAGAATGCATTTTTATTATTATTTAATTATCATTTATTACTTGATTTTTCAGTCCATTGCATGTACTTGTAAATTACCCTTGTAAATTCGTTGAGAAAACTTTTCTTCAGGTATTATTTTACTTTTTAAGTACCAAAACTGATTGCTTACGGTCTGATATTTTATTTATACTTTTTTTCTTGAACTAAAATATTATATACATGATGCGGACACTCTACAAAATCTCCTTAATAGTAGCCTACCCACCATGTATGTTATTCGTTGACATATCTGAATGTAGGCCTACAACAACGACGGGCGAATTTTTCTTTTTTTCAATTGGACTGATGTGATTAAATAGTAAAATGTGTGATTTTAAAAACATACCGAGTAATGTTATATATAGCACACCCCCTCCCTCTAAAAGACTGTCTCTTGTTAGATACTGAAGTCAGCTCGATGTGTACGAGCTCATCATGTTAGTATGAGAGTACGACGCTAGTCCAACAGTAAGCCAACGTTGGGCCAACGTATCACGTTTGCTGTGGAAACACACAGTACAAATCCAACAGGTTAGTTACTGCTTGGTATAATATGGCTTTACCATGTAGGCCCTATCGGTTTTACGCCAATAACCCAGTAAGTACAAAACATTTGTATTACATGTATACAATGTTGGACGAGCGTCGAAGACGTTGGGCCGACGTTGTATAAATGCTATACAAATGTTTTGTTTTTACTGGGAATGCTAATCATGATTACAAACTTTTACACGAATACTTGATGAAAATAATGCCGTTCAACAGTTGTGTTTTTTAGAGAAATATATCAACCGTTACTAGTGGCGAATCCAGGAATTGACAGACAGGGGGGGGGGGGGGGCGCCGATTTTTTTCAAGATTTATAACCACAACAGGTGGCAAAGCCAGCCTCTTATATGCTCTAGAGGGGTCCCAGGGCATGCTCCCCCGGAATATTTTGAAATCTAAGGCTTTAAATGACGCATTCTGGAACATATTTTTGCCAAAATCTGGTCGTTTTTTTGTTTTTGACACCCTGAACGGGGATGTGGGGGCGCCGGCTGCGCCCCTCTCTGGATCCGCCACTTACTATCCAAATTGGACAAAATTAAACACGCATTACGCTTCAAGCATTACGCATCACGTTATATAGCCTATATGCTTCATAATCAGTTTGAAAATTAAACTTACCTACAGGATGAACGTAGTTCTAGTCGTGAGGATCGATTTGATCTGATAGCAATAGCGAATCGTGAATCAAATGTAAATATATAGGACACCTCGACTGCAGATCCAAAATTTCATCAATAACAACCTATACATTGTATTGCAATTCCCGTTATATTTAATTTACATTATGCTGGTAGAACAAATTTTAAATTACAGTATGCTAGAAGGACAAATTATAACACATACATACATCCTTACATTTGACAAATTTTGGAACAAACTGATCCTGATTAATACAAAAGATCTATTTCTATGCTAACTCGGCCTAATGTGTCAGCCCATATAGTGAACCGTCGTGAACATGTGTAACTAGAGCAAGGACATAATCAGATAATTATATCTTACATTAATGCTATGATTAGATGACATATCACATGCGTAGCACACTTATTCACGACGTACAACTTAGGCCTATGGGATATATAAAATAGGTAGGCTATATACCTGCATAGCAAATAGGCCAAATTGTAGATATGTATACAGGTAGATATGCCTGTATGGCATAGGCCCCCCTGTGCGTTGCTCTATTTCAAAGTCTGTGTATTGAACCTTGCAATGAGGAGTGTAGGCTATATCTATGGACAGTTCATACTCACTAGGCACATAACTCCTATCATACAGCTGTCAGGAGACAATATAATTATGACTGCTGTCAAACTCATTTGAAGCCACAAGAAAGGTTAGGCTACCTGAAAGCCAGTCCAAAATGTCCAGTTCTAAATGTAAACAAAACGGAAATTTATTATTATTTTTATTCATTAATGATTCCAAGCTAATTAATTGAGTCACTAATTTCAGTTCCAATAAATAAACATGACTCAGGACAATTTCTTCTTAGATGAAGTGTAATAAATCTTTGTCCGATAAGGGACTACTGGTGTCCATTCTAACAACAAATGCGTAAAATCTCAAAATGCTTGAAAAAATCAGCGGCTTTAAAGCACACAATCCGGCCAAATTTTATCTCATATTTCACTTTAGCTCCTTGATATGTCCATAATATGTGCGACACAATCAGGCCAAAACCATCATTTTTATATTGGCTCCTTGAAATGTCCATAATATGCCAACATGTCCATAGACTAGAATTGCGTTATTTAAAAATTGTGTTGTGCGTTTACCAGTTAAGCGGAAAATAACGACGAAATTTGAGTTCGGACATATATGTCAAAAATAAGAAATACGGGAATAACTAATCAATGGGGCTTCCGGCACACTTAACTTCTTGCTACGTTGCCACAACAACCCAATATTGAAAAGACTTCCACAATTCTAGTTCACATGTTATGGACATATAATAAAGCGAAAATACAATTTTGGCTTTTAAATGATTTTGGCCTGATTGTGTCGCTTTAACTAATTTTTGTTTATGTTCAAAACCTAGCGGAGCTATTAGTGAATTACATGTGGGCCTATGGTATAAATTTCAGAGCAAAACTCTCAGTAGAGAATATGTTATTCATTGCATGGTCAAGGTCTGCTGTAGCCTGAACACTGATATTATGTATTATGACAATAATTATGTAGTCACAGGGCCAGTGGTCAGCTAGCTCAACTATTAAAGCAATCAAGCTTTAGTCAGTTTTAACCTCAGGAGAATTGATTTAAAATTATAGGCTCTATGCACCTACAATTAAATCATGGGATTGGTTTCAAATGAAGACTTCCGTAGCCTACTATGGCAACACATGTATATGTGTGGCCTAAAAACACGTTATTTCAAGTAAGATCGAGTTTGATACATAGCGCTACAGATTTAGAAATCCCGATAAAATAATTTGTTCCGCGGACTGTTAACTTTAATTGATAAGATTGATTGGGCAAATAATTCTTACCCAAACAATTGTGATTGCTGGCGCAAGTATTAAAATGCGTTGTCTTATTCGTTAAGTTTTATAAATAACGTTATAATCATTATCTCTGTGTATGTATGATTATAAAATAGACTTAATGTATCCAAAGGATCATTTATTTTAAGCTACAACCATGTTGGATAAATATTATAGATACAATTACATGAAGCTGTTTAGGCGCGGATCCAGTGCACCCAGTGTCGTAAAAAAACAATATTTCGGATGAAATGTGCTCCAAAATGCGTCATTTGAAGCCTAGCTGCCTTAATTTGATTTTTCTGGGGGGAGCATGCCCTCGACTAGATTATGGCAGCTGAAGTTTGTAGCGTAGTGCCCCGTAGTTAAAAACTCGGCGATCAACCCCCCCCCCCCGTCATATTCTATTATTGATTTTGTTGATTTTAGCATAAGGTCAACTTACCGCGAATTGTCAGCTCGAGATGGCGCTATATTTCTAATATGTTGCAATAATGCCTTCAAAGGGTTTTTCTAACAAAACTAATTTTATTAAAAGCTGTTACAGAGATTTCAACTACATTCTCAAGAATATTATTGTTTATGCCTTAGACAAGCTGGGGAAACATGCGAGGAAATCAAAATTGTATAATTATATTAATTAATAAAATCGTTCCATTTCAACCCTTTTAAGCCTGAATTTACCATTGTCATCTTCATCCACTACAAGCCGCGAATTGCTGTCGCAATTCTCGACTTGTAGTGGATGAAGATGATTAGATGTGGTTTAATAATTAAAGGAAATTTCAATGTATTGGTCAGCCAGTTTCATCGAAATTTTCGTTCCAAAGAATCTTGGTTGTAGGAAAATGACGTCTGTTTTCAGGGATGTAAAATGATGCTTTAATGCATCGTGAGGGCTTAAACGGTTAAGTAAGTTTTAAACCACACTGAAGTGCAACCAGAAGGCAGTGAATGTAGTGTTGAAATTAAAATATTCTTGGGCGGGGCATGAATACCCCCCCACCCCCTAGGGAAATTGCGGATCCGCCATGGGTCTGCTATTTTGACTCGTCCACAGTAGGCTACAGTTTGCAAGTCAAATAATAGAACGTTTGAAAGAAACTAACTGCAAACGTATTTTTTTCGACGGACGTCAAAATAAAAATAATGACAGAGCTGTCTTCCCGAGGTGGAGAAGAGAACTTTTCCATCAAACAACTCGACAAACAGGCCTATAAGACAATACCGGGCTCATTTTGGTCGCAGACGGTGGTCCAACATTAACCCAACAGTGGCTTATTGTCTCATATTTTGTTGAGAAAATAAGTCGGTAATTGTCAAAAGCACGTTTGAAGTGTTTTTCAAAATACCTATTTTGTAATGATAGAGAAGCAATTTTAGTTTCACTGCTATCAGGCTTATATTTAGCGGACGAATAGTGCACAAACATTAGCAAGAAAAATCATTTATAACGTCAGTTACTATCAAAATATATTCATTAAAAATATTTTCAAAAAAAATGCCTTTATTGCATTCTTTGCCTCACAGCAAACTCCTCCCTCTCTCACCTAGTTAGCAAAATCTTACCCTCCACATGTTACGGAACATGGTGTAAGGATAGTAATTGCCAACTATTCTCACCCTCTCTCATGCTTGTATATCTCACGGTAATTTCAAGTATTTAAAGAGATATGTAGGACATGTAATACATATACTTAATTAAGAGACACGAGGAAACGAACGAAATAACAATTTAGACAGACAATTAGTTTAATATGCACAAACATGACAACACCAGACTAACAGCAAATGTTTGTTCACGAGTGTTAGCAGAGCTCATAATAATAATTATAGAGCAACGTAATGAAATGAAAAAAATCCACCTGTAGAAAACAACATTAATTTGTCCTGTTGAAAACCAAAGGTCCTATCTGATACTTTAACCCTTTGCCTGCTGATCACGAAAATAGTTGTTTTAAAACCATTTTAAATCACTGTTATTGGAAGTGAAATGACTGTTTAAAGATACAATATTTGTAAACGTTTGGTCTCAAGTAAGACAAATACGAATATTGTTCAACCACTTGACCTCAAGTGGTTGAAAATTTAAATAAATTTACTCAACAGGATAAGGGTTAACACCTTTTGATTACTGCACCACCAATCACATACATCCAAATGATGGTTTTAATCCTCGTGGTATTTATCGTGAGATATAGATCAACATATTGCAGAACGTAATTTTAGTGATGGACAGTGAAGTAAGTCGTCCCATCCAGATTACGAGGACGGAAATGTGGAGATTCACATGGTTGATAATAGGCGAAATAAGACATTAGACCAGCACTGTTTCAAGGTTGTGCCAGCTTTCAAACATCATTGAAGCAGCGTCGGACCAATGCCTCATGTCAGCAAATTATATCTGATCCCTTATTGTATCTCGATTCAAATTAAATATCCCAGCAAACACTAAACGTTGAACCAATGTTGGTTTAATGTTGGGCCAGCTCCGTAGAAGGTGGACCAACATTAAATCAACATTAGTTCAACGTCTCGTGTTATCCGAGATGTATCAAATGAAGTATGTAGCAAACCCCACGGTTATTTCCAGCCAACTCGTGGCGTTAACCCAGAGTGTGGCGAATCTGTGATGGGCGATGATCTGGGCTGTCAAACCTCTGTTGGATCAACGGTTTCATTTCAGCTTGTATTGCTTGTAGCCAGCGTTTTTTAACCCTTTAAACTCTGACGATGGATCAAAGCATACGTTTGCATCACTGAAGGATGACTTAATTTCCTAAAACCCTGGGATTTAAAAACGAAAATTTTCATTGAACTGTTTTAATAATAACAACATTTTTTTTATTTTTCACCGGTTTCAGGTCATCTTCATCCACTACAAGTCGAGAATTGCGACAGCAATTCGCGTCTTGTATTGGATGAGGATGACAATGGTAAATTCAGATTTAAAAGGGTTAAATATACGTTGACAAATTGGCACTACACCACAATCCCAGCTAACACGATACTTTGCGCCAATGTTGGCCCGCCGTCTTCGACGTCGGCCCAACATTAAAACAACATTGACTTAACGTCTCGTGTTTGCTGGGCATGTACTGTAAACTCATTCGACAGAAAAACAATCACAGTAAACAAACACGTGAAAGGGTGGTATTACACTCAAATGATATATTTAAATTATTCCTAGCAGTAGAGAAAAAAAATGTATGAGCTTTCTATTATTGGGTGTATTTTACAAACAACTGTAGAATGCGATGATTTAAAGTTGTTTACAAGTAACAAAAACTAAATCCACAGATCAATGACTACCTTTCATACCTGACTAATAATACAAGTTCCAACAATATATATGAGAATGTAGCTGATGAATTCTTCTTCACAATCCTGAAGCAGAACCGGTTAACTTAAAGAATTACTTTTTCTTTATAAAGCTTTATTTGATGATTATATGTAGTATCTTGTTACATCTTATGTTATATTCTGGAATATAAAGTGATGTTTTTTTTTATTTCCGGAAATGACCCTTTGATACTAAAGTGACGCCTTTGTGCATGTACATGTGTATATACGATTATAAATGTAAAATTTAAACAATTTTGGCCCATGAGATACATTGCCTATTCTAACCCCTTCACCATGGAAGTACAATTTTGCATGCTGACTGCAATGGCATTGATCATGCAAGGGTGGACTATGGTGGTGGAATGGTTAAACATTAGCTAAGGTATATATTTTAGCAAAGGGAAGTTTCTGTGCAACTTATACTAATCAACCTTTTGAGTTCAAAGTTAAATAATTCACTCACTCATAGTTGAAGTGGACAAATATACTTGCAATTGCTACACAACATTTGTAATTAATGCGATTGAAAACAGATTTTACTCTTACGAAACATTTATAATTGAAATGCTGAGGGAATGATTAGAATAAATTATTGCTGTGATTTGCGCTCAGAGAGTTGAATTAATATTTGTGTGCAGACTAAATGGATCAGGAATCTTTCGGATAATTGCATGATTGCTTGAACAGAATCTTTTTGTAGGTGATCTTGTCTTTCCAACTAAATGGTAAAAATTGCTTCCCTATTCATGATTTTAACTCTTTAAGTGCTTCATTACTACTTAACATTTTCCTTTCATTTAAAGTTGGCATTGCTCACGCAATTGCCAACTTTAAAAGAAAGGAAAATACCTCCTCACTTAAAAATTAAACCTGCTAAATTTCACAATGGGGGCTTTACTCAAGATTTATACATGCATATTTGTTCAATTTCTGTCAAATTTTAGTTGTGGAAAAACAGTATGAATGCGCTTAAAAGCGTCGCCCGCACTCAAAGGGTTAAGTAAATGCAGATTCATGGTCAGGTGTGCCTTGTTGAGAATGCTTTAAGTCGGTTGAGACATTGTTCAGAGCTTTCCTCACACCTGGAGTACCTGGATATAATCATCCGTTTGACATGATGTATGGCAATTCATCACCAGTCTTCTCTTATTATATCTGCAAAGAAAAGACAACAGTACATAATACTATCTAGCAGTTAAATATTTGTAACCAGGAAAACCTTTTTTATGTTTGCATATCATTCTTAGCTTCAAACATCTAATTTATCAGAAGAGATGATTCCAACAATTCCGATAATTCCAACAATTACAATAATTCCATATTAATGTTTTAAATAACTTTCCTTTTATAGAGCCAAGTTGTAAAATTTAAATTTTCAATAACTGTGACCCACAACTTCAAGTGGGTGAAAATTACTGTATTTATTCTAATAAATGCCCAGGGCGTTAATCAGAATAACACCTGAGTTACAGGGGGATGGGTGCTTATTACAGTCGATTTTTAATGATCATTAAAGGTGGGCGTTTATTGGAATATGGGCTTTTATCAGAAAAAATACAGTATTTGGTCAATTTGAAAAAAAGCATGTGCAAATCTTGCTGCTTAAATACATATTTCAATCCCAATAACAGTAATTTGATCGTCTGACGATACAGATTACAAATGACTACAGTCAGGAGTAGCGTTTAAAGGGTTATTAAGAAAAAAACGCCTACATCCACAATCTAGGTAAGTTCCAATGTGTCATTTACATAAAATACGGTCTAAACATGATTATGGTACACAACTTAACTTCAAAGGACATTAACCCTTGAACTGCTAAAATAAAGAATTTAAATTTTCACCCACTTGAAGTTGTGTTTCGCTGCCGCGATCCACAACTTCAAGTGGGTGAAAATTACTCATATTAGTTAAATTTTTAGATCAAAGATTTGCAAATCTTGGGGTTTAAACACACATTTTATTCCCAATATTTTGGATTACAGTGATTTTATCAGCTAATAAAACAGATTAAAAACAACTATAGCTGTGTCTAGCATTTTAAGGGTTAAGACAAATATGGTTACCTAATTTCTTAACCCTTTAACGGCCGGTGCCAAATATATTCGGTTTTTTCAAGTAATTATTATCACATTCAGTACCGCCTTTTAAACATGGTAAAGCCATAATGTGACATCAATCAGCACGATTTGAAAAGAGTTGACCTCCATTTAGTCAAATCTGAATAATTTTCACTCACTTGAAGTTGTGGATCGCGTCAGCGAGACACAACTTAAAGTGGGTGAAAATTCCAATTGAATAATTTGGTGGTTAAAGGGTTAATATAATATTTAACAGACTCACTTGTTGATATGGCAATAGCAAAATAGGCCATCTAATAGTAGCCTCCACGGAAATTCTGTTGTGGCCTGCCTTGAAAGCTTTGTTGTCTGTTCCAGTTGTTACCATAGTTACCTTGCTGTTGTCTTGGTTGCATGTCTCCAGTGACACTGCAAAACCCATCAAGAACAGTCATGTTTGGAACAAATCATGCAAAGTGATGTTCTGTTTATATACTGTAATTAGAGCTCCCCAGGAAAACATGAATGACAACAATTTTCATTTTGAAACAGTGGAAAAACGTTTTTCTAATAAAAGTGCTGATTAGCACAGGGGAGATTTTGTCAGTACTCAGTACTGCATCACTTCCTGACTCTCTAGTTGAAGCTGAGATTGGAGACAGAACCGCTAGCTTCAATTGCATGCAAAATACAACTACACTTGAGAAACCAGACTTGTTATCCTTTATATAAAGGATTAACCCTCACAATGCTGAAATATTTTTGTATAAACCATGGAGACCAAAAGGTTTTTTTAAATTTCAAACAAGACTACATAAGTCCAGGAGCTCCCGCGACGAATTAGAATTTGATTTAAGCAATTTTGTGTAGGGTTTGTAATGTAGTCCTAGGCTAGGTCTAAAATCAAGACGCAAGACAACTAGGTCTAAGAAGCTCAGTCTAAGAGTAAGATAAGAACTAGACAGTCTGTCAGAGATTGCAAACCTCCATTTAAATTAATGATCCTAATCAGTATCCCAGTAATGGTCTACCTATCTGGCACGGTTTACCTGATATCAGGCCAATCAAGGTAACTAATAGCTGATTTACGGTCATTTTGAATTCGATATAAACTAGTTAAAAACTTAGGGTGCATCCTCCCCCGAAACCTCAAATTTTGTTTTATAGTAATGGACTAACATCTAGCACGGCTTACCAAATATCGGCCATGTGAAAGTGAATAATGGCCTAAAGGCGGCCATTTTGAATTTGATCAAGTCGAAATTTTCCAAGATGCATCCTCAGCTGAAATCTCACATTTCATTCTATAGTAATGGTCTAGCCATCTAGCACGGTTTACCAAATATCGCCCCTGTGAAAGTGAATAATGGCCGATAGGAGGCCATATTGAATTTGATCAAGTCAAAATTTTTCAAGATGCATCCTCTCCTGAAATCTCACAATTTGTTTTATAGTAATGGTCTAGCCATCTAGTACGGTTACCAAATAACAGCTATGTGAAAGTGAATAATGGCCGATAGGCGGCCATTTTTAATTTGATTCAGTCAATTTTTTTCAAGATGCATCCTCTCTTGTAATCTCACATTTTGTTTTATAGTAATGGTCCAGCTATCTAACACGGTTTACCAAATATCAGCAATGTGAAAGTAAATAGTGGCCGATAGGCGGCCATTTTGAATTCGATTGAGTCGAAAGTTTTTAAAAGGCATACTCTCCCGAAACGTCACATTTTGTTTTATAGTAATGGTCTAGCTATCTAGCACGGTTTACCTGATATCAGGCCTATCGAGGTAAATAATGCTGATTGTCGGCCATTTTGAATTCGTAAGTTAAAAATTTTCAGGGTGCATCCTCCCCAGAAAACTCACACTTTGTTTTATAGTAATCAGGTAATGGTCTAGCCATCTAGCACGGTTTACCAAATATCAGCCATGTGAAAATGAATAATGGCCGAAAAGGCGGCCATTTTAAATTTGATCAAGTCAAATTTTTTCAAGATGCATCCTCATCTGAAATCTCACATTTTGTTTTACAGTAATGGTCTAGCCATCTAGCTCGGTTGACCAAATAACGGCCATGTGAAAGTGAATAATGGCCGATAAGCGGCCATTTTGAATTTTATCGAGTCAAATTTTTTCAAGATGCATCCTCTCCTGAAATCACACATTTTGTTTTATAGTAATGGTCTAGCCATCTAGCACGGTTTACCAAATAACGGCCATGTGAATGTGAATAATGGCCGATTGGCGGCCATTTTGAACTTGGACGAGTTGAATTTTTTCAAAATGCATCCTCTCCTGAAGCCTTACAATTTGTTTTATAGTAATGGTGTAGATATCTTGAGCGGTTTTCATGATATTCCACAATATCAGGCCTGTCGAGGTGAATAATGGCTGATAGGCGGCCATTTTGAATTTTATCAACTTCAAATTTTTCAAGATGCATCCTCTCCTGAAACCTTACAATTTATTTGATATTAATGGTGTAGCTATCTTGAGCGGTTTTCATGATATTCCGCAATATCAGGCCTGTCGAGGTGAATAATGGCCGATAGGCGGCCATTTTTAATTTTATCGACTTGAAATTTTTCAAGATGCATCCTCTCCTGAAACCTCACAATTTGTTTTATAGTAATGGTGTAGCTATCTTGAGCGGTTTTCATGATATTCCGCAAAATCTTTCAGTCGGATTTACCGATGTTATAAATTAGGTCAAAAAGCTGGGTCAACTTCAAGGTCAAGGTCCAAAAACCTGAAAAGGCACAACTAGGGACCTTCGAGAACATGTATGAGCAATATGACTGTCATCGGCCCAGTACTTTTCGAGATCTGCTCCGGAAACGAAGTGCGCGTCAAAACGTCTAAATAGGTCATAGTTCTGAACCAGAAGTAGGTCAAAGTTCAAATACCCCAAAAGGCACAACTAGACCCCCTAGGGGTGTTGTGTGTAAAATTTGAAGACAATCGGACAAGTACTTTCAGAGATATGCTCCGGAAACGAATTGTTTACGGACGGCCCAACGGCCCAACGCCGTCACATCATCATTTTCTCCTCTGCAACCTTGCGTATTGAATTCAGATTAAAAATATTTTAACCCGTCCATTAGCCACCTGGAAGTAACCCACATACCAAAAATTGTTATCCTAGCTTATTTTCTCACAAAGTTATAGGCAAAAGAAGAGGCCAAAAAAAAACGGAGGTAGAATCCATAGCTCCCTTCGCTCACCTACGGTGACGGCGGGAGCTAATAATCATAAATGTCTTAGTCAGCCCTTTCCAGTTCATTTGAATAACTATGTTATGGTCTACGGTCATTATAAATATTTTCATTCATACAGTGTGAGGACAGTATAAAGATGCCAGATTTTGAAGTTTAAAGATGGTCCCAGTGCTGAAAGTGTTAAATAAATCATTCAAACCTACCACCACTTTGTTCCACTCTCATTACTTTCTACAAGAGTTATCAATTTAATTGTAATTGTAAATGTGTTTGATAAATAAAGGTCCCCGCATCTCAAGTAAATATGCTTTGATATTAATATTGTGGGATTTATTTCAGGTAATCTATGGAAACTAAAGACTGACATATTATCATACATACAGGGTATTTATAAAAATATTCAAGTGCGACTGACATCCAAGGTCAAACATAACAAGGCACGTCGGCAACAGACTAAGGCCTCAGCCTCTGAGCTATTGGTGAAATAGATATATGGTATATATTTTGGAGCGATACATAGAAAATTGTTGAGTGATTCGCGTTAACAAGAAAATTTGACTATCGGGGAAAAATCAAGGTCATAGTATAGAAGTCACAGAAAGGTCAAATGTGAATTCAATCAGGCTTTAGTCATGATGAACCTGTATGTGAAGTTTAAAGTGCATTCCAGTAATGCGAAACAAGTAATAGTGGTAAAAAAGGGCAGACATACAGCAGGACACGCCGCTTGACAATTTTTATTATGACATTGTCAAATATCTCAAATGGAGAACACATTTTATTTTAAGATGAAGCAAAAAGTGCTATATGTGCTGATTGACGTGCCAAAAAGCTGAATCAATCCGCAAATTACCAGCAAGATGATATGGAACTGACCTGAGAACATTAGTGAGTTTATTCAGAATATCAACTGCTTTGTCTTTTATGTCATTGACGTTATTGTAGCCGTAGCCTGGCTGGCTGTTGTAGCCACCACTGTAGCCTCCTCGACTATGGCCATAGCCTTGATTATGGCTCATGCCCATGTTACCCGTGTTGTTGTAGCCTCGCCCTCGCCCCCCATAACCTCTGCCTCCCTGTCCACCCCGGCTCATCCCTCCGCTGAAGTTACCGCCACGGCCGGGACTGAAACCACCTCTTTGCCGTTTGTTATTGGGACCACGCTCATAACCTCCAGGTCTTTTCTGAAATTTTTTATTGGGCGTTTTCTTTTTTCCTGCCCCCTCCTCAGCCTACAAATACAACAACAAAAAGGTTGGAAAACAAATACAAATAAATGGGTTGTCCTCAATTTTTCATAGGTTTATGTTTCAAATATAGTGAAAATGTTTAAACTACTGAACCTATTCCCAAATGCTATTAATTGTTTCCATACTAATAACTTTTGAAATGTGATAAAACATGGGTTGGGGAGTTGGGTTCATGCTAATTTGAAACGTAATGTATAATTAAATGTATCGTCATAATATGCGGTCCAAATATTGGGTTGGTGGGTGGTTGAATTGAATTTTGTATTTTTAAATTGGGAAGAAGCTTCCTGGCCGATGTTTTAACAATGGCAGCTGACACACTGCTAAACTGAATAATGGGAACATTACAATAGGAAAAAGGCCGGCCTCATTATCAGCACAGGTATTGCAACTGTTGCGGTGAGTTTTAAAGATAAACTATAACTTTCAAAATCTAAACTTTACTGTATCCCAGGAAAATTTATTTAAAAGTAGCCATAATACAAGAGAAAAATACAATTGAAGTCTTTCCCCGAAAAGGAGCAGAGGACATAAAATATGGATGAAATATGGTTAATAACCATCTAGAAGTTGAAAGAAACAAATTAGATTGGCATAATAAACTAGTAAAGATGGTGTGTTCACCTTGTCACCGTCTTCTGAAGAGTCGTCAATGTCATCATCATCATCTTTCTGAAATTATCAGGTAAAACAAGACACATTAACCCTCTTACAAATTGTTTGACAAAAGAAATCCATGCAAAATTATAGCAGACTTAAATAACAGTATGAACTCTATCTATATTTAAATACTGGCAAAAAAATTAAAACTGGAAAAAGTTGTTCGGAAACGAACACTAAAGCAGCCCTCCGTTATAGCCAGTCGGTCATTTTAAATTTGATATAGATCAGCAAATTTTCTCTATATTTATTTGATTTCATCACTTTAGCTATCATTCAAGATTTCTGAGATAATGAGAAAAGTTTTTATTAAATGGTCACAAGTCAGCTATTTTGGATTTAATTTCTGCGAAATTTGTTAAAGGGTATCCCTGTGTGAGACCTTAGATATTGTTCTACGTTCATGGTCCAGCTATCTTACTTTGTTGTTGAGTTACTTAGATATCACAAAATTACTCAAATTAAAAATGGCCGTTAGACGGCCGCTAGATGGCTATTTTGAAATAGTTTGCTCCCAAAAGTTAATCAGGTCATTGGCTGACATAGCTAAGCATAATTGCCAAATTAAAAAAAAGATCTGCTGGAAACTATTTCCTGAAACGCGCTAATGAGTATTTCTTTGTTGGTGGCTGTAGTAGTTAAAGGGTTGATTATATGGAGATCAAAATCTCACTAAATCCCTGCAGGGTATGTGATGACTATGTGAAGTATGAGGAAGCAGAAGCTGATAGATCAGCTATCATGCAAGATTTCCGAGATGATGAGAAAAAAACAATAAAAAACAGCAGACTGGCGACCATTTGGGACTTTATTAGTGCAAAATTTGTAATGAGTTATCCTTGTGCGAGACCTTAGATTTTGTTTCATATTCATGTAGATCTGGTAATATTCTCGAGGTTTTAATTTTTGCATATTTCGCGAGAAGGACATATAATATAATAGCCCTTCCAAACACTAAAAATGATCAATTGTAGGCCTACAGAGAGCTTTAACTACAGCCTCTACGAAGAGTCAACATCTATGTATAGCTTGGCCAATATAATGCATGAGCGTGAATTAAAAAGTACCCTGGAATATACTAGGCCTACATCATCAATGTGTATAATTGTGCTATGAATCCATATCAGCCTGCTATTGATGACGATGATATAAGTCACTGTTTGTATAACAATATTACAGGCCACTGTCACCAGCCCAACTAACACTGGATGTTACACAACGTTGCCTTTGGTTATCTTTGGCGCTGAACCAACATAAAAAAAGGCACTGTATGTATAGTGATTGCCGTAATTAGTATTACGTAAGACAGTGGTGTGGTCACAGTGAAGAAAGCCCACTTGTGATAACGGTGGATGAGTGGAGTTTTAGATTTTACGGCTGAGCAAACACCATTGAAAGGAGACATTTCACAGCTCAGTGAATATCCGCTTTGCCTAATATATGGCGCAAAGAAAAAGATCAAAATGCGTAAATTTAAACACGCAAAAAAACAAATCTACAGTATTTTGCATTGTTTTTGAGTTACTTAAATATCAAAACCGTAAAATTCCCAAGTGTAGCCGCATCTCCAAAAGAAGCCGCCCCCCAAACATTAAAAAAAATGCAATTTTTTTGACAAAAGTTACCTAATTGGAAAACCTTCAATTTAAGCCGCGAGGCAACTTTTGTGATTTGTCAAGGACCAAAATTTTTTTCAGCTGAAAACCTACTTAAGATTACCGCTATCTTGAAAGGACAATGACCAGGTGTTGATCAAACATGCGGCTAGCTACGCTACCTACGCCAACAGAGCACACGCTATATAAGCCCAGATAGCTTCTGACCCTTAACAGACACGAGGCATTATATTCATATAAAATGTGCGACGATAGGGCAGGTGATGTAGGCCTATAAGCGCTACAGTTCCTGCTACGTTAAGCCTACTTACAGGTCTAGCAGATTGAAATCGTTTTGGGTCTAGAGTATTTTGCATGATGGAAACTTTCTTCTGAAAACTGCTTATGAGAATTTCTTCACTAGTGGCCGTAGTAATATAAGTTGATGATATGGAGATGAAAATATCTCCAAAAACATACCCTGATCGCTATGTAATGTATGAGGAAGCAGAAGTTTAGATGGATTATTAGCTCTTTTGAAAAACGAATAACGACGGCGGTGGATGTGGCAGACCGTGTGGAATACAGTAAGTAGCCAGCCTCCCCTCGGTCTGTTTTACCCTTATCCTACTAAGTTAATTTATTAAATTTTCACTCACTTAAAGTTGTGTCTCGCTACCGCGACCCACAACTTCAAGTGGCTGAAAATTACTCATATTCGTTTAATTTGAAACCAAACATTTGCAAATTTTTATGTTCCAACTCTCATTTCATTTCCAATAACTGTGATTTAGCCTGCTTATAAAACAGATTAAAAAACGACAATAGTCGTGATCAGCAGGATAAGGGTTAACCCTTAAAGCGCTGAAATCCTTTTGTACAAAACTTGCAAACCAAATTGATTTTTTTTAAATTTAAAAACATCATGAGCGTCTTAGTTAGCACTTCCTGATTCATTTGATTACCTGTGTTATGTGTCTACGACCATTGGAATATTTTTACTCTTACAGTGCGGGGATCGACTTCAGACGTCAGAATCTGACGTCTACAGAGGTCAGATTATGAAGACTAAAGTCGATCCCTGCGCTGTTAGGGTTAATAACTCTTTCCTTATACCTCTTTCTGTACAAACCACCAAGTCATAGTTACCTTTGCTTCTGATTCTCTCTTTAATTTGTTGGCTCTTTTCACAGAGCGACTGTTTTTATTGGCCTCTCGTTTGGTCAACCGCACCAGTAACTCATCCACAGGTAGGGTTCCAAGAGGTTGCACCTGACAGAAAAAATTCAAAACATTTATACATGCTTATTACCACAGCAACATCACCGTTATTTCCTGCTGCTTCAACATAATTATTATTGTGCTCAGAAGTTGTACTTACACCACGAGGGCGGTGCTGCAGCTCATTGTTCATTTCCTGCTGTAAGTAAGATAACCAAATGTCAGGGTGTGGTAAATGATACTTCTGCCGCAACTCTGCATCAGCAACTACATCTTTTTCAATTCTCTCAATATCCTAAACAGAAATAATCAATTTTAGTCAACATTTGCCAATGTATAAAAAGGTTATTTACAGGCTTCAGGCTATATTCCTCCATATTTGAAAACTAGAAGTAAGTGTTTACCATGTAAACAGCCAAGAAGGTTCCCCTTTAAATTTTTCAAATAATAGTTATAAATTAATTATAATTTTACCAGATAATCAATTTGTACACATAATTATCAAGCGATATTATGAAGCAAAGGCTAGCAGCTTTAGGGTGACAAGGTGCTATTTTGATGCAAAAAGATAAAAGATGGCCGCCATAAGCCGGTATGTTTCTGAAGCTATCAGGGTGACAAGGTTCTGATTTGACAAAAAAAGATTGAAGATGGCCGCCTTGACCCGGAAATTTTTCAAAACTTTCTGAAAAATTGATGCAGTCTAGAAATTAATACTACCATGCAGTATAGACATATATTGTATTGTATAATCATGATGAGTCACACAATTGAGTGTGTAATCTTGAGCCGTCACATGATGCTGGATCATAAGGTTACAAATAAGGTATTCAGTTATTAAATCCGTACAAGCGCTTAGTTATTTTTGTTTAAACCATGGAGACTACAGGGTTTTTTCAATTTAAAATCATCGTAAATGTCTTAGTTAGCCCTTTCTGCTTTATTTGAATACCTATGTTATGGTCTACAACAATTATAAATATTTTTATTATTTTAGTGCGGGGATTGTCTTTATACGTCAGAATCTGAGTCACTCAAAGTCTTTTCACTCACTTGAGCAAAACAATATATCATTTGTTCTGAACCTGAATACATGTATTACAATCACTAAATGCTACGAAAATCACCTTGCTACGTAAATGCTACTCTTTTTAAGCAAGACATTTAACCCTTGTCCTGCTATGCCTGGATATATACGGGGTTAAGGATGTCAAAGATCAATACAAATATCACTTTATTTTGGTAAAATAATTTTTAATAGATGCTTTGTTGATCAAATAATTTAATTTTAGACATGTCTATTTTTCATAAATACATGTAGTAATAGTTTTCATCATTTGAAGCTGGAAATTGCGTTAGCAATTCCAGCTTTAAATGACGAAAAATACAATTGAAGCAATTCAGCAGGACAAGAGTTAACCCTTGTGCTACTGAATCAGAATTGTTTGCTTCTATTTTTCATTCATTTAAAGATGGAATTGCTTTCCACAATTGAATTGTTTGATGAATTGAGCCTCGCATGAGACCATATATATAGACTGACAGACAAATAGACTGACAGACAGGCCGACAGACAGACAGACAAACAGAACAGGTTTAATTTACCAAATTACAGGGCTGGGAGACCCTTTGTAAGATTAAAAATAACCACTGTCGAGAGGGCCACCCAAAATATGGGTCGAGCATGATTACAGGTAAGATGCCTGTATATACTACCCTCATTTTCTTCCAAATGCTAAGCAGAGCTAACTACCATTGATATTTTCATCGGGCCTCTCCTGACTTACATTTATCATAGAGCGTATTGCTTCCATGGTGGTGCCCCTGGTCCAGTTGTCCAACACCTTCAGTCTCAGTCTTACTGAGGTGTAAAGCTTGGCCAGAATATCTTTCTTTGACATCACGCCACCTGTAACATCACAAAATTGACAAAATCCTCAGCATTCTTTAACCCTTGTCCTGCTAGGCCCGTATATATACGGCTTCAAGCAGATTTCAAGCCAAATAATATGTCACTAAAATGGACAATACAGATTGTGGTAAATGCTCAGTTAGTCAAATAACTCAATTAGAAAGATGTATATTTTGAAACAATATAAATATTTTTCGTCATTTGAAGCTGGAAATTGCGTTAGCAATTCCAGCTTCAAATGACGAAAAATACAATTTAAACAATTCTGGAGAACAAGGGTTTAACCCTCAACCCCTTAAGCCCTCACGATGCATTAAAGCATCATTTTACAGACAGACTTAATTTTTCAACAACTAAGGGTTTTAGAACGAAAATTTCCATGAAACTGGTTTACCAATACATGGTAACTTTATATAATTTTTAAACCTCATCAAATCATTTTCATCCACTACAAGTCGAGAACTGCAACAGCGATTCGCGGCTTGTAGTGGATGAAAATGACAATGGCGAAATCAGACTTGAAAGCGTTGAAGCGCAGAATTAATTTGTGAAAAACATCGCAACCAAATTTGAAGTCATGTCTTTGTTAGCTTTTCCCGATTCATTTGAATACCTATGTCATGGGTCTGCGGACATTAGAAATGTTTGTACTTTTACAGTGCGGGGATTGACTTTAGATGTCAGAATCTGACATCTATAGACGTCGGATTCTGACGACTAAAGTCCCCCGCGTTGAAGGATGTAATATACCTGACCCTTTCAGGTCTGAACATAATTGCAAGTGCAAATTAAATATTGCACCATAAATTCCAGGTACAAATAATGGGTGAGAAATAGATTATAATAAAGAACAATTCACAAAATATGTCTATAATAGGCAAAAAACATTTGCAATTACCCAGCGCAGGACTCGCAAGTGGACAGTGGTTGAGTTGAAAAGCATAGAATTTATGTCCGTCATGTGTCAGTTTGTCTTGTGCTGCATCCACGGCCTCCTGAGCATCCTCTGGCCCTCCAAACTCCACAAAACAGATGCTGCACAAATAATAAACAATCTTAGTTACCATCTATCAAACTCAGCCAGAACATCGGTCACGTAGAATATATGCTTGGAAAAACAATACTTTCTGAGCAGATTTAATAATTGATGCTAGCAGTAATTAAATTCAAATGAACTTTAACTCATTCAAGACAAAGCCCGAAATATCTCAGGCGAACTACTTTGACGGAGTCTGAGAGAACTGGTGTTATGTGACGTCATAAAAAGTACATTTTTAAAAATATTCCATCCACAGAAGCATGTATGTACCGAGAGTGCCGCCTTGAATGAGTTATATAACTGGTGCATGCTATAATCCGACTAGAAAGAGTTGTCCAGAAACGAACACAAAAGCAGCCCTCCAATACTGCAAGTTGGCCTATTTAAATTTGATATATATCAGAAAACTATGTCAAGGGTTATCCTCATGCAACACGCACTGTCTTAGCTAGGATTGACAACTGCCAGTCTTTTTTTCCCAATTTTAGCATAACTGCTTGTGCATTCACTTCTTTATAGTGTAATTGGGCCAGTTTTTGTCCGTGATTTTGTTTTTACCCCCGTTCAAAAGACGTCTTTGGGTTATAGTTTTTTGAGACCTTACATTTCATTTTATATTCATGATCCAGCTATTTATAGTCCAGTCCATGCATTTTTTTTAGTTGCTCAAATATCACAAAATTACTCAAATAAAAAAAAGTCTGTCATTTATGAATTGTTTGCTCCCAAAAGTTAATCAGGTCATTGACTGACGTAGCGTAATATATTTACCAGTTTACTAGAAAAAGATCTGATAAAAAAAAAAAAATCTGGACTGCGCTAACGAGCTTTTCTTTGTTAGTGGCCGTAGTAATTGAAGGGTTGATAAAATGATAGAATGTTGTAACAGTGTGCATCCAAAATTCTTCCAGACACAGCTTAAAAAACTTCACCAACAACTAGAAGTAAAATTTCATGAGTGCTCCATTTTACATGGGGGTTAATACATTTTAATTAATGCATTTTAATCGGGTAATTTTCACCCTTAACCCTACAGGTTATACTTGTAAATGTAGTGACATCTTTTATTCATTTCCGGCAGCTGGAAATTGCAACCGTAATACCAGCTGCTTCAAACAAAAGAAAAATTACAACATTTACAATTATACACACTTGTCTCAGTGCCGTGATCCACAAATTCGAATGGGTAAAAATGACTAATATTTGATAAATTTGTGACTAAAAAGGTGAGTGTTTGCAAATTGAACACATGACACCCGAAAGAACCATGATATGAAGTGCAAATAAATATAATTATACAGTATATAGGTATAAAGGTAAAAACCGGGTATTTAAATCAGTTGAATCGATAATAATTTGAGGGTTAAATCACAATGATGAACACATACTGGAGCACGTTATAATATTCGGCTACACTCAAATGTTGAACAATGTAATCATCTTCAAACTAACTACAAGATACCCAGTAAACACTGCATGTTGACCTAATGTTGATTCAATGTTGTGCCAGCATAGCAGACAATGGTCCAGCATTCAGTCAGCATACAGGTCAACACCTAAGTGTTTGTTTGGTGCAGATATGGCTTCTATGCTGAAAATTCAATAAAATGTAGACACAGCAATATCTTCTGACAGATGATCTCTGAAGGCGGCCCAGCATCAATGGTAGATCTATATCTCGTGTCCGCCGGGAGATAAATCCCACAGTAAAAAGATCATATACGTTTTTGGAGCTTTTAGATAATGTCATAAAAACATATCATTGATCCCTTACTCCTGTTCACACTCTGGAAGACATATACTTTGGCTAATGATCAGGTACACAAATATGGCTACTTGGTATCTTAAATCAAGGTTTGAATTGCGATTGTTAGCAGCCTGTTCTGATTTCTGCATTTTTGTGTCTTACATATGCAAACACACTTAGTGCGAATCTTATATAATTTAATTTAATTATACGATGAGAATGTGACCTAAAGTAAACTCAGATATCAGCTAAGTTCAAGCTCCTAATCATTTCCAATCATTTCTAATCGGTGCATAGCTACAGACATCACTTGTCTTTGCAATAATTTACTGCCAGCTACACAATAAATTATTTGATAATATTCATGGATAATATAAACTTTTGGTGCTACATATTGTAAACATGTGCCACCATGTCCTTTGAACAACAGTAACTTATTAAAAGTGTAAACATCATCTAATACAATGACAAAAGATCATAGATGCATTTGTTTAAATTCACTCATTGTCTTTATCATTGTTACTACTCTTTCAACACACACAATCAGCCAGATCAGCTGTATGTCATTAAATCTATTATCTCATCACTACAATTCAGAATCTACATTTGTAGCTTCTTAGATTCATTCAGAAAATACTAGCTGAAAATTGCCATTACAGCAAGTTCAGCCGACAAAGGAGTGCTACAGTATGTGGCCGCATCACGGGCCCTCCTGTCAAGCACTTAACCTTCTCACCCGGTGTGCTGTTCTGCTTTGTCGAGACACACTGTGGCTGAATAGCCAGGTAAAATGTCCAGTAATTTTTCTTCAGTGATGGAGGGTGGAGTGCCCGCTACACAGACAAAGCGATCCCCGGGAAGGAACACTACAAAACAAAAACATGCCTTATCTACATATATTGATGATCGGCAGCACTTGCTACTAGCAGAGAAATATTCTGCTTTTAACATATCAATGTTTTGTAAAATTATTAGGCCTGGAAACAAACACATTATACCTACATTGCAACATATTCTATCAGCATTTCAGATGTCAATCAAAAATTGAAGCAATGATTTCCAGCTAGTCAATAATCAACTCAAAAAAACAAACAATGGCAACACTTTTATCTAGTTATTCATAGCATGTCTGTGGGAATTTGATTGCAATGGAAAACTGGTAAAAAAGCTATGGTCCCTTTATTCCAGGCTCTGTTTGAAGCAAGATGACACATCCCTGTCACTGCTGATAAAAGATTGATACAAAATGTAGAAATAAAAAAATGATGTAAGCACAAATACAGCAGTTCCATACAGTAGTATATTAAACAAAAAAAAATTAAGAAAAAAAGAGAAAACATGAAGAAAACTTGTCTGGTTATTGCCTTCACAGTTTTTAAACTGCAACTTACCTTTGCTATGATCATCAGCCATGTCTTTGATCAAACGTCCACCACCTAATATAAAACAAAAATAAACTAAGTATTATATGAAAATCTCCACATTCCGCACTTAAAAGTTGATGCCAAGGCAGTATCGATGGGCGCCCATTTTCATACACAGCAGAGGTTTTGGTGAAATTGGTATATGGTATAAATTTATTTAAATTTTCACTCACTTGAAGTTGTGTCCCGCTACCGCGACCCACAACTTCAAATGGGTGAAAATTACTATTTTTTTAAAATTTGAGACCAAACATGTGACCCATCTGTACATAACGAATCGCATGTCTGAAAAATACAATATGGAGTTTATGGTACCATTTGATAGCATACAGCTGAAGCTTTAATATGACACCAACAACATGAAATTATGTTGATCCAGATCTGAGTTATGATCATTTTACTGACGCGAATGGGTCAATATTTCAAAAAATAAAAATGGAGAAAATTAGCTTTAAAGACATGGCACAAAGTTGATTGTAAGTTCTTAATAGTATAAAAAAATAGTTCCTCATGGCCAAACAGGATTTTTCGACCAAACCTGGAAATTTTGCATATATAGTTTTTAATGATTGACTTTTATAGCCCAGGATGTCTACTTTCGGAATCTGCCGGATGGACTTTGGTTACCTTTGAACGTTTTTTAAAAATGGGTAAAATCCAAGATTGAAAACAAATTAACAAAAAATCTAATAATCACAATCATGTGATTTGTCATTTGTGACTAATATTGGGGCATAGAACCCATTTCTGAACTTAAAATGGTAATTCTAGACTTTACAGCATCAACATTTGACAAAAAACAAAATTCGCTAACATTAGCCCATACCATGCATATTGCCCATTTTTTCAACTTGTACGGAGCTGACATGCGACTCCTATCGTGCAGATGGGTCACACATTTGTAAATCCTGATGTTACACATATATTTCATTCAAAATATCAGTGATTTGATCGACTAATAAAACAGGTTAAAAACGACAGCAGGATAAGTGTTCAGGAGAAAATTTGCCGATCAGGAAAAAATCAAATATGAACTCAATCAAGCTTTAGTTATGACTAACCTGTATGTGAAGTTAATATGCATTCCAGTAACGCAAAACAAGCTATAGTGCTAAAAGTGGCAGACAGATGGTTGTTGACGTCAACTAAATTTTTCTTTTTATATTTTTAAAGTCTCAGCAGAACAAAAATGTCTGTTCAATAAAAAAATATTCCTACTCCTACAATTATCTTGTATTTTTATCTGTCGGAATAACTTTGTCAAACTAGTAACTGTTGTGCTGCCGAATTGTTTGCTTCTATTTTTCGCTCATTCGAAGCTGGAATTTCTAACGCAATTTCCAGCTTCAAAAATATCCATATTTAGGGAAAAATGGATATTTCTAATATTGAATTATTGTAATAACTAAACATCTACCAAAAAACTGCCTTATCAAATTTAGTGTCATATCAATTTATGTAACATGTTTGAAACCGCTCCAAAAGTATTTATATTTAAGGAAAAATAGATATCTCCAATATTAAATTATTTGATTAACTAAACATCTACCAAAAAACTGTTTGATCAAAATAGGTGACATATCAATTTATGTAACATGTTTGAAACCGTATATATACGGTCCTAGCAGCACAAAGTTTAATTAACTGACCTTTTCTGTCTGACTTATTCTCCACTTGTATATCTGATTTCCATTCTTTCAGGGCATCAGAGGTGGCTTTGAAATCTTCCTCTTTCGTGAATCTCATTGACAAATACCTGAATTTATATCAAATGTGTAATTGAAAAACTTTAGCTGCCATCCAGTTTGCTTATTAAATACACATACATGCAAAATGTAGCCTCAATGCTAACGCAATTTCCAGCTTCAAATGAAGAAAAATATTACTATTTATGAAAAATAGACATTTTTAAAATTAAATTATTGGATCAACTAAGCATCTACTAAAAACTATTTTATCAAAATTAAGTGATATTTGTATTGATCTAAAACATCCTTAACCCCGTATATATCCGGGCATAGCAGGACAAGGGTTAATGCTTTTGCTGCCAAGTTATCTTACTTTAATTTTCACCCACTTGAAGTTTGTTTTACTACAGCGACCCAAAAGTTAATTGGGTGAAAATTACTCACATTTGTTTAGTCTGAGATCCAAAAAATCTGCAAATCTTTATGTTTAAACACACATTTCAATAACGATGATTTAATAGGCTAAAAAACAGTATAAAAACGACTATAGTTGTGTTTAGTGCCTCAAGGGTTAACCCTCCTAGCACCCAGCTATTAGCCCACATTATAACCCTTACAACGATGAATTATTTCGCATAAACCATAGAGACCAAAGGGTTACTTTCAATTTAAAATCATCATAAATGTCTTAATTGTCTCTTTCGGATTCATTTGAATAACTATGTTATGGGAATAGAACCATTAGAAGTATTTTTAATCTTACAGCGTGGGGATCTACTTTAGTCGTCAGAATCTGACGACTAAAGTTGATCCCCGTACTGTAAGGGTTAATTGGCCGTGAGGTGAGACTTGCTACCCCAACTCAGGATTCAAAATGAATTTTTTGGAGCACTGGCCAGAGGACCACAAGCCCCCAAAATCTGGTGGTCCTATGCCATTTCTTGTGGTCCTGTCAGAAACAATATTGGGCAGGGACATATTAGTGGCCTGTTGGACCACTGCTACCCAGACGTTTATTTATGATCTTCTAAAAAATGTCAGAAATAATATTGGGCCGGGAAATTCTGGTGACCTGTTGGACCACTGCTACCCAGTCTTGTGGCAGTCCAAAGAAATTTTTGGTGGCCTCGGGCAACCGGAGCACTGCTAATATCGAACACTGCAATTGTAACCTTCAACCCAAGATGAATAAAAATATATTTATATGATGGAATACCCAAGTTACTATCTCAAGTGAAAGGTGGCACAGAAAAGGGTCACAGCATGTCTCGAAACACAAAATCATTTTTGCCAATTTTAAATGTTTCTTGGCTACACAGCAAAAACAGAATATTGAGCCAGTGTTGGTATGATGCTGGGCCACCATCTACGACTCTGGCCCAACATCATACCAACACTGGATCCACATTTTGTGTTTCATCGCCAGGGTCTTACCCTTGGTGTCCTCTGTTGATTGATGTTGGTGTGAACTTAAGGGAGTAGGAGCAGCACTTCTTGACATACTCTGTAAGAAATTCACCCGCTAGCTCCGCTGCAGAAACTGGGTAGGCTACCAATGATTTAGACTTCAGACTGTTCCTCAAAACTACAATCAGGCAAAATATGTTTTGTCTGTTATTCAATTTTGGGTGGTAAAAATCCATTCTTGCCAGAACACATCATCCATTTGGATATAAAGGGCGTATCTGCCACTTTTTAAAATGGCAGATACACCTTTTCATATCCAAGGGGACGCGTATGAACCCCGGCAATATCTGAGCATCTACCACATTTACCGCGACCCACAACTTCAAGTGGGTGAAAATTACTCATATTTATTTAATTTGAGATCAAACCTTTGCAAGTCTTGATGATTAAGCACTCAGTTAATTCCTGATTTATAACATTAATTTATCAGCTGAAAAACAAATTTAAAACGGCTAGGCCAATAGTTATGCTTAAAGTTTAAAGGGTTAATACACACTAATAATCTATTGACCTTGATATTAAAGGACGTTCCACTAGACAAAGTGCAGATATTCCCTTTAACCCTTAACCCTTTAAGCCCTCACGATGCATTAAAGCATCGTTTTACATGCCTGGAAACACACTCAATTTTCCTACAACCAAGGGTTTTAGATTGAAAATTTCCATGAGACTGGTTTACCAGTACATGGTAATTCTCTTACTTCAAATCATTTTCATCCACTACAAGTGGAGAATTGCGGAAGCAATTCGCGGCTTGTAGTGGATGAAGATGACAATGGTGAATCCAGGCTTGAAAGGGTTAAAGCGCTGAAATTTTTAATGAAACCTTGGAGACCAAAGGCGTTTTTTTCAATTTCAAAACATTATAAATGTCTCGGTCACCTTTTTTTCAGATTCATTTGAATACCTATGTTATGGGTATACGCCGTTACGTCAGATTATGACGTATAAAGACGGTCCCCGCGCTGAAAGGGTTAAATACAAGGTGACAAACTGTGAGAACTATTCACCATCTCCACTTACTGTTACTCAAGGCTCCGAAGCTGATTTTCAACATCAAGAATTTTCGATCAACAATATCTGTCAACAAAACAAAACTAAACAATTACTAATCAAGTTTACATTAAACAGATTTAGTTATTTGCCCAAGACAAAAAATATATATAATTTATATATTTATTATATATTTTACTTACTTTGATTTAACTGAAATAAAATAAAATTGTCATTTTGTTTTTTTTATTCTCGCCGATGCAGATTTTCAATACCCGAACATATTATTCTATATAATTTTTTTCTTGTCAAAACTCTCTGATTTCACATATGTTTTGCAGTCTTAAGAACTGAGACACACAACTATCTGTGACCTATAAGGCCGTCCCACATGCCTACCAGATGCTAAGGTCATTCCCAGAAACCACTCTTACATTTCGTCGCCTCGGAGCTAAAGGATCCTATCTGCCACTCTAACGAGTGTCAGATAGGATCCTTTAGCTCCGAGGCGATTTGTCTAATCAACTCCTTCGGAGAGTTAAGCCTTTCAACACAGTCCACGGGGTGTGCTGTCCATCAACAGATGCTGTCCATCAACAGAAGAGCTCACATAGTGCCGGCAGCATAGCAGATTTCTCTGCTTGGCTTGGAGTATTTATTCTTTGCAAGTCTTGAGGTACACATTTTTAGGATATATCTGAATTTTAATTCAATTTTTATCCCGAAGCCTAACATTGCATCCTGGCAATTTCCGCCCATAAAACATATGGGAAAAAAAGTCTGGCCTAAACCTGACTGACCGGCGAGTTCAGGCTCTTTCTTTTTTTCCTTCTCTATTTCCTCTTCTTTTTCCTCTTCTGTTATTTCCTCTTCTTTAATTTCCTCTTCTTTTATTTCAGCATTCCCTGAAGATATACAGGCTTTGCCGATAAACCTCTCAACTTCTAATTCTAACAAGACACTAGGTGACATAGATTACACAACCAATGGATACTGAATTCACACGTCAATGTGATAAACAATAATAGATAAAAAGATGAAAAAATGCTGAGAAACAAATAGAAACGAATAAAAATATATATTTTTTCAATATATAATAATTTTTACAATATATAATAATAATAATAATAATAATAATATTAATAATAGTAATAATAATAATAATAATAATAGTAATAATAATAGCCCTAGGCCCTGGGCGCAAAGCGCCCAGGGGCCGTGGGCCTTATGGCAACATGGGCACGGGTCAAAGGTCAAGTTTCCCACACAGTGTTCGGAGAGAAAAAAGTGTGTCAGAATTTAGTTCCTGTCACTTTCATACCCACTGCCCATGCGCAACAGTCCCTCGTTGCTAAGGTTTCCAAGTCAAGTGACAGGAGTAGTCACCAGGGGGCAAACATTCAAGTTCTCAGGCACACATTATTTGTCTTGTCTCACATAAACTGAGAAAGGCAAAGTTAAAACAAGTAGACTAGCCTCAGTACAGTTGCAGTAGGCCTATGTTAGACTACATGGACTATCCTAGAGTGACTTTCTGTAGGCCTTTGGTTAGCCTATGTCTATGATACTGATAGTCTACTGATACTCATACTGTTAAAGGCTGAACTTCAATTTAAAAATTAATGCAGTGAAATGATTATAGGCCTACCTTGAGGTTTTGTCACTGAACTGTGTGAAGTCAGTGAAGACTTTTTTTAGTGAATGGTCACTGACATAGACTCACAGTGAGTGACACTGTGTGTGTGAGTGTCAGTTCATTTCAGGCAATGGCAAAGTTGCAGTTCATAATCAGCAATGCAAGCAGCACGATGCTCCAAAGAGCAAGTCTAGGCCTAGATAGACTAGCATTAGCAAGTCTCAAATCCCTGCTGACCCGCTGTCTAGGTCTACTGAGTATAATGTAGTCTAGGACTAGGGCTAGGCCCAGTTTATAAATATAGACGCCACCTGAAATTGTCTGGAACTGGAATAGGGCAGATCATAGCTATCCGACCTATAAACAAGTGTCAAGTGAAAAAGGGAATAGGGGCCAACACAGTGGGATCGCCAGCCCCCCCCCCCCCCTGTCGTACTGAATCACCAAGCTCCCCAATATTAAACTTTAAAGGCAAAACAAATAGGCCTACCTGTGTTTCAGATCACACTGCCTACCCAAACAGGGTAGGCTAGATACCGACCTACCAAAAAGCTAACTTTCATTTTGGACCATCCTGCACCGTCGGACAGAGTATAGGCTAGGGCCCTAATGATTTTTTTTCTATTTTTTTTATTCCGGTAGACCTAGACTATATGGCCCTCCAAAATAGGGTAGGACTAGGTAGAAAAACTTTCTCTTTTCAATTTCACTTTGAAAAAAGGTCAAATTGGCCCAAAATGCAGAATTGCAGAAATTTTTATTATTTTTTTTCAGAAATTGCCAGACAACTTTGAGGTCAAATATGGTTGGTCGGGTAGGCTAATTGGAAACAAAGGTATTTTTGCCTAATCATTGATAGGACCTATGTAGGCCCTAGTAACGTTATGTGCGACATCGAGAGATGTATTATAGACTCTATACATGTTATATGATTGTAGGTAAGGCATAGGCCTATGATTTATTTATGTATTGTAGCTATATAGCCTTTAGGCCTATCCAGACTTATGATTTATTTATGTAGCCATAGGCCTAGCCCACCCTAGCCTCGTTCCTGGCCCGCCGCGAGCCAAGTAATTGATCTGGCTGGCCCAGAATGCAATGGGTCACGTATGGAACTAACTTCTGATTAAAATGTATGAATGAATTTTTTTATTAATTTGGCCGTGGGCTTTCTCGGCATGCCAGTTCATATTAATAATAATAAAAATAGTAATAATAATAAGAATTAACTAGATGTTATTTTAAGTCTCCAAACTAAAGATCTGTTGGATATTAGCCACTGTAGATTACAGACCATCTTGGATATGCAAATCAGAGGAAAACATTTTGAAGATAAGATAAATATTGGAGACTATAGAGCATTTACGTTGATTTGTAAGAAAAAACCAGGCGGCCGTCTTGGATATGCAAATTAGCTGCTTTTCAAAACTATTAGCAAGTAACTGTATACCAGCTTAGGCACAGTAGTAAAATAACTGGCCAAACAGATCTGTCATAATTACGAAATACTAGACAGTACTGGCCATGACATTGCTAAAAACATTGTCCCGTCAGTGGGCAAGTGCCAATGTAAAGGTCTGCTAACTGACCTGACTCATTTTCCTCCTCTTCTTTCTCTTCCTTAATATCACCTGAAATAAGCAGCAAATGGTTATCATAACTCTCCTACGACCAAATAATATTAACCTGTGTCCTGATGAATAAATCGTTACTACTTCTCGTTCATTTGAAGCTGGAATTGCTGATGAAATTCAAATGATGAAAAGTATTTATATTTATGAACGAGAACCCTGTGGTTCTGTGCTTTATATACTGGTTTTGTAATTTTGTGTATGAACAGTGTGTGGAACCCTAGCAACCAAAGGGTGCTGAGAGCGAGATAATTAGGATCTCATGTTAGTGAGTCTTTTTAGCCTACCGATTACATTCTGTAGTGAAGATTTCTGGATGGAAAGGAGGACTGGTACCTGGAAAGTGGTAATTGAATTAATTTGACCTTGGAATTCCAAGGGTGGCCTAAAGAAAGAGGTGTTGAAACAAACCATAGCTATCCCAGGGGCCGATCTGACCTTAAAAAAATAATAGCCTAATTTTGAGCCAGATGGAAAAACTTGTAGCCAAATTTAGTGGACAGTAGCCATAAAGAGAAACAGACAAAACGACATTTTAAAACCAATTTTCTCAACTTTATTGTTATTGTCTGTAGTAATGCATACATGTGCGAAGAAACTATTCTAGGCTGTTAAGATCATTCTAACTTTTTTTTCAGATTCCCATCCTAAATCAGGGCCTTCATAGCTGGCTGCCCCTTCCCAGCAAACACAAAACACTTGAATAAAATTTGTACAATGTTGGACCAGCGTCGAAGACGTTCGGCCGACGATGTACAAATGTTATGCAAATGGTCTGTGTTTGCTGGGCAGCGTATGCACGTGGCTGTGAATGTGGTCGGTGCGTGACGTCAGGACAGTGTTGTTCTAATACTGTGCCACCATTGTCAATAGTGACCTACATTAGCCCGGCATTGGTTTGACGTCTCCTCTAGGCCTACTGGCTGTGGAGGCTAAGTGAACCCTAGCGGTGCTGAGAGTGATATAAAGGCATTCGAAGCTTGTATGGAAGCTGCATTTAGCCTTTACAAATTCTTCACTAGTATTTAGTATATAATACTCATTGCAAGATGTTTGGTTGGTAGGAGAGGCAAAGAACCTGGAAACAGAAGCATTTTAGAATTTAATTAATTTAGATGCGCCCTCGGAGAACAGAGGGTCGCGGTGGTCTAAATGAGGTATTAAATCAGCCAGTAGCTACCCTAGTCGCTTGGCTACAGTCGCTTACTCTACACTCGATGAGTGGACAATACAGTGCATGCTGCGTCACTATTTTTTAGAATGTTAATTTTGGGTTGAGTTTCCAAAACATGGTCCAATTAAATCAACACTTGAGACACTACGACATATATTGCGGTGTGACAATGTCACCCCATGTGCATATTGGTGCCATGTGGACAGTAGAGCCACCATGCTTCGCTGCTCATTAAATTTTGGTTCAAACGTGATCAATTTACCTTGTGTTGTTTGCCTGACTGTCTGTGTGCCGTCACCATACTCCAGCATATACCCAGAGAAAACATCAGAATTATGTAAATTTGATTGAATTTGAGTGGAATGGTCTAAAAGTATCTGAGTTAATAATTTAAAAAGTTTCCAGAAGCTTACAGCATTTTATCTTTATTGGTGAAATAAAGATGGTGAAATTAAGAAAATTTGCTTGCTTTTAATTGGTCTCTTTTCAGAGCCAACAAGGGCTCTAAACCCTTCCAGGATTCATTGTGGTGTTTGAATTCTGTCTGTTATTTTGTTTTGTTGTTATGATGGTTTGTGAATTGTGTATTTGGGTGTATGCGTGTTTTCTTGATGTTTTGTGTGTTTTTGTTTGTTGGTGAAAGTTATTAATCTGCTATTTATAAGTGTTGATGTGAATATGTGACATGTTTGTGAATTGTCACTCACTGACCAACACGGTGACACGTAGGTGAGTGACAGCGTGTCGCTGTGACTGGCCAACACTAGAAGTGTTGGCCCGTCAACGCGTCAACGCTGTTATCGCACTCTCGAGTACTGTCAGTGCCGACAGCATCGTGCCAATGCTGGCTCAGCGCTGTTAACGCTGTACTGACATTGGCACAGCGCGGTGGCTACACTGTGACAACGTTAAAACATCATTGTTTCAACGTGTCGTGTTTGCTGGGATGACCACTGACTGCTTGACTGAACGGGATAGCAAGTCTAATTCCCGCATACATAGGATATTGAGCTGATGCTGGTTTTTTGTTGCACCAGTGTGTATGACGCTGGCCCAACATTAAACCAACATTAGGTCAGCATTTCCGATTCACTAACACTGGCTATCACAATTAGATTGTAACGTTGACCAAGTTCTGTTTCACTGCTGCTAAATGTCGCCGGCATTAGCCTCACTCAGTGACAGTGTTCATCTATAGCAGACACAGTGCACGTGTTTGGTTGTAATGTTGCAACTGTGTCCGCGTAATGGTATCAGTCCAATGCCGGCCCAACACTAAGAGCGTAGGGCCAACATTGGCCTGCCACCACCCCGATGTTATGCACTCCCTAGTACTCAGACCTGACCAACACGTGTACATGTGTGGGCACTCTACTCTATAAGGAACAGCCAGTGTGCATTGTGTACGTTCTATACAGAACATGTATAGTACTGTACTCACCACTCTACGAACCTGAGCTTGTTTTAAAGTCACTTTTTTATCCAAACTATGGAAGTTTCGCACTTCTCATGAACAATTAATGTTCAGACCGGGTAGATGGACATTAATCACTTAATGTAGAGTGCCTGAGCACACTAGTTTCAGAGAAGAAATTCAAAACGTCGAAATCAGAGCGCCCATACCAGCTCACATCCACAACAATTGCTTTACTAGTAAAGCAAAAAATAGACTTTCCAAAAAGAAATGTTTTGATAACCTGAACATCTACACAAACAATTTAATCAATATCAGTGGCCTTTTTTTAGCTTGAAATTTTCTTAACTCTTAACCCTTAACCCTTTCACCACTGAAGCCCGTTTTTATGTGCTGAATGCCATAGCATTCAGCACATAAAAACGGGCTTCAGTGGTGAAAGGGTTAAAGCGCTAAATTATTTTTGTTCAAATCATGGAGGCAAAAGGGTTCATTTCAATTTGAAATCATCATAAATGTCTTAGTTGGCTCTTTCCGACTCATTGGAATACCTATGTTATGGGCCAGGTCCATTAGAACTACCGTATTTTAAATCTTACAGTGCGGGGATCGACAATCTGACCAGTGATTGGGAAGGACGTGCGCCCTGCGCCATTGGCGCATAATTTTGGTTAATGTCCCATTGTATTATGACAGGCTGTGCCATGGGCACGCGTGAAAAAATACAGTTCAACAGTTGCTAGTAAACCTGGTAAACTCGCAGGGATACAATCTCCCACGTGAGAATAGCGTGTCACGTGCACAGTATGGCAGAATAGCGCGGCTGACTGGGGAGCGTGTTCACACTGCTAGCGCCAGATTTGCCACAATGTAGCTGACATACAGTGTAGGCCAAGTGACGCGCCAACCATCAGACTATGACGTCACTAATCTTGTGATGCGCATTACCACCATGTATGCACATGCATGGTGTCACGTGTGGCCTATCCAGTAAACACGCGACATTGAGCCATGACTGGTTTACTGCTGGGCTTCCGTTTGCAACACTGGCCAACATTAGACCTACGACTTAAAAAAAATTACATCTTGCTTTTCCTGTGATAAACTGCTGGCAATGATTAACCATGTTAACTACGGGCAAACTTCATATAAGCTTGTGAAAGCATGTGCTGGAATATCAGAATCTCAATGCCTTAATGGACCCTACACGTAGTTTTATACCTGTAGATAGTCCAGTCACATGCATCAGAGCAGAGCACAGTGTCAGCCAACATGGTGCTGAAAAAATATATTAAGCCTTCATGTGGACAATGATTATCATCATGATCATGCTGGGCAAAGGCTGAGACTAATGACATAGCCTGGCCTGACAAGTCACAATGCTAGGCTTAGGCCTACTGGCTTAAGTTGTGCCAGATAGGCCTAGATCTAGCTCTACAAGCCTGCACTTCTCACAGTAAAACCAACTGACGGAAGTAGTCACCAATGGCTCAAACCAAATTCAAAGTCTATAATGACAATAATGTAAAAAATATTTTATTTTCAATTGAATACTAACTTATAGGCACAGGCCTAAAGAAGGTAATATGGCTACCCAGTCTAATATTGGCTCTGTTGATAAATTTAAGTTTTTGACAGGCAGGACGAGGAGAATTCCATGTGGATGTGACCAGTGTCAGTGAGAACACATGTGCTGATGAGAGGCTAGGCGAGGCTTACATCCACCCCTGTCAGATATTTTAACCAGTCATGGATGAAATTATGGACCTGGTTACAAATTTTAATTGCAGCTCTTCCTTATACATATAATGTATACTACATAGAATAAATCATCTAAGCCATTATACAATTTAAATGAAAAATCAACTTGTCAATGTCCCATTTGGTTTCAAAATGGCCCTTTGTTTTTCTGGGAAAAGGGCCATTGGCGCATTGACAAAAAATCCTTCCTAATCACTGTCTGACGTCTACAGACGTCAGATTCTGACGACTAAAGTCGGTCCCCATGCTGTAAGGGTTTACCCTTAAAGCGGTGAATTATTTTTATATAAGCTATGGATACCAAAGGGTTTTTCAATTTGAAATCATCATAAATGGCTCAGTTATATCATGCCGATTCATTTGAATACCTATGTTACAGCCATTATAAAAAAATTACTAAATTACACTGTCAGAATCAACTTGACGTCAGATTCTGATGTCTAAAGTCAACCCGCAAGCTGCAAGGGCTAAAATCTAATGTATATCTGAACCTTTATATAGAGTACAAACAGCATAAGGGACAGAGATGCAAGTGATTCATGGGGGGAAATAATATAACCCATGATGCATGATATTTTATGCAATATCATAAATCTGGAAGTAAAAAAAAAAAGAATTCTGACAATGTTTGGAGAACAGGATATCAGGATAATTATTCTAATGAATTTTAGTAAACCAGTGGCTAACAAACAGAACTTCATCATCTTCCATTATGAAATCACTGTCTCCACCATTTCTTAGTGGTTAGCATATTCACGAAGTTGAACCATGGCGGTCATTTTGAATTTCAGTAAAACTTTGAAAAAGTCACCTGCACATCTCCATATGGTGGGGGATGTGATAGTAAAATTTGAATAATTTATGACTAAGTTTTTGCGCCCACAAAATTTTTTGGAGTTGATATCTGGCGGCCATTTTGAATTTTTGTTAGCATCTTTAAAAAATCACTTGCACATCCCCATGTTGCTAGGAATTTCATGTTAAAATTCAGAAAAAAAATTGACAGTAGTTTTTGTGCCCACAAGAAAACGTGACGTTGGATGCTGAACGTCGGACAGAATCCTGGCGCGACTGAGATCCCAATTCCCCTATTAGGCCAGTAAAAATTGACAGTAAATTTGGCTAACCCGGACATTTTCGATAAAAAGCAAGTTTTGTGTTTTTTTGGTTCATAAGGGTCTCAGGGTGTTGCAAAAAAAATTCAACCAAATTCAACCTTGGGGAAACCGGATTTTGGGCCCTTTTAGGTGGCCATTACCAAAAAATTGTAAATTCATTCATAACTTTTTAATGGTATCAAATATCACTAAAAAAATGGTGTCTAGACCCATGTTTATTGGGTCAAAGAATACAACTATATACCACAATCTAGCTAATTAATGTGCCAACATGTTTTTCAACCGTTTTTATAGTCTGCAGCCTGTCCAACGGTAGACGATGGTCCAACATAAAGGTAGTTTTTCTTTGATAACTATGTCAATTCTCAAACGATTTTCATTGAAATTCTTATGGCGCCACATAAGTGTGTTGACACTTTGTGGTTATATTCTAGCCTGAATTTCCCAAAAAGCATCTAACTGGCAAGCGTTTATGTCCACAATTGTGGGGAGTATATGAATGCACTGATTCCCTTGAACCCCCACAAGAAACGAAGCCATATTTATTACAATGGTTTTTGTCCAGTCTAAAACATTAAAATGTGGCATGTGCTGTAGAACTCTTACATTTGATCAGCCACTGTATTTGAAAAGTTTCAAAATCAAGCAATCATCCACAGTTCCAACATCTGTTTCTTCATGTTGGTGGTGGGGTAGACTACTGGGATGGTTGCAAGTAGTAGTTCTTTTTGCCTCCATCCGAAGAGGGTCATTAGGGATCTGTTCCGTCAGTTGCATGCTGTACGGCATGGCACGGAAGCACTAGTCTACAGCAATCATCCAAGGGAAGCTGCAGCCTCCTCGTATCTGGCTATAATCTTCGGGCGGATTGCCAGTGGCGTACCCTGGTTCCTCTGCTCAACAGCGGTACCAATGCATCTCTGCATCAGTGCAGGCGCTGGTGTAGGCTGTGGTAGCATTAAATAACCGGCAATAAAGTGTTTGACATTATGTCTCTCACGGGGGATGAATGGAGTTTCCCTTCCTATTGTTACTCTAGGGACTATCCGACCCGATGATAGGGAAATGCCATCGAGTTTCAGCAATAAATTGCACCCCGAAACCCGAATGTCTGCCCGTCTGGGGGTAGAGCCCCTAGACATGCCCATAACCCCTTATCGAGTGAGTGAAGGAAAACGCTCTCAATAACCCACCATGCCCTATCACCCCCACCGTCACATCATGATCTGTGCATCATTCATCTCATCAATTGACTACAATGTTTTTATTATATTACAATGTCACTTAAAAGATCATTTGTGCCGAAAAGCGACGCAAAGCAATGATTTACTACTACTACTACTACTACTACTACTACTACTACTACTGCTACTACTACTACTACTACGTGTTGATGGTTTTCACCAGCTGATGTCCTTTATGTGTGCTGGATGCAAATTGGTAGAAGATCCAGGTCTTGACGGACTGTGGGCTACTGTCTATGACAAAAACTCCTTGCCAAAGATGATGGAAAGTACAACTTATACAAAAACTTTGTGAGGGCATATGTTTACTGACCAATGCTGCAATGCATATATCTCTACAAGCAGCTAAGTGTCCCATAAGTTCTGATTTACCATCTCATTAACCATCAGCTGCACAAGAAACTCAACGAATGGACGTGGAGGAAGAGGAACTGGCTTGCAGTAATGATGATCACGATGGCACAGATGAATTAAGTATTGATAGAGCTGGAATGTTTCATCTTCCTGGCAGCAAGTCTTGACACAGCGAGGCCGTCAGGCCAAGCCTTGCTGAATTAGCCATACCATCCATCTATTGGGGTAGGGAGGAAGATTTAGATATTGAATATTCATTAGTTTTTCAAAAAATGCCTTTTTAATGCTGGCCCGCTGTCTGCGACGTTGGCTCACCATTAATTCAACCCTCACGCACGTTTCGGTGAGATGTGGTGGTCTGTGTCTGAGACGTTTCCGGTGAGTTACTCGGCCAGCAGACATGTGTTGTTTAATGTAGGGCCGGTGTCGTAGACAGTGGCCCCACATTAAAACAACACTCATGCCAGAGGTCAAACTTGTGACCACCTGTCACTGGCAGATCTGTGTCCCAAGGAAGCGACCCATCCCCAATTTGAAGCGTTTGTCATAAGTCGTAAGTTAAATATGGATTCTATTTCTCTAGGTCCACCCCCCCCCCCCCCCTCGGAAGGTCCGTCCACCATTTTACCGATTTTCTGGCCTATCCGTTCAGTACAAAAACAGAGGATCCTATCCCCCTTTTCACCTGTATCTGAAGGGAATGAAGATGTATTCGACCCAAGTTCACAGCTGCCTAGAAATGTTTGATCCGTCCTCAGAGGGGGATTCGATAGAGATCCTAATTGACAAAAATCTTGTGATCTTGTCCGCAGAAAGCATCACTCACAATTTCTTCGAGTCTCACTGCAGGCACAAGTACTCGAACTTCTGTTTGGGTTGCATTTCTTCAAGTTTTGCCGGAATCCAGCCTGGTCTAAAATGTCTAAGACTGTACTGGTGTGAGAAATCAACTGCCTCCAGTTCCGATCCAACACCAGGAAATCGTCCAAATAGCTATCAATCGAATCCCCTTCGCCCTGCACATAGCCACAACTGGCAGGCTGATCGTCGCGAAGGTCCGTGGAGCAGAACTGTATGGGAGCCGACGGAACTCAAAACTTCTGTCTTGCAACAAGAACCTGATGAACCTCCTGTGACCCTCGCAATAGAAACGTGAAGGTAAGCGTCCTTGATGTCGATTGTAGCCGCCCAGTCTCCTTTCCTGATGCTCTGAGAAACGTCTTTCAACGTTGCCATCATGAGAGTTTGTTTCTTTGTATATGAGTTCAGGCCCCTTAAGTTGATGACAGATCTGAACCCCCATCCTGTTTCTTGACCAGGAACAAATTGGAGTAGAAGCCTTTGTGCTCGTCCCTCACTGGTTCTATCGCCCCTTTCATGAGTAAAGAGTCCCTCACATTGTAGCCGCCCAGTCCCCTTTCCTGGTGCTCTGAGAAACGTCTTTCATCGTTGCCATCATGAAAGTTCTTTTTTTTGTGTACAAGTTCAGGCCCCTTAAGTTGATTACAGATCTGAGTCATGTTTCTTGACCAGGAACAGATTGGAGTAGAGGCCTCTGTGCTCGTCCCTCATTGGTTCCATCGCCCCTTTAATGAGTAAAGAGTCTGTTTATTCTCCTTTCTCAGTCTCTGAGGAAGGAAGTGGCCAAACTGGAAGGGGTACCGGTGGTCAGGCCGCGAACTCCGACGTTTGTCCTCTCCCTGTCTCGCTGACAAAGGCGTTTCTTGCGACAGCATCCCACCAACTCTTTTTTCCCTCCAGCTGGCCCAGAAAGTCATGATCTCTTGGAGAATGAACGGACTGAGACTTCTGTCTCTGATGTTGCTGGTGCTGAGGCTGCCTTCTCACTGAGCTCGCCGTCACAGCAGATTCAATGGACGAATTCAACATAAGAGTCAAAGGCAGTACGAGTCTGCCGAAGTGTGACAACTCCGTATTGGCTATGCTGGATGCCAGGTGTTTCCTAACAAGTGTGGAACATGCCCCAAAGGGTGTCTGGTGCTTGATACATCTCCTTGTGGGCCTCCTGCACCCTATCCTTACCCGGGCCTTCTTCCAGATCTTCAGAGGCTCGCTGTATGTGGACCGAAGCTCTCTCTAAGTCTTTAAGTCCTGTCGACAGAGCATGAGCCACTAGGGCCATGTCTCTCTGCTGTTGCCGAAATACACCACCAGCCTGGCTCTGCCTTAGCGACATCTGGACCTCCACAGGAGGCTCTGGGTCCAGGAAAGGCTTGGCGTCTGGGTGGCCTGAGTACAACAGCTCCACGATGTCAGTACGGATAGTCTCCATCTTCCTGACCCCTCGCACTTGGCGCCACAACACAAGCTACTGGCTGGAAGGAACCACCAGTGTCTTCTGTCTCGAGAGGGCTGACCCCAAGCCAATTAAGGAGCACCCCTCTAAGCCGTCAATCCTCTGAAAGGGGTTATACCTCTCCTCCTGTTCCAGCGATTCTCCAAACACACTGTCCTCCATATCAATATCCATCCCCTGCTCGTGATGGATACTCGTTTGGCATCAATAGTAGGAGCGTGAGCTGGTGTCTGTGCCACCGACCGTCTTAAATGGGGATTTCCCTTGATTTCATCATAAATTAACCTGACGTTGTTTCAGAAATGCTTTTATTGTATTCTTTGACCATGAAAACCCTGGTATAGAACTCATCTATGATGTTGTATCATTTATATTTTAGGAGTTATGTCACTTTCTTTAAATTTTGGTAATGGCGGTCATTTTAGGCTCAAATGGCGATTTCTCTTAATTTCACTATCAATAAACTTTCAGAAACGATTTTATTGTATTCTTTGACCATGAAAACCCTGGTATAGAGCTCATCCTTACGATTGTAGCATTAATATTTTAAGAGTTATGGCATAATTTATAAATTTTGGTAAAGGCGGCCATTTTAGGCTAAAAAAGGGGTTTCCCCAGGGTTGATTTTGGTTGAATTTTTTTTGACGTGACCTGGCATGTCAGGGAAGTCACTGAACCCCAAACTTGCTTTTTATCGAAAATGTTCGGGTTCATGTCAATTCTTACTGGCCTATATGGGTGGGGGATAAAAATGTGTTGTCATGATATTTAATCTGCAATGTAAACAAGTTGAAAATAACTGAAAAAAGTCAGCTAAAAAGTCAATGACAAAAGGGTTGACTTTTTATAATTTTGAGTGTTTTCAAAAACAATTGCATCCTAGCAAACACAATCTATCTAATAATGTTTTAATGTTGGGCTAGCATCTGCACGGCTGGCCCGACATTAACCCTTTGGACCCGATGTACCGATATATGGGTATTTTTGTAACGTCATATATACCGAAGTACCGATATATCAGTATGAAATTAACAATTTCGGGTCTAAATATTGTGTAATGAACCAAGTTGAAAAACACAATATTAGAACACAAATTATAAATAAAATTATGACGTCATAATTTACTGTCTCAACAAGCTACAGCAAAGTAATAATATTATTGGAGTATTACTTTGTGAAATACGGCGAGATAATTGTGTACAGCCTTTGAAAATTAAAAAATGGTCAATAATAATATCACCAAAAGTGTCTACTGCTCTAGGAGGCTCAGTGGAAGAGGCAGTTATCCCCAGGAGGCTAGGGTCCAAAGGGTTAAAGCACGATTGGACCAACATCTCGTGTTTGCTGGGATGTACTCAAAGGATTTGTACATGTTTAGGCCAAGCGAATTCCAGGACATTTTGAGGACTTTTCGTGGACAGATTAAAAAAATGTCCAGTTTAAAAAAATTGAAACAGGCAAAAAATTGAAACTCAATGCTGTTATTTATATAAAAGAGTGATAACAGAATAAAAAAGTAGCATTTATTGCAAGCAAGACCTGCATTTTTTGACAAATATTAGCTACAAGAATAAGATAAATATCCTTTGAATTAGGGTTATGAATCTGTGAATAAATAATATAACATAAATGCTACCTGCATGCAGCAAAAAACGAGACGCTGACCCACTGTTGGGTTAATGGTGGGGCAACATCACAGACGGCAGGCCAGCATTAGCCCAACATCAGTGCAGCATCTCATGTGTGCTGGATAAGTACTTCACTCACCGGTATCCATCTTCTCCTCATTATCTTCTTGTTGTTCTGATGCTCCTTCCTCGTCAGGTGGTGAATCGTCCAAAGCTTCTGCACCAGCTTCATCTCCTTCTGCATTCTCAGCCTCTTCTGAAAAAATAGTTAACCCAATAATAATCAAAAGGTACATGAGTACCCATTATTCTTACACTTATTCTCACTGTTCTGTCTCCGACCACACACTGAAACTCGGCAGCTAAAATTGTGCACCAGAAACACCCCACCATTGACCATGTTGACCGACCTAGTTTTCAGTCGCAGGTTAACACATAAGCGCCAGCCAATCAGAGAACATTTAGCAGGACAGCGTTTTGTAAACTGGCCAATCACAAGCTCACTACGATAGGCTGAAAAGGAGAGTGGGGGAAATGTGACGTCAGCCGGTCTGCACAATATAGGACGTGCAATAGCAGTGTCTACGGGTGGCAGTGTAATTATTCTAAGCAAGTCAGTATAATAATATATGAAAAATGACCACTCAAGTTAATGATTCTGAAACTAGTTACATACCCATAACAACACTTTTCTCATTTTTTTAATAGCTTTAGACACAAATTAAAGTACAGAGAATTTATAAGGTCAGGCTTACATTACACATCAGAGATGGGTCATGTGGAAAATCTAGATTTAGTAGAAAAGGGCAATTTTTAGTCCTTATGAGGAATCCGTTTTACTTACTTTACTAAAATCTGGAATTCTTTGAATATATGGAAAATTGGCATCTGACACATGAGCCCAAGACTTCTAGAGAGTTATCTTGTGTTTGCCAGGGTCACACTAAAGATTTCATAGCAAGTAAAAATACAATGCACCACATAGGTCTACCTCTCAATAGCATTTCTTTGCGATGCTTTGTCACTCTGTCCACGAGTAGCTGTTTACGGCCTGTTACTTCTAGATTATATGATGACAGCTCGGCTTTGAGTTGCTCAGCAGTCATCTTGCTGGGTTCTGCTAGTTCTGATGTAGCCGGCATCCTGAACATGTACTGCAAATAAAACATGTTGATCAGTTCATACAAACATATCTAAAATTAAAAACACACTCATAGCTGGAAACAACACCATCGTCCCCTTGGATATTGAGGGTGTATCTGCCACTATGGGAGTTGGCAGATACACCCTTTCCACATTCCCCAATAAATATTCTTATTATTCAATTCGGTTGCGGTTAACAGATCACCACGGCCTCCATTACTCGCTGCGCTCGCCCAGGCTGGACAGAATGGTAAGGCTGAAAAAGAGAAAAATCATATTTGTTCACATCTGAACCCCCCCCCCCCCTCTATGTTTATCAAGCTTTATGCAAGTGACTGTGAGTTTCCATCAGCGGCAGATGAAACCAGCCCAATGGCAATCAGGCAAAGTTGATAAAATCTTGTCATTCTCCATATTGCTTTTTTCCAATTTTTCAAATACATTATACTTTTCCAATATTTTTCCCATTTTACCCTTGTGATAATACAAGATGTCTTGCCATCCTCTTAATTTAAATTAACGTTAACGTGTTACCCCTTCTTATTGCCACAGCCTGCACAGACCCAGTGCACAGGTTCGTTACTCTTCATTATTTCACGTTTATTTTATATTAGCGGTATTTAAGACCTAATCAAGATTTTTTTAACAATCAAATCATTTAGAAATACTTATTCGTTGTTGATGAATAAAAATAAATGCTAACATTGGTAAAAAACGTCAAAAACTATGTAGACAACGGAGAGGAAAAAGGGGAAATGTCTAATATCGCTCAACCGGCAGTGATCAGTGCTAAAGATAGGAACCCTCCGCATTACTACGAACACTGCTTTTAAAGCTACACAATCAGACTAAAAAACAAGTTTTTTTTATTTTGCCGTAGGCCCCTACATGTCGCTACCCAGCAGGCACACCACTAGGAATCCGCGTGTAATTGGAGTGGAAAATTGGTGGACAAGTGTTCAACTAAAATCCAGGTGCTAGGCTCAGTTCACGTGGATTTCTTCATGTGGATTATAATTAGGGTTAATTTACACCTGGATATCAAGTGATATCAGTTTGAGCCTTATTTTTTTCACGTGTAATCCACGTTGCATTTCTCTTGTGGATTATACTCGCCGTCAAATTAACCAGGATCGCATGATTTCTCCGTCAATTCTAAACCGATTTTCTTCAAATTTTGCAAAGGCCATTTTCTATTCAAATCCTAACAGCCCTGAAAATTTCGTGAAATTATATAGCGCATTTCAAAAGTTAGACCATTTGACATGTAATAAATTGAAATTACGACGTTCCTCTTTAACCCCATTAGACTAATTTTAGAATTTTATTACATGCCAAATGGTCTAACTTTCGAAATAATAAATATTATTTTGCGAATTTTTTACCCCTGTTAGGATTTTAATAGAAAATGGCCTCTGCAAAATTTCAAGGAAATCGGTTCAAAATTGACCGAGAAATCGCCGAAAATCATGCGATCCTGGTTGATCATTTTTAATTTGACGGCGACTATAGGCCCATTGCCAGTATTGGTGTACATTTTCAGGTGTATTCCACGTGGATTGTTTCACGTGGGTTAATGTAGTAGGGCTGTTAAGCCCATAATATCAGATGAATTGTGCATTTTGTGAATAAAGCATGAAATTTGGCATGATATATCTTTGAACCCAGGGGGTCACAATCAGGTAAAGAACCACCTTGGCAGTGACCTCTGGTGACCTTTAGTGACCTTCAAAACGAAGGTCATTGTTTATATGTCCAAAAATATGATTTTTCGAAAAATAAAGTAGGGAACAAGTGTGATACCTCTATTTGATGCGATTTTGATGCAATAATCTGTTCCTGACTTTTTTACCTGGTTATTTTAATAATTCAAGGTCATCTACAAGGTCAAAAGGTCAATTTAAAGGTCAAAATTGCCAAAATATGATCTTCAACAAAAAAATTATAGATACAAGTGTAATACCTCATTTTGATGGGTTTTTTGCTGGAAAAAACATTTATCATATTTTTTTTATAATCCAAGGTCATCGTCAAAATTAAGGTCATCGTGAAGGTCAATTTCAAGGTCACAAGTGCCAAAAATATGATTTTCCCTAAATAAAATTGTATGTACTTGAGTGTAATACCTCATTTTGTTGTGTTTTTATTGGAAAAAAAAATGTATGCACTTTTTTTATAATCTAATGTCATCATCAAAATCAAGGTCATCGTCAAGGTCAAAAGGTCAATTTCAAGGTCAAAAGTGCCAAAAATATGATTTCCCACAAATACAATTATAGGTACAAGTGTAATATCTCATTTTGATGTGTTATGACTGGAGAAACTATTCATGTTATTGTTTTAATAATCCAAGTTCATTGTCAAGGTCAAAAGGTCAATTTGAAGGTCAAAGTGAAAAAAATTCATTTTTCAAAAAAATACAATTTGGTATATTTCAAAAATCGCTCGAAATTGCAGAAATATCTGCATTTGACATTAGAAATTTCAAACGGATGTTGCATTAAGAATGTTGCCTCAAAACTCTGTTACCTGAATGAGAATATTGACATCTAAATTCATCTTTCATGGCGGCAGGGCAATCAAATTCCAATCGAATGCTCCCTTTGTAAAACATTCGGAACCGCGCCTGGTAATGATTACCATTGGAGTATAAAAACAATAGATGCATGCTCACATGTTTATTGCATGTTAAAACATTTACATAAGTCCACATGAATGTTTAGTATTACTATTCCTTGGTATTACTCACTGGCAATATTAGTGTCAGTATCACCAGTATACATGCATAGTATTATATATCCAGGTATGCATAGAAGTCTAGCTTACCGTTCACATTCCCCAGAGCAAGCCTAGAGAGCAGTACATCTCAAGCCTGCCTTCACACATTTACAACGTCCAACACAGCTTTTTGTGCAACAACAATGAATTAATTCATAGCATGATTTCGCAGCTTGTGGGAGTGTTGTCCACAGAGGCGTCCAACCATGAATGAAGGTCCATCCACAGTCACTAGGATTGGGAAGTTTTTGATCAAGATGTGTTGCTCTGATCCAACCTTGACTTTGAAGACTAGCTCTTTTTACATGTTGCCCCAGTGCCGCTTTTGTCGGAAGTATGTAATCAAGTGCACGCGACTTCCTGGTGAACAGGTCTTTCCTTGTAGCATTAATATCAATAAGTTCACTTGTCCTATCAGACATAAGAATGACAAATCTTTCGATTAGCAGCTGTGAGTCCTCTGTTATAAAATGAGTTTGTCCAATTTCTCTGAAAGCATTAGTAACCTCAGGAAAAAACTCCCAAACCTCCCACGCAGTTTTCTTTCCACGACCATTAAATGAGCTGACAGTGTCACATCCGGTGATAGAGTGAAATACAGGCAGCACAACTGATTTCTGGGGTCCTAAAGTTTGTGCAATTTCGTGTACTGCTATGTACCTGAATTTGTGCCCAGTCCCGAACGCAATCCATAATTCATCGACGGATATTTCAGAGACAGCAGCTACGGCAATAGCAACAACGTCTGTGTCTACGGTGCGAATACTGACTTTCTTATAGCCCTTGCTGACAGCATCTGCGAGATGTACAAAGATGCGACTGTCTGCTACCTCATGACGGCACGGCATCAACCCTGACAAATCTGTCAGTGGCTCGTCCTTGTTTTCATCAAGCTTAGGAATTCCTTCCAGTTTTTAGGGAGTTTTGCTATAGGATCCACGCGCCTTCGAACACCAGTATCTCTACGCAGACGTGTAGAAGCTTTCAGACTTTCAGCTATGTATACATCCCAAATTATGTCCACCCTCCCAGTATTCTGGAGATATGTTAGTATGTGAGGTGCAAAAACCTCTTCTGCATAGCTTTGAAATGACGTTGCTATATCAGTTTTAAGCATGTGAACTATTGTTGGGCCATCAATTATTTTTGCATCAACCTGGGGGGCATTCTTTGTACTCATTTGGTTTTCAGTATCTAAGCAGTCCATGAGGGCAGATTTATCGCCATGTCTCAATTCTTTACCCTGTGACAATGACGGTGCTGTTGTAGAATTTTCATGTGAGAAGAAACGATCTAAATCTCCATCTCGCGTTTGACATATAACATATCACTTTTGAGAGCGTTCAGTTGCATCTTTCTGTAAGGCAGACGTTTCTGTGGTGCTGTTTTGAGAAGTGGTAGTTTGTTCTTTGATATTGTATCAGTAAGTGGTCTTGTGCATGTGGTAAGTCTCTCTTCGACAAATGTGCTGTATTGCTCTTGTCCCAAAGATTCAATGTTTCTTACAGCGGCCACCACGTGGTCTGGCATGATCTCTTTGGTATCTAAGACTAACAAGTCCGGGCTCTCCTCTAGAAATGGATTACCATATTCACGGAACACTGCTATAAGTGATTTACACTCATGGTGAAATCTGTCTTGCACACTCTGATGTTGTTCATGGTGTTTGTCGCTTATTTCACTCCGGCATTTAACTAATGTGCTCTGTTCAAACTCATTCAGTAGTCTTACAACTTCAGGACCTGCTAGCATCCAGCGTCTCAGAGCCCCAGGATCTTCTGTAAGCCCAACAGCCCCACCCTGCCCCTTCACAACAGCATTCAGCTGTTCATGGCAGTGATCAATAGCGATGCCTGAAAATTTGTTTGATGTCTTATGAACTGTGAACTTCCCTGCAGAAAACTCTTTTTTGATTGATGGGTGCTTGATTTGAAGGGATAGCATGTCACGTATATGCACTGGAAGCCAGCGGGCATAGTTCGTTCGATCAAGCGAAAACATCCAAGGCACTATCTTAACTAGAGTTTCAACATACAGCTCGAATCTTCCTTCACGAAGAGATCTGATATACAGCAGTAGTAAGATTTCCAACTCTAATGTTCAACCCAGTATTCGAACTGAGCACATTGTTCAGCTCTTTGCGCGCACCAGTCTTGGAACTCCTCTGTGGTGTCACTTGAAGTATATGCCTCCTGAAGCATGCCGTAGTTATAAAAATCCCTATTTTGTTACGATTTAAAATGTGGAAGAATTCAAAGCTGTTGTGTTTGCTATAAATACTAGTATCTTTAGATGTATCGTTACTGAAAATCCGTTTATTAACACTTTAAGCGCTGGAACCGTCTTTATACGGCAGAGTATTACGTCTTCATAGCTATAAAAACGGTCGACGTCAGATTCCGACTTATAAAGCCTTGAAATTCTGACGTACATGTATGAAGACGGTCCCCGCACTGAAAGAATTTGAATAGTTCCAATGGTCGCAGACCCATAACATAGGTATTCAAATGAAACGCTAAAACATTTCTGATGATTTAAATTCGAAAAAACCCTATGGTCTCCATGGTTTAAACAAAAACAATTCAGCTTTAAATAACACTTTGTGTTTTTGCTATGCAGGCGCGCATGCAGAAATTTTTGTGGTGGGACGCAAACGTGATGATGGGTCTTTATCCATATTTCTACGAATGTCATAAAATAATTAGAAATAACGATTTGAACTACTTTCAGTCTATGACACAGGAAAGGAGGCGATATCAAATCTAATAATATACGTACTTCCCTTTTAGGTTTGACAGGTCACACGTAGACAATTAAAATGATGCTTAAATTATCAGCATTCGCTATGCCATTGAAAGGTGCTTTATGATAATAAATAATAATGTAATAACGTGCTTTAACCCAATGACTGTCAATTAAAATGTTTTCAAATGTATTAATGTATTCAAAAACAACAAATCGTGTATGAGAATTATCCGCCTAAATATCAAGAACGACAAAAGTTTAGGTTCTACCAAATACATGCAAGTAATTTTGTCACACTGAAAATTGTGTAGGGGCCTATGTGTGTAGGGGAGCTATATTTCAGGTCATACGCCCAATATCACGAGCGACGTTTTTCGCCATTTACTGGCTGAAATTACTTTTTTGGAATAACTTGCATCTGTCATCATACATGACAAAAAAAGGATCAGGCGATGTAAACTATTTTTGCCGAGAAAATGTCTGAAATAGTCGCCGCATAACTTGCCAAGTTGAATGAAGTTGAAAAAAAAATTAGTCACCAAATATCTATTAAATGGCAAAAACGTGGCTTGTGATATTGGGCGTATTATAGCTCTCCATTAGTATATATTATAGGTAAATAATCAAATACCTTCAGTATGGCCATTTCAATGTGCAGGCCTCCAAACATGACAATCATATGGTCCTCTCCATGTAGAGTAGGCCAGTTCCATTGTACCTCCTTTGCCAGCGCATAGAGTGGCTGATCTGCTGTTATTACAGGAATCTGTCCAGGATTGACATGTTCAGTGAGTGACTGCACTAAAGTCATGGCATGCTTTACCATGGCAAGTGTGTGAGCGGCCTCATGGAACATTGGCAACATTGCTGTGATAGCTGGTGGTGGAATAGTCTCCTCCTGAAGGTTGGTGGGCGGGGGCCCTGGGGTAGTGGTTAGCACCGCTGCCTTTCACGCCAGAGTTCTGGGTTCGGTTCCCGGTCTCGGCGGTTTGAAAGAAACAAAAGTGTTTCTTCCCCATCCACGTGTGAAAGTTTGTATTGTGGGGAGCCTCCGTGACCGAGAGGTAGCGTGCTCGGCCTCAGACCGCCAGGGCTCGAATTTCGAATCCTGTGTCTGGAGGACAGTGTCATCTCAATCATCTCACCATCCTCAGGAGGTTCTCCTGGCCCAGTTTAGCCTATATGTGCACAAAGGTGGCCTAAAGCCCGATTCATTTCATTTTCTGAAGGTTGGCATGATATGCAGACCATGAGATAAATTCGTCTTTCTCTGGTTGGCTTCTCTCCAGAGCAGTCACAGCCTTCTGCAACCAGGCTACTTCTTTGTCACGACCTTGAACAACAGTATCTAGTGATGTTGGATGGATAAAACCGTCAGTATATGGAACAATGTTTTGTTTTCCCGTGGAAGCAGCGGGACGTACCTCAGCATAACATGATGGGAGTGGTCTCACTTTTCTTAATGGTGAGCCTTCTTCGAACACGACAACTCCACGATCAGCTCCCGGGGAGTCGTGTGTGGGATGTTGTATGGCAGAGATTGCTGTACCATGGAACGACCCATGTGATGTTGAAGAGCTAGGGTTATAGTCTATATTATCGACGGCACAGGTTGTGAACACATTTGTACGAAGCTTTGGTGGACACACCTATTTTCTATCTCAAATCTAACCAGAACACCATTGACCATATCCGCACCCAGCTGTAAAAGGCGGTCATATGAGATGCAGATACCAAGGTTGAACATTGTGTCTACAAGACTGCGACTTCTTGTCAGAGCATGGCACTTAAATGCTAGATAAATTACGAGTGGTGTTTCCCTCTCACGATTGTGTCTGCCCTTACCAGAAGAAGAAGTGGTTGAATGTTTGACACTGTTGAACATGATAAACTGACACACTGTATTTGCTATACGCGTATCAATGTGCTCAAAACAATTAGATTGTGAAAAAAAAATTATATAGGCATATAAGGTTGACCAAATGCATCATAAGACCGATAACAAGAAGCATATTATGATATGACCTTGAGGTTTTTTTGAAGGTCAACCAAGGTCATCCAGTGCATATCTCAAGGTGGTTCCGTACCTAGATTTGATCACGGACATTCAAAGATACTTCACTGAAAATTTCATGCTTTATTCATTTTTTGCACAATTGTTATGCTTAACAGCCCTACTAATGGTGACGTAGGCCTACCCATTCCCATGGATATTAATAAAGGCCCATACCCAGGCAAATGACATATTTTTGTTTTAGCTCTGTTATATCTTTGTGCGTGTTTGAATGAGTGAATCTGTATCTGTATCTGTATATTACGTGGCTGTACGCACTATTGTGCTATCGCGCGACGTGAGTAACTTAGCAAGGCCCCACGAGTGCATACAGCACCTGGCAGTCCCAGGCGCTCACCCATCCAATTATGAACCGGGCGCGAAGCTGCTTAACTTCAGTGATCGAGCACAAACCGTTGAGCGAACGCCGTATTCCGTAGGGCAACATTCCAATAGATTACAACTTTTAGAAACATCTGTTGGCAACGTAATCAGGTTATCGAAAAAGACGAATTATGACAAAATGTCGGTCATTATATTTTTGGCTTTTAGATCCATCCGTTTTTTTTAATTTTAATAAAGTGACAAAAAAGAAGGGATTTTCCTGAGTGTTTATCCTTCCAAAGAAAAAAACAAATCAACATCAGACCCTTCATCTAGACCCTCAGCCGGCAGCTAGGTTTCATGGCAATATAATTAAGGGATGGTTGTCAGAAATTGTATGAAAATTCCGAAATACACACTTTATTATCGGGTGGGCCCCTACATGTATAGGCTATCTCTTTCAAATGAAGGGTGGAGAAAGATAATATAGATTTACGATGATGTAAACCTAAATAACACAATTTTAAACTTTGAAAAATTTTAAGTTTAAGGCACTTTGGAATGGGCCTTTATTGAAAAATCCAAGATGGCCGCCACTGATAAACAAAAATCAGGTGTCCGCCATATTATCGCCAATAATGAACATAAAAACACAAAGTTAATGTCTTTTTTTTGTGTCCAATAGCCTACATGAGAACGGCCAGAATATCATATTTCGACGAAGGGAATATAGATAATACTAAATAATGGACTAAATTGTATTCAAATACATATAAACTCGTGCATACATTTTGAGGTTACATTGAATCAGGAATGGTATAAAAATTCCAGCAGAAGTGTCTCCCAGCAATGAAATGAGATGGTAAAAAAAAGGGATGCACTATATATTTTGACCGCTTATATGGGGATACCCCCAAAACTGTCAAAAATGAGGGGGTAGGTAAAGTACGCAAACGTCTGTCCTTGCTTGATATTTGAGTCTATATTTTTTCCCCGCTTGTTTTTACATAATTTGTATGTGCTGAAGTCGAATCATTCTATGACATTCTATATTTAGTCGTCACCTTAGAACCATAACCTGCTAAAGACACCATAACTCAGCAAAACACAAGGTTTGTGCCATAACAGTCTTTCTTGCTTAATCTTGGTATAGCTCCACAGAAAATTAGGTAATTTTATTAAAATCTCCAATCGAAAAATATATCAATCAATTGAGCAGGTTTTAAGATATTTAAGATAAATAATAACATGTGGTATCAAATTAATTGATCTCCTTATGGTTGCTGATGTTGCAGTTAAAATGACATAGATACAGGCAAGTAAGTAGTGATAACAAGGGAGGGATAAATCAATTGAGCCGGTTATGGCTCCTTTTGTATTAGAAGTAAAGTAAGTAGCTTGAAAGGGATGGATAAATCAATTGAGCTGGTTGTGACTCCCATAGTTTTAAAAATGAAGGGATCCCTTATGCTTACTTCATAACCAGCTCAATTGATTTTATACGTCTAATTCAACGGAGCCATAACCTGCTAAATTGATTTAATCCCTCTATGATAATCAATTGAGTAAGTTCTGGTTCCCGGAGCCATAACCTGCTCAATTGATTTTTTCCCTCCAGGATAATCAATTGAGCAGGTTATGGCTCCCGTTCTATCAGACGTAGAGTTAGCATGAGGGAGGGATAAAATCAATTGAGCTGGTTATGGCTCCCATTGCATTATCATAATAAAGGGATTACATTAATTGAGCTGGTTATGGCTCTCGCCACACAAGAAGTTAAATAATTTATTAAGAGACTCAACCAAAATAACTCCTTATGGCACAAAGTTATGGTGGCACATGCCTAATGTGTAATTGAGCAGTTTATGGTTCTCAGGTGACGTAGTGTCCTTCGCCTTTAAATGAACAGAAGAAAAAATTGCCGCCTTAACCCCATCTTTTCTATATTTTTGTTTAAAATTATTGCACGATTTCTGGTTTCTGCATGATTTGGAGTTGATAAATTTATGTTTCATGTTTTTCGATCAAAATGACCTATATAAAAATGAAATGAATCGAGCTTTAGGCCACTTTTGTGCACATACGGGCTAAATTGGGCCAGGAGAACCTCCTGAGGATGGTGAGATGAGTGACATGACACTGCTCTCCAGACTTAGGATTCAAAATTCAAACCCTGGCGGTCTGAGGCAGAGCACGTTACCTCTCGGTCACGGAGGCTCCCCACAATACTGAGTAGGCCTAAATGACTTATATTTGACCTTCAAATTCAAAATAGTTGCGCCTACAGGCTACACACAAAAGAAAACGATTTTTATTGGTGTGAACTATAATATCAAAAACAACATTTGTTTGATGGAAATCTAAAAAAGGGATTACGTAATACGGCAGATTAGGTTACAAGTCATCCGAGATTGTGTTTAAGCACAGTGTATGCTAATTGGCATGCTTGGATGTGCTAATTAGTATTTAAAATGACGTCATGATTTTAATAGTAGGCCTAATATGTAAAATGACGCTCATCTTTTATTTTACGAAACAAATATAGGACAAATGATGAACAATAAACATCAGAAATGTTTGTTTCGGCCCCCAATTTAAACAAAATCAACAAATTGAGCAATTCCGAGACGCTGGCTCACATTCATCACTGGCGCCAGCATTGGGTAATCACCGCATATATAATTATTATGCAAGTATGCTGGCAGCTGTGACAAATGTCCTGCATAGGGGCCTAAAGTTGGATGAAATATTTCAACCCAATGTCGCTGTAATATTGAGGAAGCGTTGTAAACAATGGTCCAACATTAACCAAAAATTGATGTGTGATTGTAACCATAATCTCCAATAATACCCCCCACTCCCGCATAGGCCCACAATTCGCAACTTGCTGACATACGTCCTTACTATATGTGTAACTATAAAACAAAAAAGTTAGTTTTCTCTACCATATGCATACATTTCTAGTCTGTCGACAGACAAGCTATTAGTTTACTTTTCGAAGCAAATGTCCGTCGGTAACATCTTGAAAAATCCTTGCAACCAAGCCAATGAAAAATCCTTGGACTGCGAGTCCAATTAAAAGTCCACGGATTTAACAGTCTAGCGCATTCCAGATTCACCAATATCGTTGGATTTTATAACGGGCTTGTTGACAACAAACTCTTGTGCTGGGTCTCATGGTCAGGATCATCTTCTCACCTCTTTATTAATGAAATTACATCATGGTCATAACATGCTCACAGACAATAGTCAGTCCCTACTCTATGGTGGTTCGCGCATCTCTCCCAGAGCTCTCTCGCTCTTTGTCTCTGGCTGTCTCTATGTTATAAATTCTGCGCCCGCGCACTGGCAGACTTTTCCCAGTATAACATAGAATAACTGTGCCATCCTCTAGCCGTGTTCACACAAGTAACGCAGCTAACAAGGAACTTTGAGCCAATGCTAGACTAATGTTGGTCCGACGTCGCAGACAGTGGACCAACCCCAAAACAGCATTCTATGGTCTAGCTGCTCACAATCATCTCTGCCAACATTTTACCTCTAAAGGTGGGGTCATAGAGATACGTTTGCATGACCACTATCGACCCTTTTATTTGAATCTAATTACTACTCACACCTAGCTACTTAATGATATAATAAGGATTACATAATATCTGTATTATTGGTGGGCAGACCTGTTGCTTCCGACGTCACATTGTAGACCTTGTTCATGGCCTTCCAACCGTGCCCTGGATCCACAAATGTCTGTTTGGCAGAACATCCTCACTATCAATGATATAATGAGGCATGTTCGCACCTGTCCTAGTGACAACGCTGGCACAATGCCGGCCCAATGCGATCAACTCTGGCATTGCTGACCCAACGTTGGCCCAACTTCATACATAAATACAATGGTTTAATAATAATTGTTTTCGGTTATGCATTGAGCTAATATAACACACTGCTCAACTCAAATAATTCAACTGCATTCTGAAACTATTATTACTGTTACTACAGGTCAATAGTTTACAATCTGGTCTCTCAGCTCCGTGGTATATAAGCATTTACTGTTTTTTCACTGGCGTCTCCGTCTCTTCCTGTATGCAACAGCGCTGCCTCAAGGCCGTATTTGCTCACTTGTTAATCAAGTAGATACTTCTTTTTCGCCGGTGTCACTGCCTCCTTGTGTGTAGCAGCTCTTTCAATAGACATTATCTGCACATTTTTAAAATAAGCAGATACTGATATTTTACCTTCAAATTCAAAATAGTTGCGCCTACAGGCTACACACAAAAGAAAACGATTTCTATTGGTGTGAACTATAATATCAAAAACAACATTTGTTTGATGGAAATCTAAAAAAGGGATTACGTAATACGGCAGATTAGGTTACAAGTCATCCGAGATTGTGTTTAAGCACAGTGTATGCTAATTAGCATGCTTGGATGTGCTTAGTATTTAAAATGATGTCATGATTTTAATATTAGGCCTAATATGTAAAATGACGCTCATCTTTTATTTTACGAAACAAATATAGGACAAATGATGAACAATAAACATCAGAAATGTTTGTTTCGGCCCCCAATTTAAACAAAATCAACAAATTGAGCAATTCCGAGATACAAATAAAAAAAAGGTTTAATTTACATTTTGATAGCCATTTTGTTTCTTGTTCATATGAAGATGAATTTTGCGGCTATTTTAATTTTTTTTCTTTCAAATTTACTCGTCAGTAACATTTATTTCCAATCCATTAGGTCACTACAAATACGTCATATTATCGTCAACATGTGCGGTCGCTTCTAGCACCCTGACATGCCGCCGCTACCGCCGACCAACAACCCAGCAGCTTGTAAAGTTTATTATTTTGAGTACAAAGACATTTTTTTTACCCCAAAAAATAATGCTTTTACATTATGACTGCCCCAAAACTGCCCAATTTCTAGGCAGAACCACGGTGAGAGAGACCACAAAAGACCACAAATTTAACACAACTGCTGGCAAAACACATAGACCACAAAAACGCATACAGTTGTTATTCATTATTATATTGCACGATATAATGGTTATGAGCCGATGTGCCATAGGAAATGGCCTGATTTGATCCAGTACTTACACTGTCCATATGATATGATTCTTTATAATTACTAATGTTCGTGCCCATTACAAATCAGCACGGCACTAAGCCAATGCCGGCTCACTGCTGGCTCTGGCCAGCATCCATTCAACACTGCGCAGTGCTTTATGCTGGCGGCTTTGTGTCCACATAGTACAAGCTGACCCGACCCAATGTAGTGTGAATGTTGGGCCAGTGTCGCCGTTGCTAGCCAGCTTTCGTTCGACACTGGGCAGTGCTTTATGCCGGAGTCCACGGTGTACTCACACCGCCCCAATGCCGTTTAAATGTTGGCCGGCGTCGTAGACAATGGCCCGTCATCGGAACGATACAGTCACATTAAATTACCGGGTCAATAGTGGTCTGACGTAGCATAGTAGAGCCGGGTCGATGCTTTGATTCAAAGCTGGGTTAATGTTGGCCGGCTGTCTGTGACGCTGGCTCACATTCATCACTGGCGCCAGCATTGGGTAATCACCGCGTATATAATTATTATGCAAGTATGCTGGCAGCTGTGACAAATGTCCTGCATAGGGGCCTAAAGTTGGATGAAATATTTCAACCCAATGTCGCTTTAATATTGAGGAAGCGTTGTAAACAATGGACCAACATTAACCAAAAATTGATGTGTGATTGTAACCATAATCTCCAATAATACCCCCCACTCCCGCATAGGCCCACAATTCGCAACTTGCTGACATACGTCCGTACTACAGGTGTAACTATAAAACAAAAAAGTTAGTATTCTCTACCATATGCATACATTTCTAGTTTGTCGACAGACAAGCTATTAGTTTACTTTTTGAAGCAAATGTCAGTCGGTAACATCTTGAAAAATCCTTGCAACCAAGCCAATGAAAAATCCTTGGACTGCGAGTCCAATTAAAAGTCCACGGATTTAACAGTCTAGCGCATTCCAGATTCACCAACATCGTTGGATTTTATAACGGGCTTGTTGACAACAAACTCTTGTGCTGGGTCTCATGGTCAGGATCATCTTCTCACCTCTTTATTAATGAAATTACATCATGGTCATAACATGCTCACAGACAATAGTCAGTCCTTACTCTATGGTGGTTCGCGCATCTCTCCCAGAGCTCTCTCGCTCTTTGTCTCTGGCTGTCTCTATGTTATAAATTCTGCGCCCGCGCACTGGCAGACTTCTCCGAGTATAACATAGAATAACTGTGCCATCCTCTAGCCGTGTTCACACAAGTAGCGCAGCTAACAAGGAACTTTGAGCCAATGCTAGACTAATGTTGGTCCGACGTCGCAGACAATGGACCAACCCCAAAACAGCATTCTATGGTCTAGCTGCTCACAATCATCTCTGCCAACATTTTACCTCTAAAGGTGGGGTCTCAGAGATACGTTTTCATGACCACTATCGACCCTTTTATTTGAATCTAATTACTACTCACACCTAGCTACTTAATGATATAATAAGGATTACATAATATCTGTATTATTAGAGGGCAGACCTGTAGCTTCCGACGTCACATTGTAGACCTTGTTCATGGCCTTCCAACCGTGCCCTGGATTTGGCAGAACATCCTCACTATCAATGATATAATGAGGCGGTATATAAGCATTTACTGCTTTTTCACTGGCGTCTCCGTCTCTTCCTGTATGCAACAGCGCTGCCTCAAGGCCGTATTTGCTCACTTGTTAATCAAGTAGATACTTCTTTTTCGCCGGTGTCACTGCCTCCTTGTGTGTAGCAGCTCTTTCAATAGACATTATCTGCACATTTTTAAAATAAGCAGATATTTGCTTTCGCTGTGTGTAGCAGCCTTCTAGATCATGCTATTACTAGTTGGTCAGGCAACATGATGCGCTGACTCAAGCCTTATTTGCTCAACGTCACCACTGAGAGATGATATAAGATGGCGTCAGGGTGAACAGGCCAGTGAACCCGCTCTGCATAATTATGTGATTTTTACCGCTTTTAACGTCAATAAGGACATCATATTAGGTTTCATAATGTGAATAAAAGTCATCTGAAGACGATCATAATGAGGTTTTAAGGATATTCCCTATAATTTGTTTCTTTTTTTCTCAATGTACACATATACAAGTATTTGATATACAGTTGTTACCAGAAACAGTGCTGAGCGATTATTTGTATATACTCTGTCTGTACAACAACGTGTACAATGGGTGAGCAAGGTAAGCTACCAAAAGCCAAGAAAAACAGGCGACAGCACCCTTCGACCGACACGGATGAATCGTTCAATATCGTCTCTCAGAATACTGTGGAGCTGTTAATAAAGAAAGCTTTGGAAGATGCTTTGAAAGATTTCCAAAAGTCAATTCAGCAAATTATCAATAAAAGAATTATCTGATATGCAGACTCGCATTAGCAGTGTGGTAGCTGAAAATAATAAACTGAAGGCGAAACAGACGGACAGACGGAAAAAAGGTGCATGATTTAGAGGCTAAAGTGTCAGGGTGTGAAAAGGAATTGAGCACCGGTCAGGAACAATGGAAGGAGACCACCATTCTAAACAACGACACTGAACAGTATTCGCGGAGATGGTGCCTCCGTTTTCACGGCATTCCTGTAAACCCCGACAAAGACTGTAAGCAACAGGTGATTGATTTGTTACGCGACGAGCTTAAAATCGGCACTGTACATGTTGACGATCTGGATGCGGCGTATAGAGTAGGTAGAGGCAGAAATGAAAAAAAACCCGCCATTATTGCCAGATTTTTTCGTCGGGATGACTGTCATCGGATATTAACGTCGAGGAGAGCGCTGAAAGGCTCTGGGTTGGTCATAACTGATGATCTAACACATATGAATGTAAAACTGTTAAATCGTGCATGGATTCATGCCGGTATGGCTTCTACCTGGTCGTGGAATGGTAGTATTTGGATTCAGACAGAGAAAGGACATAAAGGAAAGATCCAGTTGTTCGACGACCTAAACAACGTCATCGCTCGTATCGACAACAGACGACAACAGTAGACAGTTAAGCCTACATGTACTTGACATTCTCACACTCGCTTGACGGATCGGATCCACTTGTTACATATCTGTATGTATCGTTTTTTGTTTTTTTTTCAAATATATTATAATTAGTGAATGTTTTTCACAGCTGTAATATTACACATTTTTGTTATCGTGTTTATATATTATTGCTTGTCCAATTGACGTTCTTTGACATTCTCTTTATAGACCCGTTTATGTCATTGACACAGCTTTTATTTTATTTTAACGTTTTTCTATTTTGCACATATTTTTTGATAACACATGGCATTACACTAAAGCCAGTTATCATGAATGCACTATTTCCGTGCACAGGGCTCAGCACATTATATAAAAACATGTATACATATATATTTTGTTACAGTTATGAGGTTGTACATAGCTATATAATTCGCTGTATTTCAATAAATAATAAAGTGAATGTAGTTCAATAAATCATCAGGTGTATTTAAATATTACTTTATTTTAGTATAATGACAGACCAAATATTTTTAAATAATATAGGTGGTGTTGACCTGAACTCGCTTTCTAAGGTTTTCAACGTCGACGAGCCAGATAACTCTGTGACGTTAATTAACCATTCACATTATTTTGATCACGATTCTGCAATTAAACTATTAAAGGAACATACAAATAATTTTATCATATTCAGTACCAATATAGCTAGTATAAGGTCTAAATTTGACGAGTTAACAATATTTATTGATGAATTGAAACAAAACAACGTAAAATTTGGCGCTATTTGTTTACAAGAGACCTGGCTCGCCGACAATGAAAACTATTCACTTTTCAATTTACCTGGATATACCTGTATTTTTCAAGGTAAACGTTGTAGTGAAAGAGGTGGTTTGGTGATCTATTTAAATAATATTTATAACTACACTCTAGTACCTATTTCTAATAATTTTGAAAAATGGGAGGCTCAATTCCTTGAAATATCAGGCTTTTCAGCCCACAAAAAAATTTAATCGGTAATGTTTACAGATTACCCAGAGAAACAAATAATGACTATGATATTTTTATTAAAGAATTCATTTACTTGTTAAATAGTTTTGAACATTCAAATTGTAATATTTTGGTGGCTGGAGATTTTAATATTAATCTTTTAGATATTGTGAAAAGATGTGCTGTTGGCGATTTTTTTAATGCTGTGACTTCTCATGGTTTTTTGCCTTTAATTACGTTGCCAACTAGACTTACTGATACAAAAGGTACATTAATCGATAATATATTTTGTAAGTTATCTTCAAATACTGTACAATGTACTTCTGGTATTCTTACTGATAGATTCTCTGACCACCAGCCATATTTTGCCAGCATTAATTTACATCCCCTACACAAAAAAAATAATAAAGAACTAAAAACATCTAATATACTTAGTAAATTAGACTTAAGTCCAGATGCTGATCATAATAGCAATTTTAATATTTTCAATAACTGCATTGCAGAAATAAAAGACACACATTTTAAAAACAAAACAGTAAATTTCAATAAGTATAAACATAAAAAGTCCGCATGGATAACACAAGGAATCCTGAAGTCAATAAAAATTAGAAACAAACTCTATAAAGCTTTGCGTATGTCTGAACCGGAATCTAATGAACTTTCAAGTAGCAAATCAAACCTCCGTAGTTATAATAAAATACTTAGAAGTCTAATTGAAGACGCCAAGCAATCTTATTATAGATCTTGTTTTCAGAATTTCAAACATAACATAAAAAAAACTTGGTCAACTATAAGTAGCATAATAAATACAAAGAAGCATACTGATATCCCTGATTTTTTTCACGTGGAACAATAAAACTTTTAAAGATAAGACAGAAATTGCAAATCAGTTTAATTTATTTTTTACAAAGATTGGTCCCGAACTAGCAAGTAAAATTAAAATACATCCTGATAAATCATATAAAAAATATTTAGTTAGAAAAACATTACCTGATTTTAATCTTAATATTATCAGTGATATTGATATTATCAAAGTAATTGATCATTTGGAAAATAAAACCAGCTGTGATGTAGATGGTATTTCCAATTCTTTATTAAAATCTATCAAATCGGAAATTGTTCAACCAGTAACTGTTTTAATTAATCAAATGTTAACGACAGGAATTTTTCCAGATAAACTAAAAATTGCTAAAGTTGTTCCTTTATACAAAAAAGGTGGCAATACACTCTTTTCGAATTATAGACCTATATCTATTTTACCATCTTTATCTAAAATATTTGAAAAAATTGTTTACTCGCAACTGTATGCCTATTTTGAATGTAACAAATTACTCTATAGCAGTCAATATGGCTTTAGACAAGGACATTCACCTGAATTTGCTGCTTTGGAATTGATAGATAAAATTACATTTTTGATGCAAGAAGGGAAGGTCCCTGTTGGAGTCTTTTTGGACATGTCAAAAGCCTTTGACACATTAAATCATGATATATTACTGGATAAACTTTCATATCTAGGTATTTCAGGTATTTCTAAAGATCTTCTAGCATCTTATCTTTCTAATACACAGCAATATGTACGTTTTGACAACCAAAATTCCGAAATAGCACAAATCACGACGGGGGTTCCACAGGGATCAATCCTAGGCCCCCTTCTTTTTCTAACATATATTAGTGATTTTGTAAATACAAGTACACTTTTTAACTTTATCGTGTTTGCTGATGATACTACTATCATCAGTAAAATTGATGCAAAACATGTAAATTTAATCAATAAAGAATTAGATAAATTATTTTTGTGGCATGAACCTAATAAACTGTCACTTAACATTTCAAAATCCAAATGTATGTTTTTCCATCAGAGTCAAAAGTCAATTATTTATCCAATAATAACTATAAATGGTGTTGAAATTGAAAAGGTTGATAATTTTAATTTTCTCGGTTTAATAATTAATAAGAATTTGAAATGGAATTCTCATGTCAACTATATTGCTAGTAGAATGTCTCGTTCTATAGGACTATTTATGATATTAAGACATACATTGCCAACTGATATTTTAGTTCTGTTATATAATTCTCTAATTTTACCTCACATGACCTATTGTTTATTGGCTTGGGGTGATCATCATAATAAGATTTCTTTGCTACAGAAAAAAGTTTTAAGGATCATTACGTTTAGTAAACTTTTTGCTCATTCGAAACCTCTATTAAAACAACTTTCATTGATAAAATTCGAAGATATGGTAAAAATGCAGCAAGTGAAATTTTATTATCGGTACCTGAATGGAAACTTACCTTGTTATTTTTTAACATTGATATTTAATAAAAATCCACATAATTACCACACCAGAAACCAAGATCTATATATCGACTTTCTTATAAAAAATGAATTTGTAAAAAAATGTATTGCATATCGTATTGTAGCTATTATTAACAGTTGTCCTCATATTATAAAAGATAAATTATATACACACAGTCTCTCTGGTTTAATGATCTATATGAAACGTTTTTTATTGAAAATTATTCAAATAACTGTAATTTGGTCAATTGTTTTGTTTGCTCATATGTGTAGTTTTTTGTACTATGAACACACTATAGCTAATTAGCTACATTTGCTGTAATGTACTTTTCTTAATTCAATTATTTCTATACATATATATATATATATATATATTATTTTTTTAGGTGGCTTCTACGCTAGCGACCTAAAGTCTATGTAGAAGTCTCCTGGTTTTCTGCATTTTTTTTTTTTGTTGTTGTTTTGTTGTTTCTTTGTATGATGTAGAAAATCGAATAAATTTGTCTGAGTCTGAGGGCGGGCGTTTGAGCCAAAAAGCAGTATCTGCTCAATTGCAAATTAAACAGATACTGCTGCATAACCGAAAGACAGTATCTACTTACTTGTAAAGTAAGCAGATAGTACCATTTGTGTACATGGCAGTATAGGCCTACTATACCCACGCCACGTGTCTCCCGCACCAGCTGCAATCATGTAATACACTGCATACCTCACAGCTAACCTCATTGCTAAAATCAATCTATTAAATTTGTGAATATCTCAAAATTCAAATACATAGTCGTTTTTTCAGCTAAAACTATCCAAGATTGATAAATTACATTCCTCTTCAGCCCCAATATCGATGATATGACGATCAACATTGAGGGTCAAGAACTACTGTCACCAACCTAAATGGGAAGCCCCAGCAAACACAGACGCTGACCCAATGTTGTTATACTGTTGGGTTAGAGTCGAAGACGATGGGCGTCTCGATCAGCGTCCTGTGTTGACTCCCACTACATACGGCCTGTCTGGACTGCATTTGATCAGCTATGATCCCAGAAAACAGTCTGTGCCACCAGAAAAGACAGTCACACAACATTGCCTTAAGACTGGTCCTACAACTATGGCCTAACATTAAAACAACATTGGCAATGAGCAGTCGGGTTAGTAGCAATCAGGAGATATCGATTCAATGTTGTTTCACTGTATGAAAACCACATACTTCACTGGCCGGGCAATAGGCCGGAGTTGAACCACGTTTTGTGCAGGGATGTGCGAGCGTGAAGGGGGAGGCGATCTGGTAACACGCAGACAATAACACTACATATTTGTTCTTTTCAACTCAAACTATTCAAGATTGATATATTACATACCGTACTTCCCTAGCACCAATATTGACGAAATTACGAGCAATTTTGTTAGTCAGGATTGAACCAACTATAAGGAGACGGAAAGCTAGCTGTGATGATCTCCTGGCAAAAAAAAAATGAAATGAATCGGGCTTTAGGCCACCTTTGTGCACATATAGGCTAAACTGGGCCAGGAGAACTTCCTGAGGATGGCGAGATGATTGAGATGACACTGTCCTCCAGACACAGGATTCGAAATTCGAGCCCTGGCGGTCTGAGGCCGAGCACGCTACCTCTCGGTCACGGAGGCTCCCCACAATACTAACTTTCACACGTGGATGGGGAAGAACTACCGGAAATAAAGTGTTTGATATTTGCAATTTTGTTAGTCAGGATTGAACCAACTATAAGGAGACGGAAAGCTAGCTGTGATGATCTCCTGGCAAGCATGACACATTGACCCAATGCTGGGCTAGTGTTGGCCCAGTGGTTATTGTGAATCAAGGCACGCGTTTACGGAAACATAGCAATGCCCGTTGATATAGAAGTTAACGTTTTCATTACGACGATCTGACTTGACAAAGTATGGTGAAATATTAAATATAATTGTCATTATTTTAAAACGTTCATGGTTATATAGTCAAGATCAGTGGTGTCCAATTGTCAGCCGAGTTGTTTGTTTAATTTAACCTGATTGATCTGATTTAATTTATCACCCATTACCGATTGCCGGTCTTGCCAAATCTCACATTGCAATTCACATCCCACACTCACAAAATCACTTTATTGTATTTATTGAACAACAGTGGAGCAAATGAAACTCATACTTATTTCGCATACCGTTACTATGACGGTCTGCGATAAGCAGTGAAGACTTAGAGCCATGACAGTGAATCAGATCACTGATGGACCAACCGCATATCTCAGACATGGGGACGACGATTTTCATAATTAGGGGTAATAATAGAAGCCACGTATGCCTATGTATTATTAAAGGGACTGGCCCAGGCTAAAATCATCAAAAAATCGATGATTTTATTTCGGGTTCTTAATATGACCATATGATGTAAACATGTACATAGACTAGAACTGCAAATTTTTATAATTTTTGTGCTGCGCACTTACCAGTTAGACTAGATATAGAAACGAAATTCCCGCATTTCTTATTTTTGACATGGTTGTCAATAATTACAAATCCGGAATTTCGTCTCTATATCTAGCCTATCTGGTGAATGCGCAGCACAAAAGTTATAAAAATTTGCAGTTCTAGTCTATGGACATGCTTACATCATATGGTCATATTAAGAACCCGAAATAAAATCACCGATTTTTTGATGATTTTAGCCTGGGCCAGTCCCTTTAAGTATTGGTATTGTAAATTAAGAATCTACGAGCATAGTGAAAAGCTTTCTTACAGAAGGTTTGTTGTTTGTATTGTTCAGCTCATTATAGCGTCCATTACCCCCTCCCTCCCTAGTAAAAATCTTGCAATGAATGAAGGTCGGAATAGTTTATTGGAGCGTGCTCAACCAAAACAGATTTATAGACCTGTTAGTTATCCTATGGATAATATAATATCAGTGACAATTATAATATCTGATCACACGATTTAATAAAAAAAACTCATTTGTGTTCTAATATTTATTACACGATTCTTGAAACTCGCAAAAAATCATATTCGTATTCCTGTAACAATCATTGTCATATGGATAGTTCAACGACAGGGCTGATTGACAGGCATGCTCAAACTCTGATTGGTCAACATCTCCCTCCATCTCATTCGTATCATAGGATATCATGCTGACAGTGTTTTTTCACGAGATGTAGACAAGAACACCTGCACCCCCTTTAAATGATGACGTAATTAAACGCTGCGCATACATGGCTTCATTTACACATCCTTACTTTGGTCGTGAGTCTGGAATTCCGCGATTTCACTAATTTAGTTTCTACTGCATGTAAGCCTAATGTTTGTTTATCTGGAGTGGCTAATTGTACGGCAATGTTATAATGGCAGTCAATGGGAGCCCCTCATTTCTTAAACGAGGCTGCCAATAGGTAAAAATAGTGATAAAGATTGAACAAGACCCGTCGGCGACGGAAATAGGCCTCAGCCTCTAATCATCGTTTAAAAGTGAAAATCATTTGAAACAAAGCACACTTGACAATAGCCCGCCACCATTTTTGAAATTGTCCGAGAATTGGTTATTAGCAACAAGCAGTACAAAAACCCCACATTTTGTTCAATAGTAATAGTCTAGCTATCTGGCATGGTTTTCCAGTTATTACGCATAGGCCTATTGAAGTCAAAAGTGGCCGCAGGTCGGCCATTTTGATTTTATTCATGGTATATCCTTACCTGAAACTGCACATTTTGTTCAATAGTAATGGTCTAGCTAGCTGGACTGGTTTTCCAGATATTACGCATATTACAAAAATAATGGCCGATAATCGGCCATTTTGGCCGCCGTGACGTAGTTTCTGTCCGAATCTTGACCAATTTCAAATTAATCTGAGCTATTAGTGAAATGGATACGATATAAATTTTGGAGCAATACATGAAAAAATGTTGAGTGAATCGCGTTAACGGGAAAATTTGTCGATCAAAATTTGTCGATCAGAAGTGGCCGCGGGTCGTCCATTTTGAATCTGATCAAGTTGAAATTTTTCATGGTATCCTGAAACTGCACATTTTGTTCTAAAGTAATGGTTTAGCTATCTGGTCTGGTTTTCTAGATATTACACATATTAAAAAAATAATAGCCGATAAACGGCCCTTTTTTGGGTGACCATGACCTAGTTTCTGTCCGTATCATGCCCAATTTCGAACTCATCCGAGATATTAGTAAAATGGATATATAGTATAAATTTTGGAGCGATACTTAAAAAAATGTTGAGTGAATCGTGTTAAAGAGAAAATTTGTCGATCGAAAGTGGTCGCAGGTCAGCCATTTTGAATTTGATCAAGTTGGAATTTTTCATGGTATATCCCTACCTGAAACTGCACATGTTGTTCTTTTGTAATGGTCTACCTATCTGGTCCGGTTTTCCAGAAATTACGCAAACTACAAAAAAATTGGTTGAGTGAAAATTTGTCGATTGGAAAAAAGTCAAGGTCATAGGGGTTACAGAAAAATCAAATGTGAAATTAGTCAAGCTTCAGGGTTATTAATGTAGTCCTAGGCTTGGTCAAAAATCATGTCGCAAGACAACTAGGTCTAAGAGGCTCAGTCTAAAAGTAAGATAAGAGCTAGACAGTCTGTCAGAGACTGCAAACCTCCATTGAAATTAATTATCCTACTCAGTATCCCAGTAATGGTCCACCTATGTGGCACGGTTTACCCGATATCAGGCCAATCGAGGTAAATAATGGCTGATCGACGGTCATTTTGAACTCAATCTAGTTAAAACATTTCAGTGTGCATCATCCCCTGAAACCTCACATTTTGTTTTTATAATAACGGTCTAGCCATCTAACACAGTTTGCCACATATTGGGCATCTGAAAGTAATTAATGGCCGATAGGCAGGCATTTTGAATCAAGTAAAAAAAATGCCAGGGTGTGTCCTCCCTCGAAACATCAAATTTTTTTTTAAAGTGATGGTCTAGCCATCTAAGACGGTTTGCCAAATATTGGGCATATGAAAGTAAATAATGGCCGATAGGGGGCCATTTTAAATTTGATCGAGTCGAAATTTGTCAAGATGCATCCTCTCCTGAAACGTCACATTTTGTTTTATAGTAATGGTCCAGCTATCTAGCACGGTTTACCTGATATCAGGCCTATCGAGGTAAACAAAGCCGATTGTTGGCCATTTTGAATTCGATAAAAGTTTAAAATTTTCAGGGCGCATCCTCCCCCGAAAAATCACATTTTGTTTTATAGTAGTGGTCTAGCCATCTAGCACAGGTTATTAAATATCGGTCATGTGAAAGTGAATAATGGCAGACAGGTGGCCATTTTGAATTTGATCAAGGAAAAAGTTTTTAAAATACATCCTCTCCAGAAATGTCACATTTTATTTTATAGTAATGATCTAGCTGTCTAGCACGGTTTACATGATATCAGGCCTAGCGAGGTAAATAAGGCAGATTGTCAGGCATTCTGTCAAACTCGATATAGGTAAAAATTTCCAGGGTGCATCCTCCCCCGAAAACTCACATTTTTTTTATAGTAATGGTCTTGCAATGTAGCACAGTTTACCAAATATCGGCCTTGTGAAAAAGAATAACGGCTGATAGGCGACCATTTTGAATTTGATCCAAGTCAAAAATTTTCAAGATGCATCCTCACCTGAAATCTCACTTTTCGTTTTATTGTGATGGTCTAGCCATCTAGCATGGTTTACCAAATAACAGCCATGTGAAAGTGAATAATGGCCGATAGTCGGCCATTTTGAATTTGATCCGAGTCAAAATTTTCAACATGCATCCTCTCCTGAAATCTCACATTTTGTTTTATAGTAATGGTCTAGCCTTCTAGCAGTTTAAAAAATAACGGCCATGTTAAAGTAAATAATGGCCGGAAGGCGGTCATTTTGAAATTGATCAGGTCGAAATTTTTCAAAATGCATCCTCTCCTGAAATCTCACATTTTGTTTTATGGTAGTGGTCTAGTCATCTAGTACGGTTTACCAAATAACGGCCATGTGAAAGTGAATGATGGCTGATAGGCGCCCATTTTGATCAAGTCAAAATTTTTCGAGATTGCATCCTCTCCTGAAATCTCACATTTTGTTTTATAGTAATAGTCTAGCCATCTAGCACGGTTTACCAAATATCGGCCATGTGAAAGTGAATAATGGCCGATAGGCGCCCATTTTGATAAAGAGTCGAAATTTTTCAAGATACATCCTCTCCTGAAATCTCACATTTTGTTTTATAGTAAGGCCATTTATTTTATAAAAGTTGGTTTACGGATTATTTCTCAAATCACAAAAAGAGGATGTCGGAACATCCCACATGGAAATAGGTAGACTGCGCAAACTAGCTGCGCAGTCATTCACTGCCGGTGTCCGGCTCGAAATAATTTTTGGAAGAACAATCACGGATCGGCGGACGGGATAAAAATAAATATAAAATTTAAATATCGGCGTTTTTTTCCATGTTCGGTCGGGTCCAAAAAACCGATAAATATAAAACGCATAGCCTAATGGTCTAGCCATCTAGCATGGTTTACCAAGTAATGGTCTAGCCATCAGACACCGTTTTCCAGACATCACACACTAAAATCAATAATTGCCCCAAAACTGCTATTTTAAATTTGATAAAAGTTGATTTTTCTAGAGTATATATCTCTCTGAAAGCGCAATCAGTTCTATAGTAATGGTGTACCTATCTGGCATGGTTTTCCAGATATTACACATACTAATAATGAAAGATAGTTGGCCACTTTTGCCAGCGACCTAGTTTTTGTCCAATGCGAGCCCATTTTCGAACTCGCCCACACTATTCATGAAATAAATTATATGGTACTTATTTTGGATCCAAAAAATTGAGTGAATGGAGTTATTGAGAAAATTTGCCAATAGGAAAAAAGGTCAGAGGTGACACACACCCCTCTAAATAAAATATTGTTACTGTCACACAGGCCAACACTTATTTCAAGCCCTGCAAACTTGGTGACTGAGGCCAAGGCCATGGTCTGAGTCTCAGCGACTATCAGAACATTGACCTTGGCCAATAAACTACTGCACATTACGCATTTACAAGGTATTCAGAAGTGGAAGACAACAGAAAGACAATGGATAATATTTACTATGTACAAAGCATATGATCATCCAACATTTGTCAGATACACGAATTTCAAGCCCTGCAAACTTGGTGACTGAGGCCAAGGCCATGGTCTGAGTCTCAGCGACTATCAGAACATTGACCTTGGCTAATAAACTACAGCACATTACGCATTTACAAGGTATTCAGAAGTGGGAGACAACAGGAAGACAATGGATAATATTTATTATGTACAAAGCATATGATCATCCAACATTTGTCAGATACAAGCAATTGGCCCGCTTAGATATAAACAACCTTGAGTTACTTAGTCACAAAATAGAATTGTATTGCTGCTCGACAGGAGTGGACTATCAATGATCATTCAGTGTGGGTGATGAGTGAATACAGAACTCCGGTTGTAATCGCTGATGTTAACTGAATGACGGTAATGACAGTAATCTCCGGTCTAGTCCGAATAACGTTATGTTGAACTTCAATCCACGACTAGAGATCAACCAGTTAAGATAAGTGGATTGGCCGATCTGTTGTACGAGGTACGTGAAGCATGCTATCATAAAAACTATCCTCAATATTTAATGAGTTTCTTTAACAAAGAAATTTTAAAACTGTACGTTAACAATAGAAAATTCCGGTATTACATTGTCAGGCGATACTATTACCGTATCCCCGCGCATTAACGTGCATGCACTTATATCTGAAGATGCACTTGGTTTTCAAAATTAAGTGCATGCACTTATATTTGAAATGATTTTTTAAATTTCTCCAAATTCTCTAAAATCGTAATTATTTGATTTATTCCAATCCAAAGTAAACTAAGCTAACGCTAATAATCACTGACTGTTATTTTGAAGATAACTTGCAGGAGTGACTTCAGGCAATAGGTGTTGACACTACCTGAACTGTCATATCACACCTCATTGTCCACGCTTATTAGCTATCACACCCATACACTATCGCTTTGACGGCTCGAGCTGTCGGCACATATCTATGTTATTATATGGAGCAATTCTCTCCTGATATCTACTCGATAATAATAAATAAAAATAATAATGTAGTTTGTGTCAACATAATAGTTATTATTATTTTGGACATATAATTATACCACTAATGGTTTCCATAGGCCAATATGTACAACGATAATATTCTTACCTGCATTATATGTCTTAAGTTACACAGTGGTACGCGTATTAATTTTCGAATTTAAGTGCATGCATGTAGTATCCTAATATAAACTTATAAACGAACAAGAATATTTTTGGAGCCATGCCTAAAACAGTCGATTTTCGTGCATGCACGTTTATGAGCGGGTATACGGTATATCTATAATAATTTAGATTTTCGTTTACTGAAGAAAATTAGTCTCCGTTTTTGTAACATACATAATTACAAGATTTTTGCAAAGTAATAGCTATATACTCGTTTCCTTTTACTCTCTCATTCAGTCTACTTTTCAAGATTGGCTTAAACTTAGGGTTTACACTAGTCATATCTGTCACGTTTATCGGTGACAGATACACCTGGTTAACGTCAATGTACAGCGTTACATAATTAATAATATATAAAGGAATGCCAGTGCATAAATTAATTCATTCAATTTGTTATGGCCAACAACATGTAATTAGCGTCACTTCTCACATAACGTCCACTGTTGGACACATCAGATCCATTCATCTAAACCAGTGGTTTTACAGTTTTTCACATTACTTTGCAGTAACCTGACATGCCATAAATTAGATTCAATGACATCTTTCCCATGGTAGAAATGCAATGGCGGTAAGGATTGCCTCAAAACAGCGACAATTATATAATCCTTTTTTTCTCAGAAAGCGTATCTTGTTCTAATATCTTCAAGCTTTTTGGACACCTACAAACAAAACGAGAATTCAAAAAATTAAAAAACAGTTTTCTTCTACTTTAAGATAGTGAGAGTAAAAAGAGTACGTCAGATGAAATCATTTTTCAAGATGAAGTCAGTTAAATTGTTTAAACATACTATATTTATTTTCCTATAAATAGCTTAATGACTGCTTAACTCTCTCAGTACGGGGACAGTCTTCACACGTCAGAATATGACGTCTAAAAGACACTCCCTGCATTGTAAAAATTAAAAAAAATATAAAATGGCTGTAGACCCATAACATAGGTATTTAAATGAAGTGAATGGAAAGAGATGTTTTCAAATTGAAAATAACACTATCTCTATGGTTTATAAAAGACTTTCAGCATTGTAAGGGTTCAGCTGATTTTACTTGAGGAGACATTTTCAGTGTTCCATCTAGGATTCATAAGGGGCACCTATCAATAGGGGCACCTTTTCATGCACCCAGTTAGGCGTTTCCAACACCCAATGAAGGGTATAAACAGAATCAGTTAAGTATGTAAACATCACCAGTTATTACGACTATGTACACAGGCCGTTATCAGGTATTGCGTCATAGGTGTGAATGCGCGACATCAGTGACTGGGGTGTTTTTCACAGTCACAATGGCCAAGGTGTGATGTTTATGTCAATTTTACGATAAGTGTTTAGAAAATGTTCGGTTCAGACGATTGTGATATATGAAGACGAATGAAATGAGACCAAGTCAGTAATTACTCAAACTACAGTTTATTCATTATATTACAATTGGCTTTTTGGGAGTTCTCCAGCATCATAAGGGGGGTGTAATTCTCTGGGTCATGAGGAAGCATTAGTGCTGTGTCTCATGAGTGAGGCTACCCTGCCGCGTATCATGATGCTGCTGAGGCTGCTTGAGAGCACGATTGGGGGCCAAGATGGCAATCGAATGCCCACTTATGTTGCTGGAGAAGCTCCCTATATAACTTGAATATGTTAGTATGAAATAAGAAGAGAGGATGGATGAGGGAGGAGGTGGGTAGAAAAAAGTATAGAGAAAGAGACTGCACCCCAACTAGCTCCAGGCTGGCAAACAAAGGACTGATTTGGGAATCCAGATTGAGACTACAGCAATGGATTCAAGAGCTCTCTGATTGGTCATATAAGAGAGTACTCTTATGCAGCCAATCATAAAACAGCTGCTCTATGATTGGGCAGAAAACTTAGTATGTGATTGGATACTTTTGGATCCCTGTTTTGCACAGGAAAGCAGCTAAGAGTACTGTGGAAATTTTGTCCACAGCTTATAGTGTGAAAGGATAAAACCAACAGCCAAGCCTACAGCCTAATCATATACATTCAGTGAACTAGACAAATCCTGTTGCATTTTGTCTGCACTGACTGCAATGAGAAGCTGAGGGGAATGACACAGTAAATAAAGCTACAAACAAAACATAAACCCACCTATATGGATCTCAATCCAAATAGGTAACATTTATGTCAATTTTACGATAAGTGTTTAGAAAATGTTCGGTTCAGACGATTGTGATATATGAAGACGAATGAAATGAGACCAAGTCAGTAATTACTCAAACTACAGTTTATTCATTATATTACAATTGGCTTTTTGGGAGTTCTCCAGCATCATAAGGGGGGTGTAATTCTCTGGGTCATGAGGAAGCATTAGTGCTGTGTCTCATGAGTGAGGCTACCCTGCCGCGTATCATGATGCTGCTGAGGCTGCTTGAGAGCACGATTGGGGGCCAAGATGGCAATCGAATGCCCAAAGCGAAAGACCTGGAAGGAGAACCCCCAGAAAGGGAATGAGAGCCCCCAAGAGAGCGAGGTGGAGTGCAGAATGAAAAGTGTAAATCACATAAAGACACTCGAGAGTGGTGCGGATGGAGCTTGAAGAGTCATCTCTGACCCACGTTGACGAGTATCGTGATTTACCAGAGATGAAAGATACATGAAAGCGTAAATCATATGAATTGAGACCTGAGAGTGGTGCGGATGGAACTCGAACCGTAGGGTCGAGTCATCCCTGACCCACGTTGACAAGTATCGTGATTTACCAGAGATGAAAGATACATGAAAGCGTAAATCATATGAATTGAGACCTGAGAGTGGTGCGGATGGAACTCCAACCGTAGGGTCGAGTCATCCCTGACCCACGTTGACAAGTATCATGATTTACCAGAGATGAAAGATACATGAAAGCGTAAATCATATGAATTGAGACCTGAGAGTGGTGCGGATGGAACTCCAACCGTAGGGTCGAGTCATCCCTGACCCACGTTGACAAGTATCATGATTTACCAGAGATGAAAGATACATGAAAGCGTAAATCACATAAATAGAGACCTGAGAGTGGTGCGGATGGAACTCGAACCGTAGGGTCGAGTCATCCCTGACCCACGTTGACAAGTATCGTGATTTACCAGAGATGAAAGATACATGAAAAGCGTAAATCACCTAGAGAGACTCGAGAGTGGTGCGGATGGAGCTCGGCTGAGACATCCCTGACCCACGTTGACAAGTATCGTGATTTACCAGAGATAAAATATACAGCAGAAATCACATAAAGATACTCGAGAGTGGTGCGGATAGAACTCAATCTGTATTATCAAGTCATCCCTGACCCACATTGACAAGTATCGTGATTTACCTGAGTCTGCATAAACTATGAAGACGACTGTGTTGGCATGTGCCAACTAGCCTGACTCTCCGAGAAGGAAGTGAAGGTAGGGCAGTGTTAGTAGAAACATAGCAAAACAACACAAACATACACAGTACCTATATAAATATTGGGACCGATTATGACTTTAATGCATACAGATACTTAAAATAAAGCCAGAGGGGGTCGAGGTGTAAAACCTTTAGAGCAAGATAAAAACAATCAGTTGTAGTTTAAAAATACATACATGTGTAACAATGAAATTATATACATTGAGCAGTGTAGCTATATGTAATACATTGACCACCAGGGCAATGGGATGGTTATAGATGTACATGTACAAAGTGATTAAACTTGTAGCAAGGCAACGCATCATAATGAAATGTGTAGCCGTGAATGTCTTTTTTTTTATCTTGCCAGCATACAACCTCGGCAGAAGTACGTGTAGCATCAGACCCCCTCTGTCATCTCTTGAGCCCAGACATGACCTGGAAATATAAGAACTAGCGCAGATTACCGTGTACACCACATCATTTATAAACAAAATTATGATTAGATAGTATAAACTAAAGATACAATGTATGATTGTAATTCTACAACAATGTACATAAACACAGTAGAAAATATCTACGTAGAGGTCATGACAAAGCATATATAATAAACTGTGTGAATTGTGTTACAAATCTGAAAACGCCATATTGACCTGTGCATTTTTAATTAAAGAATCAGGAGTTCTGATATACAACTGATAAGAATCGCTGGACCAACGCCCTAATGTTTTTATTAAATGATCTGGTGTATTAACTGAAGCTGAACTAGTTGCTGCTCCAATACGAAAAGAATGACCCGCATAAACATTTGGGTTATGACCTAGTTCCTTTAAAATTGAGCGTATTCTTTCAATAAAGATCAAACGGGATAAGACACCACCATCTGCTAACAGAAAAAGTGGTGAATTTGGATGTCTAGTAAACCTGGATCTCATATCCCAAAAATCTAGCATAGCTGTAACAGGGCAGCTTAGACTCGGAATTGCATGTAATTTGATTCTGCATCCTTTTCTGAAAGGGTCTGTTTTTGAGGATTTTATTAATACCGACATATAGGTGAAAGTGATCCCAATTTTCCCAAAGGAAATATCTTTTAAACAGATAGTTGTGGAGGGGTCAACATGAGAAGTACGAGTAGTGAACTCACCACAACGTAGGAAACCATAGAACGCCAAGCATGACGCTGCTTTTAATAACTTATCGTTATATGCCCCATAAATACTTGAATTCAAAAGATGGCAAATCTGATATAAAATTGAAGAAGTAATAGGTAACCTGGTTCTTGAGGATTTTGAACTTTGACGTCTAATACCTTTCATAATCAGGAAAAGTTTGAACAGCTGAGAGCCATCATTTTTTTGCAGAGGGTTCATACCCGCATTACTGATATAATGATACTTAATCCCACATAAATAATTTTTTATAGTGTGATAAGTTAAATGAAGCCGCGAAGCACAATGTGAAACAAAGAAAATCAATATTTCTTCAGATATTTGAGGCAGGTGTTGACATGAAAAAGGTACCAAATGCATAGCTGCAAATGTCAAGTATTTATTAAATCCTGTTTTGTAAGCCATGGACGTACTTTTACACAAAGAGGCTTGTTGATAAACTTGAACCGCATGCTTTAAAGCTTCATTGGATCGAAGTTGATTGGGCAAGGTAGAATGTCTGCATCTGGAGCAAGCTGACGAAATCGCTCCATCTGAAAACGTGATAAAGCATCAGCAATGCCATTTTCAACACCCGGAACATAGATGCTAGAGAATGAAAAAGAACAGGTAGCTGCTATTACAGCCAGCTGACGCATCAAGTGGTTGATTGGGGGTGAGCCCGATCGACCTTTATTTAAGATAGCTACAGTAGCTTGATTGTCAGAATGAAAAATAATACGTTTACGAGCCCAGGAAGTGCCCCATAATTTTGCTGCAATGAGAATGGGGAATGTTTCCTGGAAAGCAATTGACAAAGAATTACTGACAAAGTCTGGTAGCCGTGTTGGCCATTTCCCATTAAACCAAGCACCCTGAAAATATCCACCGTAACCAATAGTTCCGGAAGCATCTGTGAATAAATGCAAATCATCAGCTGATGTGTTGTGATTGTCCCGAAATAGAGAGATGCCATTCCACGAATTTAGAAATTTTAGCCAGAGCTGTAAATCACGCTTGCATTCCTTGTTTAAACTTACACAATGATAAGGTTTTTTAGCTTTTTTGATCAGATTGATAAAATGACTGACAAAAGGGCGTCCGAGAGGAATCACACGACAAGCAAAGCAAAGAAAACCTAGAAGCCGCTGAGCATCTTTTTGTCTACAATGTTTTTTGGAAAGGAACCATGATAGAAAATCAGAGATACGCTTCACCTTATCCAAAGGAAGTCTTGCTTCCAATGCTTCCGAATCTTAAGATTACCCCCAGGTATTCTAAGCTAAGAGTGGGTCCCACTGTTTTTTGTGGTGACAATGGAATACCCAAGAGTTTGAAAACATGAGTAAGCACGGACATTGTCCGCAGACCTGTACCATGATCGGTATCACCATCTGGTTTGTCAATAGTAAGAAAATCATCCAACAGGTGGAATAGTACAGATATATCAAACTTATTTTGAATTATCCAACATATTGCTGTTGAGAGAGTGTCAAATATTTTTGGACTGGATCGACATCCAAAAGCTAAACGTACATAAAAGTAGTATTTTCCCTTCCAAAAAATGCCATGTAAATGCCACAAAGAAGGGTGTATTGGAATAAGTTTGAAGGCATCTACTATATCTGTTTTGCACAGGATTGAACCTTTTCCAAATTTCTGTATCACCTGTATAGCGTCGTCAACTTTGACGTATTTTAAAGAAAACTCTTGTTTGTCTATAAGTGAATTAATGCTAGGATGCAGATCATTGTCATGAGGAGCAGAGAAATCTACAATTAGGCGTTTTTTTTGCGAAAATTTTTTGGTTACGATGCCAAGTGGATTTATTCTGCATTTTGCAAAAGGTGGTTTGAGAAAAGGACCAATAATATAGCCTTTGTTTAGCTCACTGGCAAGCAATTTGTCTACCTCGAGCGGCTCTATATCTGCAGAACGCAAATTTTTGCATTGAAAAGAAACAGTAGGTAAAATTGATATACCTGTGTGAAAACCCATTTTTAAACCTGACAATAAATAATGAACAAATTTTTTATCTGGATGGTCCCTCAAAAAATCTTGTAGGATATCTACTTTAATAGGTGTTGATGCCTTCATGTCAATTGCATGAAAAGTATCCAAGCTAGAAACAATAGAATTCTCAACTAGTCAATGACGATCATTGACAGAATTCGACTGTTTTGTCGCATTTTTTTTGGTTGCAGGTAATTGTCTGCAATTTTTTCCGTAAGGATGACTATCTTTGCACTTCTGACAGATATGTAGAAATTGACAGTTATCTCGTGTACAAGAGTTTGGAGAATTAAAATTGTTGCAAATTTCCTGACCTCCGTGCATAATGCGGCGGCGACCCCTGCGATCTAAATCGGTCGATGTGGAATTTTTGGATGAAGAACTATGGTAATTATTACTTTGACCCTTATAGGAATTTCTTGGTTTAATTTGATTTTGAGTCTGAGAGCAAGATTCGGTGGAGTGATCCAACGAACTGCATGAAGAGCAAGTAGTCACCCTTTGACCGGCAAAAATATAACTAAATAAACCATTATCCCTGAGGGACCAATCCAGTTTTATATTTTGATTCAGCAATAAAGCGGCTGCCTTGGCTGAAAAAGCTTTATGGTAATCATAGAACCCAGTTCCTCTGAATTTGGTTGCCATTAAAATTATTTCATTACAATAAGCATCAAGTTCTGAGCGTCTTTGTGGGAAAGTGTCGCACATAATATTGCGATAAACTGAAAAAGCTAGGATAAATTCATCCAATTTCAAATTTCGCGACAAACGTGTGTCGGGCAACGGCTTCAGAGGAACTACATTCTCACCGATCACCAGATGACGATTACAATGGTCAATTTCTGGATTATAGCCAGACAGAAGAGCAGCAAGGTTAACATCCTTACCTCGGATAATGTCTTGCTTTAGTCTAGTTGACACAATGTCAACATGGCTGATTGCATCAGGAGCTACACCATGCACGCCCATGGCCATAGGCATAGTAAGTCTATGTGACATGTTGTGTCCACCGTTACTGCCGCCGGCGGTGCTGTGCCTGGGTACTGCAGCGTTGTGTTGACTGTCACTGCGGTAGCTTGAGGTGGAAGGTCCCGCTGATTGCGTATGCCCGTGGCCATGGGTGAATGGTGTCTGCTGGCTCCAAGCAGTGTCATCTTGATGTTGGAATTGTTGTGTGTAGGCACTCTGTGGAGCATGTAGAGAAGAGTAGGCTGATGCCAGATCGTATTGACCTGGTGCGGCTGTGTTTTCATTCCTTGGCTGGAAGTGTTGTGACTGTGATGTGTGTGAAGTCTGTGAGTGTGATGGCAGTCTGGTGAATTCCGGTGACGTCATTGGCATGGCGCTTGTGTCGTCTCCTCCCATTGGCTGGTGGCTGGTCCGTGCGGTCGTCCTGTCCCTGCGTCGGTCTTCCCGTGGCATGTACGGCTGATCATGCGCACTTCTGGTTTCCGCCAGCTGGTCGACGTCAGTTTGTTGATGTTGTTGACATTGGCTGTCAAACTGAACCGTTTTTTCCGGCGACAAACCCACATGCCTATTGAGTCTGTCAATTGAATTTTTTAGGGTTGCCAAAAGATTCAAAGTGAGTTGATCTTTTGGGTCAGAGGGTATGTCCCGAGAATCATTCAATTTCGTTGGAAAAGTAAAACTGCGATGACGATCGCTACCACTGGCAGTGCATCTGGACCGAGTCTGAGAGTGAGATTGAGTAGCGTGAGAAGTGGCAGGCTTTTTTTTGTCGTTGAAATATTGTCCATTGTCCTCACTGTCACTGTAGTCGGAAAATTCCTCGTCAGTGCTCTCAACAGGTCTTCTTTTCAATTTACGTTTTCTATTTGCAATTTGTGGCAGGTCTAAAATATGTAGAGGTCTATCGTTGGCGTTGCTGGAATCAGTGACATTTGGGTATTTTGATCTTGTTTTTCTCACCTCAGACTCAGTCTCTATGCTGCTGTTGTCAGTGTTGACGTTGTGACTGTCAGTGTGACTGCCAGTGGTACTTTTTCGTCGTGAGCCCCTTGTCTTTGAGCCAGCCTGGATGAAATTCTGGGCATAAATCTTCACAAGGGCTGGTCTTTTTGCCCAAGCTGGATAACTTATGCCTTCTTTTGTGAGAGCAGACTTGATTTCTGCCACTGTAAGGTTTGCTTTCTTAGGCATATTGAATTATAAGGGGTTAGAAAAAAGTATAGAGAAAGAGACTGCACCCCAACTAGCTCCAGGCTGGCAAACAAAGGACTGATTTGGGAATCCAGATTGAGACTACAGCAATGGATTCAAGAGCTCTCTGATTGGTCATATAAGAGAGTACTCTTATGCAGCCAATCATAAAACAGCTGCTCTATGATTGGGCAGAAAACTTAGTATGTGATTGGATACTTTTGGATCCCTGTTTTGCACAGGAAAGCAGCTAAGAGTACTGTGGAAATTTTGTCCACAGCTTATAGTGTGAAAGGATAAAACCAACAGCCAAGCCTACAGCCTAATCATATACATTCAGTGAACTAGACAAATCCTGTTGCATTTTGTCTGCACTGACTGCAATGAGAAGCTGAGGGGAATGACACAGTAAATAAAGCTACAAACAAAACATAAACCCACCTATATGGATCTCAATCCAAATAGGTAACAAATATAAAATACCAACACTTAAAGGGGGGGGGGGGAAATTTCCACTGTCTGAATATTAGAAAAGCAAAATGGCGCACATGAAAGGCAACATGATACTCAAGAAGGGCAACATGGCGCAGATATTTTTTTGAATATATCATGTTTAATGAAACAATAGATTAATTTATGATGTTTAAATAGTGTAGTGCAAACTGGGATTAGATTCCCTGAATGCTACTTGTAATCCATAATTTATATTGCTTCTTACATGTACTGTAAAAAGTAGGATAATTATATTTCAATACATTAAATTTTAACTCACTTCACTTGGTGTTCGGTCTAACTCATCTGCAATAGATTTCTGCTTGCTGATGTCCATAGAATTAAACGTTTCACAAAGATCTCCATCAAGAACATTCTAAAATATTCAAAGTTTATCCTTTAGAACACTGCTGTCGAGTACAGTAGACATTCTGTCTTTTTATTCATGTTATTAGCACCTGTATAACCAGATGCTAAAAGTAAAATATGCCTTAAATCTTTAAACTCTGATATATGTTAGGACTTAATTTTCACAAATCACATAAATTTTAAGTCACTTGAAGTTGTGGATCGCGGTAGCGAGACGCAACTTCAAGTGACTGAAAATTAAAATTGAATAACTCAGTGCTCTAGGCGTTACTATCTTATGCTTTCTAGAAATTGTATAACATATTTTTTCTCAACATGAGCATGACAAAGTGTAGGAATAATACAACATAATTAACCTAGTATTAAGTTACCCAGCTTCGGGTGTCAAGTATGAGAAATAGTGGTGTTTTGAAGAATAGCTGATAGTTTATATCTCAATTATTTCATAATTTTGACTAATATGCAAGCTATACATTAAAAAAAATATTCAAAAGCAATACTTTACAACAAAACACTTGGCAAAACCTGAATTTACCTTGACAGGGAAATAATAAGATCGATATCCAAGGTGATCACGGCCAGCCAGAGGAGGAAGCTCTGCTCGCATATGCATCTCGAGATGTTGAAAAAAATCATGATCCTGAAAACGATTTCAAATATAAAATAAAAAAGACCAAGACAAATACTTGAAATAAGTTTATAAGTCGCTCATATTAACCCTTAGCACACTGATGTCGACTACAGTACACATTCTGTGTTTTTATTAGCACCTGCATAACCAGTTGCTTCAAGTAAAATATGCTTTCAATCTTGAAACACTGATAGATGTTGGGACTTGAATTTCACAAATCACACAAATTTTCAGTCACTTGAAGATGTGGATTGCGGTAGCGAGACAACTTCGAGTGGCTGAAAATTGAAATTTCTTAGCTCAGTGCTCTAAGGGTTAACTTGTATTTTGCTGGCGGAACTGTATAAATACGGTCACAAGCATGTTTTAGATCAAAGGAAATGTCACTAAATTCCATAAAATAGTTTTCAGTAGATGCTAGTTAATCAAATAATTCAATATTGGAGATCTATTTTTCATAAATTCGTCATATGGAGTTGGAAATAGCATTAGCAATTCCAGCATCTAATGAATGATGAATAGAAAAAACAATTCAGCAGCACAACGGTTAGACATCTCCTCAAGCTGGCAAATTTGAGGTAAAGAAAGCCTTTAAATTCACAAGAACTCGCCTCATGAGAAGTGAATGGAACTAGCATTCCAATGCCACCAGACAGTGTTGTGTACACCATGGATTCTGAGCCACCGGGGATGAGGGTCGCTTTCTGTAGTGAAGTGATGGCTTCTCCAATGTGAAAATTAGCAACTAAATCGGTCTGAAATGAAGAAAATCAGTGCCTCATTTAAAATACTTCATCAGAGAAAAAAAGAAATAATAGAATGGGGATAAAAGTAGACCTTATTTGGCGGCAGAATAAGTAAAACATTAAAACACACCTTTTGTGATGCACCATTCAGTAAACCTCTGTCCCACAAGGCTTTGTTGCCTGTCGGATCTTCATCTACTTCATCAGAGACGTCTGGTGGCAGACGAACCTATAAATAGCAGGCATAACAAATTTTAAAAATGTTTATCGGACGAAAGTCATGTTTTATCCAACCTGTGTTGTTTTAGTTAAGAGAGGAGAAAATATCATCAACAGTACTCACAATGGCAACATTTCCAAACTTGTCACCGCAGGCCATCGTGTTGTAGTCTAACATTGCAGCACAGGTAATCCATCTGGGATTTGTGTCATCAGCAAAAATAATCAGCTGATTTTCTTGGCGCTTGTACCTCACAAAATGAAAGCTTTCTTGTATATCAGACACTACTATACGATTACCCATTGTATGGATGTTTACTATGAAATTGGGGAAATGCTGAAAACACAACAAATTGTACAATTATTGGCATGTAAAATTCCATAATAAAAAATAATCAAGAATTTGTTCAACTGAATCCAAATAGTTATCGTATTGGCCCAATTATTAAGTTTTCACAAAACATTGGCCTTGCAATGGTTATTATTTAGAGTGGGCTAGTATTATAACTTCACCTTGTTTTCACATTTTCTGAGAAGTTTCTTTTTTCCAAGCTCATATATCCGGAGACATTTACCAATGCCAACAAGCACACGTCCTTGAAAAGGTACAATAGCTCCAGGCAAGTCATCAACGGGAGTCTTGTGTACAAGGTCTAGTGATTCACCGTTGTTCATCAGCTGGTAAACATGTAGATAACCCCCAGAACACGAGCGTGGACTCAGCACTAGATCCTTTACTGTACCAACAATTACAAACTGATCCTCACTACGACTCGCAAACTTCACCAAAGACGCACTGAAAATACAAACAAAGAAAATGTAGTTGATCTCATGTAAATTCAGGGCTTGTGCAAATTTAGTCTCTGATTTGAATAGCACTAGGTATTCTCAAACAATGCACTCACCAGATTCATCTAAAAATCAATTTTTTGAACAAGATTGTTATGTATCACAAAATTAATTTACATTCATAGATTTTACTATTTTCAGCAAAAAATAACATCAAGAATATTATTTTTTTCACAATTGTACGGCAAGCATATGTTTTGTATAATCTAATCATATAATTATATTCTAAACCTTTTTGTTGTTGCAAATGCTAAATTCCACCATCCACTAAAAAGAAATAATTAAATATCCCTCCAAAAAATGCACAGATGACTTTGAGAACAATCTACATTACTTCTTTGGAAAAACTGAAAGAGGTAATCGGGAGAGCATATTTACTTTCTACAAGTGAAAAACTATGTGAAAAAATAGTATAAGTGAAATTCCTGGAAATCTGATAATCACTGATATAGAATGGATAAACAAACGAGGCCAAACAATTAAACCTTAGAGAAAAAATCACAACATTTCTGATAAATCTCATAAGTTTACATCAAATAAATGAATCACCTGAAAGCGGCCTCGTTTTGTTCCAGAGAAACCCTCTCCACTGTTTTACCAGCCATAGGATTGATTACTCTGATAAGCGATGCCCACATACCGGGACCGGCTTTAGGGGCACCAAATGTGTCCTCAGGTAAATTCTCATTTAGAAAAGCTGCGGCCATTTCTGCCGCTAACTGCTGCTCCTCTTCACCTGCGGCTTCCACCATTTCCTGCAAACCAAACATTCACAATGTAAGGCGACACAAAAAACATTACTTCTCAGGCCAGTTATTTGTATTTCTCATGAAGATCCCACTTTAAAATAAATGTTCATTTTTATGAAAATTTTTGATAATTTCACCCACTTGGAAGTTCTGTCTCGCTACCGTGAGCCACAACTTTCAAGTGGGTGAGAATTACTTTTTCAGTTAATTTAAGATTAAATATTTGCAAATCTCTTTATGTTTAACACTAGCTATGTCCAAGATTAAGGCAGCTGTGTCTGCACAATGTCAGGCATTTTGGATGAAAAATGACTTTTTGGATTCAGAGTGATATGGCTATGTTTTTCTTGTCAAAAACATGTAAAACCATATATATTTAGTTTCAGTGGGTCCTGGGCTACAAAGTGGTTGCTATGACAACTCCCCCTGGGGAGTAAAAAATCCAAGATGGCCGCCCAAAATGGCCGCCAATCACCAGTCATGTCACTTAAAACAGGTTTGAGTCCACATACATGGTTGTAAATAAAAGCATTGTGTGGTACTTGACATCTAGGAATTATCACTGTTATAAACTGAGTACCTTAAAAAAAATTGGGGTAAAAAAAATTATTTTTAAGGATTTTAGAGCAATTAGCGTTCAGAACGGAAGTGCCCAAAGTAGCGAGCTCGTAAGTTATTTCTCATGAAAAATCCACGATCTAACATATACCTGTTATTGTAACTAGCCAAAAACTTTTTAAAAATATATAAAAATGTAAGTTTTATTATAGTTTGTCCTTGGCTACGTAATGGTTGCTATGGCAATGCCACATTTTGAGCAAAAAATTCAAGATGGCCGCCCAAAATGGCCGCCATTTGCTAAAAAGCGTGAAAAAAAAAGGATTGTTGCCATGCGATTACATGTAGCTCTAAGTGGAAGTCGATCACATTTGTTGACATAAAGAGTTGAAAAATGTCATAAATAAGCATCTCTGAGGAAGAAGACCCTAGACTAGGTGTTTTCAGCCTATGTTGTGTCAGGAAAAGATGATTAAGAGCATAGTCATGACAGTGCAGCAATGCCATGTCTAATTGACCAGCCGTGAAATGTTATTGGGATATATTATGATAGGCCTGCATAGTCTTAAGCCGGGAACAGCCACACAACATTACTTTGAAACATGGGTGTGGCTTCAGTTAAGAGTTTGGACAAGGGAACAACTAATGATATGCCCATTCACATAGAGCCGTTAGGCTGAGCCGCAGAATGCGAGCCGATGTCCGCAGATTTCCACTCGGTTTTTTCCATAATTCCATAATGGCGGCGCTCCCGATTTAAGCATTTTCAATATTTGTTTGCAATTCATTGCACGTTTGTTAAAGCTACAGTAAACGAATTTGAAAAAATGATTCAATATATTTGTATTTTTGATAAAAACATTCAATAATTAGAACTTGATCAAAGTCGATGTTAAACTTTGAAGCGAAACACATATTGTCAATTAGTTGATATCCCGAGCGGAAGCGATGACGAACTAGGTCAGATTGTAAGACGATCTCTAATTGGTCCGTGAGGCCATCTCCCAGCCAATTAAAATATCGGCTACATAATGACACACGTCATGCATTAACAGTCATTACATGACGGGAGATGCGGAAGAAACGGCCTTAAAACAACTTCATTTAAATTAAGCCGATAAAATCGGCTTTGACAATAGTAAATTTTACATGAAGCCTATTACATTTCTAGGGTTAAATAGAGATTTCATTCCCAATAACAATGATTTGATCAGCTAATAAAACCAAATGAAACTCCTATAGTATTATGCTCAGCACTTTCAGGGTTGATTGGGGTTGACACAAGGCTTACCTCAGCCATTTGCTGTTTTCTCAGCTGTTTTGTTTCTTCCGTGTAGGCATTATGGTCTGTCTCTATCATTATTAGATTCCCTGTTTCTTGGTGTATCACAAAGCGACGAGGTGTGTATTGTATAGGTGAAGACACCTGGTTGAACACGGCTCCCAATTTCTCCAGAGCCAAAATTCTGAAGAACAATTTTACAAATTGAGCAAAACATATTATCAAAACATTTCTACTATCTTTTTCAAATGTATAAAATAAGAAGCTAATAAATTAAATAATCTGCTATATTGGCCTTAAGGGCAAAAATTTAAGATTTAAATTTCAGTTTAAAAATAAACAAAGGAACTTTCCTAAAGTAAATGAAAGTAAATGATAGTAAAAAATAACCTGAGAGTGTTGGTGGAGATAGCTACAATACCCTCTGGACATTGCTCAGAAGCAAAACCAGATGCATATTCTAAAGTTTCATAAGACAGTGGTGTAAGGTGAAATCTGTTCTGATATTCATAGCTGAGCCAGGAACGACTAGACATGGCCAGCACCTACAAAACATACCAGACAAAATGAATAAAATCTCCCCAAGAAATAGTAAACCTATATTTGCTTTAAAAAACAATTTAAATGCCACCCTTCCCATGCATTGCAACCATTTAAAGTAACAACGTTTTTGTGAACAATCATATATATCATACAACAAATAGAATATGAATAAACTGTTGAAGTATAAATTATGGCAACACAAAAAACAGCAAAGCAGACATAATAATAGTAACCCACAAGGTTTAATATATATGAACTAATGCTTGGGACATATGGCTTCTATCAAAAATAATATTCTATTAAAATGCACAACGCATAAATAAATAAATAACATGAGTAAAAGCGCGATGTATTCTTCATTAACTTACAGCTTCTGATCCCTGCATCATGATGCGGAATAACTTTACAGCTCGTGAACCCAAGTATCGTGTTCTTGTGTCTGATAAATCACCAGTTACAGTGTCTAGCACTGTCCTCAATAATACACCATTCTGAAAAATTATAATCATAGCTGATCAAACTTATTCTTCAAGCACTGAAACATTTCTATGTAAACAAAGAGGCTTATATAAATTTAAAATCATCATAAATGCCTTAGATCTTTCCGTTTCATTTGAAAACCTATGTTATGGGTCCACGACCATTAGAAATGTTTTGTTCAGTTTCTTTCAGTGTGGGGTTCGACTTTAGAATAAAGTCGGTCCCCATGCTGAAGGGGTTAAAAAGGACAGCTCCACTGCTGAAACAGCCTTGAGACATATCCCAGCAAACAAAGGGTATTCACCCAATGCTGTTTCAGTGTTGGGCCAACGTTGAAGACGGTGGGCCAACCTTGAAACATCATTGGGTGAATGTTACAACTTCATACTTTTATATCAACCATGGAGACCAAAAGGTTTTTCAATTTTAAATAATCATAAATGTCTTAGAGAGCGCTTTCCGCTTCATTTTAAACCTATGTTAAGGGTCAACGATCATTATAAATGTTTTAATTATTTCAATGCGGGGACCGACTTTATATGTCAGAATGAGGCATATAAAGACGGTCCCCATGTTGAAAGGGTTAAGTGGAGGCTGCTTATAGAAAATCAAAAATATCCAATTAGATTTGAATGGCAGAAAGTCATGTGTAGAGGTGTACAACCTGTTGCATTTCATATTTGTGGTGAATTTCCTGATGGCTATGCCATTCATTAGGTTGCAGTAGTACAACTTTTTTTGCTGGCATTTATTTATTTATTCAATTTAAATTTCAGTCACTTTGAGTTATGTCTCGCTACCACAATCCAAAACTTCAAGGAAGTGAAAATTTGTGTGATTTGCAAAACTTAAGTCTCAACATATATCAATGTTTCAAAATTTAAAGCATATTTTACTTTTAACAACAGATTATACAGGTGCTAGTAAAAATGTCTACTGTAGTCGACATCAGTGTTTTGGTTTAACCCTTACAGTGCGGGATCGACTTTAGTTGTCAATCCCCGCACATTAAGAGAAAAAATATTTCTAATGGTCGTAGACCCATAACATTTTTTATAATACTCCAGTGTAGTGTATCAGATGAAAGCATAGAATATCCTTCAATGGAATTATCATTTTGTCTTTTGATTTGATATATAACTATTAGGTATACATGGTACATACATGGATGCTTAAACAGCGATTTATCTGTTATTTTCCCTCTTACAGAACAGGAAAATTGTGTATATGATTAAGCTCCAGTTATGGAGTCTATTTGATGGATCGCGATAGATCCATTTCAGTTTAGCTTTTTATTAGTTAGTTTATATAATTTACAGTTTATACATATTTATTGTGATATTTGGATACAAAAACTTTTATATACTAAAATATCAATATCCTAAATTATCCTTGCTGTAGTTACCGATAGGTTATTGTTCACAAAGGCAACAGGAAACATTTCATAGTATGAGGTATTCTACTAACAAGTTACCAGTGTTTAATGTACCCAGGGTTTGACACAAATTCTAACATGTAAAATAAAAATGGCAACACTTATTACTGTGAGCTTGGTGAGGTCAAAATATACCTGAGCTAATAAAGAAGGCAAGGTTTGTGGTATTCTAAAAGGTATTGAGAGCACATCTATTGTACTTTAACCTTAACCTGTGTACAGCTTGGATCGTATATATATATCTTTAAACAATTCCCCTGAAAGTGATGTAATGTGCTATACTGAATAATAAGTTTATCAAATAATTGATTTTGGAGGAGAAATAAAAAAACAGTTTTTCTTATTTATAGCTGGGAATGATTTGAGCAATTTCAGCTTCAAATGTTAAAGGTGCTAAAAATACAGGCAGAGTTTTAAACTACAAAAAACAATTCCACGACACAAGCCCATTCAAGGGGGACAATACTGTATACAATGCATATTCATAAATATAATTTATTTCAGTTCGATTTCAAGCCATTAGTCACAAATTTAAATCTCATCAACTCCAGTTGAAATAATTATGTGACGAATTTATAATCTATTTTATAATCCTTTTAAAAAAAAATTGTTTACACAGGCAACAGAGAACCATCTCATAGTACGAGATATTCTACTAACAAGTTACTAGTGTATTTAATGTACCCAGGGTTTGACACCAATTCTTACATGTATAATAAGAATGGCAACACTTAATAACTGGGAACTAGGTCAAAAATATACCAGAGGTAATAAGAAGGCGAGGTGTCTGGTATTCTAAAAAATATCAGGAGCATTCATTCAACCCTTGTACTGCTTTTCCAATCAAGTGTAAAAGTAAATCAAATTCTCTGAAAGTTATGAAATGCGCTGTAGTAAATAATAAATTTATCAAATAATTTAGAAGAAAAATTTGAACCAAGTTCAAATGGCAAACTACTAGGAGCTGGTGCCTGAGGATGTGATCAGAGTTTGATACGACAAAATCCATTTCCATGACACGACCCTATTCAATGGGGACTGTATAAAATACGTATTCATAACTATGTATATCATCAAATTCAGTTTGATCTTAAGCCATTAGTCACAAATTTATGTCTCATTGATTCCCAATTAAAATAATTATGTGATGATATCTATTAATCACTTAAACAGAGTTTTAAATACAAATTTATTTGATCATGCTAAATTTACTGTTCACAATGGCAACAGGAACGATCTCACAGTACGAGATATTCTACTAAAAAGTTACCAGTGTATTTAATGTTCCCAGGGTTTGACACCAATTCTTACATGTATATTAAGAATGGCAACACTTAATAACTGGGAACTAGGTGAGCTGACGGGTCAAAGAGATGGCAAAAATGTAGGCCTACTCCATTCATGTGATATTATAAATGAAACCGGCAGTCATTAAAAGGCTTAAGATATTCAATAGAAGTTTATATATCCATATATCTCAACAAACGTACATAATGTGCCTATAAAATAGGTGACGAACCTGTAAACCGATATTGAGGAAGAGTCCGCCCTGGCTGGCCGCCTCTCCTGTCTCCTCGTTACTCTCATGGCTCCCCATCTCAACAATACACAGCGATTCTGGTGAAGCTGGTAGAGCCTGCATACTCAGCGGCGATAAGCAATCCTAAACAAAAAGAAAATTTAAATAATAATCCACGCTTCAAATAATATTTTTTTTCGAAATTTACGTAAGTGTGATGAATTGACTTGCAAGAATATACACAACATAGTATGCCCTGAGAATAATCTGTTCAACATAACAATAAAAGTTCCTTCATTCATATTAAAGTATCCACCCTTCATAATTTAAAGCAAATCAACAAACCAGAATGTGCTTGGGTGAGATTTTTTCTCCAGAGCAATAAAGATCATGTAGTTACAGCACTGCCTTGTTATGCAAATTGGTCAAAGTTTTTGCCATTTCCAGTAATATATTTTAGTATTAATTGAAAAACATCTTACTAAATACAAATGCCAATTGGTTAAAGTTTTTGCCATTTCCAGTTATATATTTTAGTATTAATTGAAAAACATCTTACTAAATACACAACATTCTCGATTGACAGCGCTGAGTAAGGCCATTAAAACAATCTGAAGTCAGACACCAAATAAACAATTCTGCAAGATTACAGCAAATATTCCTTTTCTAAGGTTGCTTATTTAATCTCAAAATTCAATACATTGGTTAATCTCAGCGTTGGATCTTTGATATCACAAGGTATCATATTGAAAATTATCCTCATCGATAAACCAACATTGTCTTCAAGAACTTGAATTGTATGTTTGGTCAGTGCCGGATTACATAACAGCAAATTAAAAATACAAAATAACAACTTTTTAATCATAATCACCTCGGGTCAGCGCATTGTCAGTGATGAATAACATTTTCAATATAATTATATAAGTATTGCTGGCATTAGCATTCCATATTACCAACAGAGATGAGGTCAAATACGCTTGAGCAAATACAAATACGCTGTCTCAAATTTTTTCAAATACAGATACTAATCCTTTTAAAATATCAAATACAATATTTTAAATAAAATTTGTTAGAAGATTAAGATGAAATCCGATAAACATATGTTTACATAGTTAACTGATTCTGTCTGTACCCTTAATTGGGGATGGTTGGTGTTGGAAATGCCTAATCGCGTCAACTGTGTGCCCGGCGTGCATGATAAGGTGCCCCAAATAATAGGTGGGGCCATGCCCCTTATGAATCCTAGATGAAACACTGATGTTTTAACATTAAGTAAAAATAAATAACATCATGGATGAAGTTTACCTGAGTTTTCTGGTACCTTTCTAAGGAAACATTGATTGAATTTGTCTATTTAATTCATCAGCTCACTATTCACAATATATTTTCATAGCCTGATATTTTTTGCTATGCTACATTTATTATAGCGGTATTAGGTGACTGTCACCAAGCCACCTTACTAGGTCTATTAAGTTGGCAACATTAAAAGTATCCTCATTAGATATTTCCACATCAGTTCATAAAATAGCGTAGAGATCTTGATCATGCAAAAATCATGGGGGGGGGGGGGGGGGGGGGGGAGATTCCGCTAAGTTTGATCTGATTGTATAACCAGAGTCAATAACAGTCCTTAAGAAAAGGAAGCAGCAGCAGAAAGGGTGCAAACAGTAGACTACCCCACCCCTCCCCTGCAAGGGAGCTGCTTAAAAATGGCAGCATGTGAAATTTCTAAAGTTTGGTTAATCTCAGCGTTGGATCTTTGATATCACAAGATATCATATTCACAATTATCCTCATTGATAAACCAACAGAACCCTTTTTTAAACTCATGATATATCTGGTGAACAAGTATTGCATGACGATAACCACAAAATTACGAACAGGAATTTTCTTGAATATAACCCCAGGTAAACATCCAATATATGGTGGATGAAATTATTTATATAGATAGTTATGTAGTTACTGCTGCCAACCACAAGTAACAAACATTATACTACAGCATAGTTGTTCATCCATTATAACCTAGTGAAATCAACATGATGTTCAAAAGACATTTAAACATTCAATTTAACAATTTTTGCATGATTTTTCTTATCGAAATGAAATGGACCCATAATTAAATGAAATTAAATAAGAAATTAAACTACAAACTTTGGTTAATTTAGGCGTTGTATCTTTTGATATCTCGAGGCATCATATTTTAAATTATCTTCATTGACAAAGCAAAAGTTTTAACAGTTCAGTTTCCTGTTGCAAATTAAGAACATATTATGTACAATTGATGTCAATTTAACAATCTTGAAAGATTTCATCAGCATCTTTACTAGGTCAATCATTTTAGCATTCTGCCCATTAAGTGTGAAAACATCGGTTAATCTCAGCGTTGGATCTTTGATATCACAAAATATCATATTTAAAGTTATCCTCATTGATAAACCAATATTTTAAAAAGAAATTTCTGTGATATATCTGTTTACTGCTACCTAAAGAAAACTGACAAAAAGTGTTATGTACAACCCTGAGTGCTATTGCTTTACATCGCTTTCTGCACAATCATGGCAATATTGTGACAGCAGGAAGCTCGATGTCAAGAATATTCTCTATTCTTATTGAATTACTTCATCATCATGGGTTATTTATATACACATATCTAACTTGGTACTAACGATCCGAATTTTGCATTCACTACTATTTTTTTTAGGTTGAGAATATTTGTTATGTTCTATTATTATATGTGTTCTTTCTTATTAGAACATGGCACAGTCAAATTAATGTACAAATTCAATACATTGGTGAATCTCAGCGTTGGATCTTTGATATCATAAAATATCATATTTCAAATTATCCTCATCGATAAACCAACAGCTTTAATAAGTAACAAAATAATATCAGATAGGTATTTATTTTTTTATCGAAAGGCGATCTTATATTTTATGAATAGGTACAATGTTACGAATCTTAAAGTTGATGGAAACACACCCAACGGGACTATTCCTACTCTTATTGAATTACTTCAAATTATGTATTCACTACACTTTTTCAGGTTCAGAATATTTGTTTATAAATGTTCTATTTTTATGTGTTGCTTTCTAATTAAAAGATGGCATATTCTACCAAATTGTTATTACTTTAACCATTAAAGTGCGGGGATCGACTTTAGACGTCAGATTCTGCCAACTGACGTCGATCCCCGCACTGTAAGAGTTAAAATATTTCTAATGGCCGGAGACCCATAACATAAGTATTCAAATAAATCAGAATGAGCTAACTAAAACATTTATGATGCTTTCAAATTGAAAAAAAACACCTTGATTTCCATAATTTTCATAAAAAAATTCAGCGCTAAAATGACAACAAAATGTTGACAAAAAACAAGCTTTGAAGCATCAATTAATAAATAGAGAATAGTGATTATTATAATCAAAATACACAATGTCAATTAACCTCGAAAAAAATAATTTACAAATACAATACATTGGTTAATCTCAGCGTTGGATCTTTGATATCACAAGGTATCATATTTTGAATTATCCTCATTGATAAACCAACAGCTTTAATAAGTAACAAATACTATTATATTGGTCTTTATTTTTTTTATCGAAAGGCAATCGTTTATTTGAAAATTTAAGAATAGGTACAAAGTTAGCAATCCCCCAATTTGATGGAAAAACACCCAAGGAAAAATATGACATTCTCATAGTATTCTATTACTAACATGATCTGGACTCGAAAGCTTGAATGTGATTGTGGTTTGAGAGGAAGAGAATCATATAAATCAATTACACTAAAAACTACATTTAGGCCTAGCTGAACTATGACTAGCCTAACAATGAGAGATCCTTGGAATTTTTTGATGACGGTTAGAAAACCAACCAATGATAACAGTTAAATACAGAGTTAGGTAATTATCCTCTTGTAAAAGAGAAATACTATTATGTTATCACAGCCCAACATAGCAGCAATCGACCACTTAGGTAATGATGGGCACACAGCGGGAGAGTAGAGCATGCTGTCATTATCCAGACATAACCATCGATTATTCAAATAAACAAACCCCTCAAAAATTTATAGTAACTTTTACTTTTTAATTATTATGCTCCATACTAGGTTCAATATTTTCGAAAGAATTAGTCTTTTCATTTTAAAAACCTTGGTTTATCTCAGCGTTGGATCTTTTATATCAAAAGATATCATATTCAGAATTATCCTCATTGATAAACCAAGTTTTTTTAAATGCACACCATGTATTTGTTGACAGCATGACATACATGGGGAGCCAGTGATTAACAGAGTACACATGAAAACAGTCCTCTGCCAAAGCATATACGAGTCAAGTTATGGTAATCACAAAGAAATGTTGCTGAAACCAAAGTCAGTTAGTAATCGATAAATATGGAACAAATTGTGCTATAATTCGACATTGTACCACATATTTCAATATCTAGTTTATAAATCACTTGGCACTAATGTACATCTCAGAAATTTAAAACCTTATCCCCTAAAGTCAAATGGTTGGGATGAAGGCTGGGCCCACACTATGGAACAAGCTGCCAATTTATATTCCCTTTATTGGGATAAGGGTATTTATTAGAATAAAACTGAGCTCATTCAAACAAAACCTGGAAACTTGTCTTTTTAAACAGGTATATGACTTTTAAACACGCCATATTTTCTTTTAGAACTTTCAACAAAAGTAAAAAAAAACGACTTTATTTAATTTAAAAATTGATGCCATTTTAATTTGTAAAGCACACTGAGCAGACCCACAGGATGGAACTGTGCCATACAAGAACATTATTAACATATAGCAGTTTTTACCTGGGGATCTAAAGAGACAATCCTCACAGTGTTGTCTGACAAACCAACAGCTAAGAATCTGGATCGCTGCTCACCAACAGGCACTCTGCCGAGAGCCATACAGATTACATCTGATGACATCTCCTTTCTCTCAGTGTATTCATTCAATTGACCCGTCTGAAAAACACAAAAAATCAGTACACATAAACCTATATCAGTTTTTAAATGGATGGAGATGCATATTGAGCAGGCCGTCTTTATATAGTAACTTTCTTCTGTCAAACGAATCTAACTTCATTAAATCTGATCCAGGGGTTTTAAAAGTCAATTCGAACAAATTTAATTTGTGGCTGCACTAAGTCACTGTCAGCTTCAAGAAGGTGACAAATTTCCAACGTAATAGGGGATTAGAAATGAGGGATTGCTATAGTAAAAGAAGATCATTACTTCAGCTTTATAAACTTACAGGATCCATTTCAAAATACACAAGCTCCCCTCCCGTCAGGGCAATGACCACTTGGCGCTGATTCACTGCACTCTTCACAATGTTCTTCTTCCCTGGCGTCTTCCATTCATTAACACGTTTGTCAGAACGAATATGTCTAATACCATCAGGATAAATCTGAAAATAGTGAATCACACACAACTACAGGTGACTGTTTTAGTGCCAAAAAAATATGAAAATACCAAAAAATATAATGATAATCTGTTGAAAGAATTTTAACTGTATTAAGAGTATTACCCCAGCATGCACAGAACGGAATTTCCACGTGGAATTCCACATGGAAATTCTGGTATGTGCCTGCTGGGATTGTAACCTAGATATTGACACAAGGACAATGAAAATTTTTAATAATAATAGAAAAATTATTTAAAGCACAGTAAGATGTTGATAGAAGATGGGAAGACAGTTAGTAATAAAGTATAAGGGATGGCAAACAGGAATTAATAGCAGGAAATATAAGCTGTAGATTCTGTCCATCAACAATTTCTGTTTCTGTGACATGGATAGGCAAAGGTCACCTGAGTATCGAACTTGAATTGAAATTAGTGTAATGCAAATATGGTAAAAAATGAAGGCCCTAATCAAGGCAGTATAAAGTTATCGTACTTACAACAGCCGCTGGGGTCACTATACCCCATAGACATTTAAGGGCTGACAGGGTAAACACAACTGGTAAAAGAATGATAATTATTTGAAATATCCATATGATATGTTGCTTTTATCTTTGTTATAGCTAGCTTGATTTTGGATCTAACGATGATAAATGATAACTTAATGATTGATCATCATTAATGAACAATTACTTATGTGAAGTAATGTCATACCAAACAAACAAAAGATATAAATGCTTACCATATGTTTACAACACTGGCATATTTTTTGAAAACCAAAAATGCGTACCTGTACAAGAGCGTCATCTCCCAGCTGTGAACATGAAAGTGTGGGTGTTGTACCAAGGAAACCAGAGTCTGTTACCTCCTCTACTGTTTCACCGATAGACAAAACCAGCGTAGCGTTCACGAAGGACACGACAATGTATGCATCATACTCCTCTGAAAAGACAGGAATAGCTCATAGTATAGAAAATGTGCAAATAATCAATGTAGACACTGAAAGAATAGGATCTTGGCACAAAGACCTGCTTGAAGACGCAGACCAGCCATCAAATAGATGCAGAGGTGCCAGAGGTGAACAATGACAAAAAAGAAAGAAACATATTTCTGAAACAGGCCGTTATTTTAAATGTAGATACCAAGGTGTTTTGGGGATACACATCTTGCGACTCAATTGCTGCATTATGGAGGCATTTCTGTGCAATAAGTGACTTGAAACATGTTTATGCAGAATGCAAATAGTAAGTTACTAAAGGTGATTAAAAAGGCATAAAAAATCTGAAATTTCATTGCAAAAAAAATCTCATTTTTATAATATAGAGTAAACTAAGTGCACTTAGTATACCCCATACTTACTGAACTCTACAGGAATGTTGTGCTTTAGATCCCACCCCCACCTCATGGATAAAACATCTGTACAACAAGTGATCGCGCTAACTTAATCAGAGCTTTTAATATTATAGATTATTTCTTTGTGAATCCCACAAAGTAAAAATTGTAAGCAATATGTACTGTTATACTTGCCTGTTCAGCAATTGTTGCAATAGCAAAGCTTACTATCATCAATAGGTTGTGAACAAACAACAAAAAATAAATTCACATGTCATTTTATCCATCAGCTAGTATTGGAAATATAATAAAAACCAAGACCATGACAGATACATTTAGAAGTTAAAATAAGTATTAGCAAAATATTGAGTTTTAAAACTGCTGAAATCAGAGTTTGTCTGTCTGGAAGAAAAGATGAATCACACATCACTGTTTACAACAATGTCATATAATTTGGCATATTTTCACCTTGACCCTTATCCTGCTAAGTTAATTTAAATTTGCACCGACTTCAAGTCGTGTATCGCTACCGCGACCTACAACTACAGATAGAGCAAAATTACCCATATTTGTTCAGTTTTAGATCTATCCTAAAATGCACCGACTTCAAGTCGTGTATCGCTACCGCGACCTACAACTACAGATAGAGCAAAATTACCCATATTTGTTCAGTTTTAGATCTATCCTAAAATGCAAACCCTGATTTGATAAAAAATTAAACAAATTAAAAATAACGATAGTCATGATCAGCATGAAAAGGTAAGCATTAGTACAAAAAAATACCATGTTGATGTCCACTCCTAGCTGCAGGAAACAAATTCTAGCCATAGGGAATTTGAAGAGAAATGGAAATTTGCACACTGCTATTAATATAAAGCTGCTGTTCGATTACTGCACAGACTATTAAAGTGGACACAGTTTGAGATACACCTTGTTCCAGACAGACTTATTCAACCTAATATTTATCATATGCTAAAGCACTAAGTAAACAGATAAATAGCGTTCCAGCTAATATTTCAATGGCATGCAGAGTATATTTCAGAACAATTTCTCTGATGAAACAGATTTGAGCTGCACAATGACTTAGCAGGAACACTACAACACTTGAGCAAAAATAATCTAGTAAAGATAAGTTTAATACCGACACTCCATAAGGGTATCTTGTAAATAACCAGAACTAGTAACCTGAATGAGCATGTGTTCCTGATTTCAAGATAAACTACAAACCTTCACCGGTGATGCCCAACTCAGCTCACATCCAACAGTCATCAGCAAACAAGTGTGGTTTCTGAAAGAGAAGAAGGCATGGTGTATGACAAACATACCACCAGCCAAATTAGTGGACCAATGTCTAATTTGAGTACATCTACCTCTTCGGATGTCACAACCACACTGACTGTAAAACACTAATTTGCATAAGTGATAGAATATCAACTTAAATGCTTGTTTTTGTTATATGAAACATCTCTTGATTGCAGTTTATAGGCAGCGAAATACTGCCTTGTTTTTTGTGTGGATTGTACCAGGATAAAGACCAAAGTTATATTTGTTTGTTAGGTTATCTTTCTGTTAAAAGTGAAAGTTTATTTGTTCATTTTCTGTGAGAGTGATAATTAGACACTTCAATAAATGTTCCAACTTAATAGTAGAATTATTACAAACAATTTTAATAAAACGAAGCATTTCTAAAAAGAATTAGCTGCTAACTCCAAATAACCGCAAATTTAATGTTTGTAACAAGATTCAGCTAATTTATTGGATCTAACTGTGAAATGATAATGGGTTGAAAACTGTATTTTTTTTCACACTTTATCGACATACTGTAGTAGTCTTGACTTTTGAGGGCATAAATTTCACGAAACGAAGCGTTTCTAAAAAGAATTAGCTGCTAACTCCAAATAACCGCAAATTTAATGTCTGTACCAAGATTCAGCTAATTTATTGGATCTAACTGTGAAATGATAATGGGTTGAAAGCTGTATTTTTTTCCACACTTTTTCGACATACTGTAGTAGTCTTGACTTTTGAGGGCATAAATTTCAATGAACCTGAATTTGGGCCAATTTGCATCTTTTCCAATAATTGGTATCAGCTGTTAGTAACGGTGAATAAAATCAGCCCACTTTCCATAGGCATGATCCCCAATGATATACCATCTAAAACGTCTTCCAATTAAAAAAAATTATCCGTCAGGTGACAGATCAGGGAGATCTGTGTATCTCAAAATAGTTGGTGTGTTTAATCTATTGTCAACAACCACCAAACTAATGAGAAATGGATGCTCAGAGGTTTATATGGGTTGGATGCAAATGCAGATTTAACTATACGTGGCACAAAAAGTAATGTAACAATTTTATTACTCAATTTTTTTGGTTTGGCTGTTTTATAAATTAGCATGGTGGAAGTGTCCAAAAACAGGTTAACAATACTTGCAATTATAGACGAGATAGATAAACTACGAAAGGGAAGACCAATGATGAATAATGCATTGGAAATCCATGGGCATTACAAAAAACATGACTTCTACACGGACACTAATGTTCCGCATTGAGGCCAGGTGGCCAGAAGTGACTAGATCAGTCAATGCTTGCGTCAACTCTGTTTGGCAGTGCAGCATGCAAATATGGGTTATACACACTAATGTAAGTGACCTGAGACCAAATAAAAAATACCTTTAATAATGAAATAATATATTTCAGTTTCTTCAAGCATATTAAATATCTTTTATTGGTATATCCATAAAGTGGTGTTGTGTTCTTTTTATTGCTATGTATATATCTGGAAAAAATATGTGACCCCGACACACACAGAACTGAAAGTAAGTAGATCTGATAAACAGCCACCAGCAAAAAGATCAGCTTGAGCCCTGAAATGAAAACATCCTGGAAAAGCAGCAAATTGTCTGCATTTTCAAATAAATGTCTGGAAAAATGTTGCATGTATGTGCAATGAAAGCCGATGAAATTGATGTAGTGAATTAAAATGGTATATCTAGTTCAGATATGCACATACCTTCAATATTCCTCTTCACTGTCCATACAGCATTAGGGTTACCGGGCAGCTCTGATACGGCCATCTCTGACACCTATAGAGATTCAAAATCAGACAAAGATATAAAACAAGAGCGCTGACGCTAACGATATCCCCCGCCATTAATTAAGTCAATAATGGCCTCAAAATCTAACGTTAAAAAATAGGTCAAAGGTCACAACCCCCCAAAAAGCACATCTACACTGCCTAAGGGTTGTGTGTGGCAATATGAATCCAACAAACGCTTTCAGAGCTATCATCCGGAAAATGAACTTATCTTCTGCCATCAATTAGAGTCATTACTGCCCTCAAAATCAAACGTAAAAAAATAGGTCAAAGGTCACAACCCCCAAAAGGCACATCTACACAGCCTAAGCGATGTGTGTGGCAATATGAATCCAGTAAACGCTTTCCGAGCTATCATCCGGAAAATGAACTTATCTTCTGCCATCAATTAGTCATTACTGCCCTCAAAATCAAACGTAAAAAAATAGGTCAAAGGTCACAACCCCCAAAAGGCACATCTACACCCCCTGAGGGATGTGTGTGTGCAGTATGCAAACAATCCAGCAAACGCTTTGTGAGATATCGTCCGGAAACTGAAGTTATCATCCAAAATAAAATAAAGTCAATAATCGCCTCAAAATCTAAGGTAAAAAATTAGGTCAAAACTCCTGAAAGGCACATCTACACCCCCTTAGGGATGTGTGTGTGCAGTATGAAAAAAATTCAGCAAACACTTTACGAGATATTGTCCGGAAACTGAACTTATTATCCGCAATCAATTAAAGTCGATAATCACCTCAAAATCAAAGGTCAAAAACTAGGTCAAAGGTCATAACCCCCAAAAGGCACATCTACACCCCCTAAGGGATGTGTGTATGCAATATGAAAGCAATCTGGCTAACGGTTTCAGAGATATCGTCCGGAAATGAAACACGGACACACGGCCGCACGGCCAGACATGGTGATGACTTTGTGGGCGAGGGATAAAAATGCATATAATTGAGGACATCATTTAAAATTGTGGTATATGATACAACAATACATATTACTATAATTTTTTATTGCAAATTATCGACCCGATTATTTAATTAGTGGGCGGGGGCCCTAGGGTAGTGGTTAGCACCGCTGCCTTTCACGCCAGAGTTCGGGGTTCGGTTCCCGGTCTCGGCGTTAGAAAGAAACAAAATTGTTTCTTCCCCATCCACGTGTGAAAGTCAGTATTGTGGGGAGCCTCCGTGACCGAGAGGTAGCGTGCTCGGCCTCAGACCGCCAGGGCTCGAATTTCGAATCCTGTGTCTGGAGGACAGTGTCATCACAATCATCTCACCATCCTCAGGAGGTTCTCCTGGCCCAGTTTAGCCTATATGTGCACAAAGGTGGCCTAAAGCCCGATTCATTTCATTTAATTAGTGCATGTTTGTAATCTTCTCGAAATTTCAGTTTTTGAACAAATACAAAGTAATCAGAAACAATGGAGCCGTTTCTTCTAAAATCATACAATCACAGCGAGAATAAATATCAAGATTGATCACAATAGTTGGAATTTCTATGACAACTCAAAGGCGTTAGGTCAAAATATAACAAGAGGCCAAATGCTGCCAGCCATCGTGAAAGAAATACAAAAGGTACATCCAGGCCTACACCTACTGGGTGATGCAAGTGTGAGATATGAAAGGAATCCTCAAGATGTTTCAAAAATATGCTCTGTAAATGGTACTTTTAGTCAGTCTTCAAGGCAAAAGGTACTTCTACACCCCCTAAGTGATGTCTGTGCGCAATATCATATGATAGTTTAAAGTTATTATACCCCGGAAGGTACATAGTGTGGAATGGGTTTCCCAGATAAGCTGTGGACAGATGTCCGAGATGACTTATTCTCAGCCCCCTAAAGAGTTACAATAATAGGTAGATGGTTTAGCATTGATTAAAATGTGGTTGCCTCATTACCTCCAGACCGTGCCTCAATACTCTCAGTGTTGATCGTGGGCCTCTTCCACATAATGTGTAAAGCTGTGGTGTATCCTCATTGGCCAAATCAGCAATCTACACGGAAAAATATAAAGCACAACTGTTTTAATCAAAATAAGTTCTGGTGTTGCAGATGTAGGTATTTCAAGTGCCTTATCAATGTCAAGATGGATAAAATAATTGTCTCCAAACACATTGAAATTCAAAATATGATAGGAAATACATGATTTTTGTATTTTTACAACAAATGATCAGTGGAAGATCTGGTTATATTTTTAAAATGAAAAAGTAGAAAAAAATACTTCACGGCACCTGTGTGTGCATTATTGGGGAAAGGCTCTCCATCTCGTCAACAAGCACCAGATTCTTCAACGGACGTGGAGCAAAGAAGAAAGTGTCACCTTCTTCCAGCGGCATAGCACTGCTGAATTCAGGCTCATCATCATCATCTCCCAAATGTGCAATCTGATATAAGTAGCTGTAAAACAGAAACAGAATCTTAGGACAAGTCTTGTTTTCACAAAAACATGGCGCTACATTCATTCATTTAACAAATTTCCTATTTATCACTTCAAATCATCTTCATCCACTACAATTCGTGTGTTGTAATTGATGGAGATTACAGGCTTGAAAGGATTAAAAATACATCTGATAAAAGACAAATGTGATTGATGGTCCATCATTCTATTGAAAAATCACTGAGCTAAGACCAATACTTTTTTTGACAAGGACATTGTCAAATTGTCAATTGTAGTCAATTTGTCGAAAAAAAACTAAACAGTAATGAACACCTTTTTTCAAAATTACCCCACAGAATTGACTGCACATGAATAAACTCACTGATTGCCAAATTCTGATGCTATGAAGAGAAAGCCAGTCTTGAGAACACACATAGACGTAGCCACTGTAACTGTATCAAAATACTTCAATCGGATTTCTGTCACCTACAAAAGACATAACATTCTCGAAAAGTTGTCTTGGATTAATCACAAAACAAAACACAAATTTTACAATTAAAACGTGGGAAGTAATTCAAATTATCATTATTATTTCTCTGGGAATGGAAAGTACAACAGGATTAGAGTATTTTAGCAATTATTCATTCAATGATCAAGAAATTAATTTTAAAAATCACAAAAGTAACAATTGCACAATTATTAAAAGAAACGTCTAGAAATGTGGTTTCAACACAGCAACTTACCATATCTTCATCAGTTTCCAGTGTTATTTTAAAGATGTCACCTTGCTCAGTTTGCGCCAAAAAGAAGAACATTGACTGAAAAGAATTAAAATGTTTACAAATCTCAAAATCAGAGTCACCAATTCACAACACGACACAGCTATGCACAAAGTAACAAATATACAATGAAATTTTTCTCATGAAACCCTGACATAATACGTGATGACACTACAGTAAGCTTTGTCAAGCAAAGTTCTGATAGGAAAGACTTTATCAACCATAGCCCACTAATTCGGTTAACCTCTTAGGCGCTAAGCACAACTACTAGTACTAGTCCTTTTTCATTAAGTTTTATTATCTGGAATTACTGATATATATCGGGAGTTAAATTTCACAAAACACACAAATTTTCAGTCACTAGTGACTGAAAATTTAAAGTGAATATTTCAGTGATCTAAGCCTGTAAGGGTTAAACAAATATGAATAATTTTCACCAACATGTTGTGGGTCAATCTTTCCAAATAACCGACCAGACATGTCTGGTAAAACACTGGTATGTCCGGAAAAATAACCAACTACATTGGACCTATATTCTACGAAACGTTTATTTTTTTGTCAGTTTTTGTGATCCCAAAGAAAGAATCGGCCATTAACCACCTGCTACCCAGTGAAATTTTTTTTTGGTCTGGTAAATTTCAAGTTCACAGAACGCAGTGTCCAGTGAAATTTGTAGCTTAGTGGGAAAGATTGATGTAAAGGGACTAGTGAAAAAAAATATTAGTAATTACGCCTAATGATAATCAAAATTATAAGGAAATTTCAGAGAAAAAGATTGTCTGATGTTATTCGACCACCCATGGCCATTATACGGCCACCCTGGCTCACTAACACCATTTGCTCTACCTGCTAAATAGCCGACAATGGCACACTTCAACCATCATCTTGCACAATATAACAGGACCATACAAACAAAAAGTTTCAATAGCAGTATACTTGACATAGCAAACCGATGCCCTAATAGAAGCTACTATAGTATTTTTTAAAATGTTTTTTTTTCAAATCCTATAAAAAGACAAGTTTAAATATAGATGAAACTCATCACATCGGCTGATCATCGGCGTACTAATAAAAACAGGGTGGACGTGCGCAATCACAAGAACAAAATCAGTACAGGATAACCCAGAGCCTAGCCCGTCGGGCTCGTTGGTATGGCGCTGGCAACATCATGTATGAGACTAGACCAATAATATTTTATGGTAAAAAAAGTTTTTAAACCATTTTGCCTCCCTGCTTTTAAAATTGTGATTGATACAACTTTCCTGTCTCTAAACCAAGACAAAGTTGCTGTTGTTAAAAGCTGTGAATTTTCACGACATGATGGGTTATACATTTATATATGCTTTCATATTGTGAGGTATATCATTAATTGATAACCAGTTTAAATATTGTCTGATGTCATTCGACCACCCATAGCCATTATACCGGCCACCCTGGCTCACTAACACCACTTATTCTACCTGCTAAATAGCTGACAATGACACACTTCAACCATCATCTTGTACAATATAACAGGATGATACATAACAATTATGGAGATGGGCAATTGAAAAATGTTGTTCCCATATTTGAAATAAATACTGTGAATCTGGGAATTTTCATGTGTTTAGATTTCCACGAATTTCTGATCTTGGGACATTAAACTTTAGAATTCGCGAATTATCAATTTCGCTGATAGGTACCACTATTATAAAAATAATTTTGTGATATTCCTAAATTTGCCATCCTCACGAAAAATTAAAACCTCGTAAATAAAAGCATCCCTTTGTTTGGATTTAAGATATCCAAATTTTGTCATGGGTTGATTATCCTTGTGTGAGCCATCATATTCGGTTCATATTTATGGTCCAGCTATTCATTGTTTTCATTAATTTTTTTTCATTGTTTTTGTATAAATCACGCTCCTAAACAGACATTTATAAATAGTTCCATAAAATTAATCAGCTCATTGCCTGACATTGTTGAGCATGTGCACCAAACAAAAAGATATGTTGGAATTGTTTCTCAAATGCGCTAAAGAAAACCAAAGGGATGATGGGGATAAAAATCTTCATCAGAGTAGACCTATAAAATTTTGCTCTTTAAGTTATAAAAAACAAACAAATAGATTTGCTGCCATTTACAAAAAAAATAACTATGGCGGCTCATGTGGAATACAGTAAGCAGCCCACATATGGCGAGGGATGTTTAATTAGAACTTATGTATTAGTGACTAATAGTAATATTGTCTGATGTTATTCGACCACCCATGGCCATTATACCGGCCACCCTGGCTCACTAACACCACTTGTTCTACCTGCTAAATAGCTGACAATGCTTTACTCTTAGCATTATCTTGCACAATATAACAGGAGAATAAAAACATGAGGCGACCAATTAAAATATGTTGCAAATTAGTTAGGTAGTTATTTGGCAACAAACATGAAATCAGCCCTCTGTTACAGCTAGTCAACCAATTTGAATTTAATATATATCCAAATTTTGTAATAGGGTACCTTTGTTCAATGCAAGTTATGTCATGGGCCAGCCTCTGCCTCTGCATGTATTTCTCCCTTTTTTGGAATACCCCCAGGAAGGCAATGTATAAAAAGTTTAAATTGAGGCATCTATTCCATTGTGTTGATTTGTTTATACAAACTTAAGACACCATTCCAGACAAGAGAAGCCTAACTTTAGCCAAAATTTGATAAGTTTTTTTTTATTTTGTCAATAAAATCATCAGGTCTGTGGGTTGGTAGGGTTACAGTAAACAACAACTTTTTCATGCCTAGGAATATAGTTCAATCTATTTCAAATTGTCACATGGAAAAAATTTGGGATTTACAGACACCTGAAGATTATCTGGCATTGTTCGACCATCTATGGCCATAACACTGGCCATCTTGGCTCACTAACACCAATTATTCTACCTGTGAATTGCTGACAATGGTAAACTTGAATCATTATCATACCGAATTCAGCAGGAAAAAATGACTATAGCTTTACAAAATATATGCAATTGCACTATGTGTGGCAACAAACAAAATGAATAATCTGAGCCAGATTGGTGAATCAATCTTCCCGCAAGTTCATAAAAACACTGTAGACTTGAACAATCCTTCTGCCTATGTAACAGGATTAGATGAAAATTATTGTAGCTCTGAAAAATAATAATACTATTAGTTTGAAAATACATGTTGGACCCAAATAGTACACACCTTTGTTTTATGAGCAGCATTACAAACAAATATCATGCCTCTCTCAGGATCATCCAAATCATTCTGTGAAACAAATGATTAAAATTAGATCAGTGGTTTTATAACTCAATATGTAGTAGTTTAAACCTTCCAAAATTAAAACAAGAGCACACTCGATAATAGCCCGCCACCGAATTATGATAAAGAAAGTAAAGACGAATGTCATCACGTAAATAACAACCCAAGATATAAATGGTATGTTAAACCAGCCGCTTTTCAAGTTATCGCGCCCACAAGGTCAAATTATGGATTAAAATAAATGTGAAAAATCGCAATAAGTCGACCATTTGGATTTTTTTACAGGCCATTATTGAGCTTGTCCAAGAACTGCTTATTAGTAACATGCATAACAAACTTAAAGAGGATACTTGTGAAAATGTTGAAGTTATCGCGCCTACAAGGTCAAATTATTGACGTAAAATGAGAAAAATCGCAATAAATCGGCCATTTTGAATTTTTTTTCAGCCATTATTGAACTTGTCCAAGAACTACTTATTAGTAACATGCATAACAAATTTGAAGAGGATACGTGAAAAACTTTTCAAGTTATCGCACCCACAAGGTCAAATTATTGACGTAAAATGAGAAAAATCACAATAAATCGGCCATTTTTTTTTTTTCAGCCATTATTGAACTTGTCCAAGAACTAGTTATAAGTAACATACATACCAAATTTGAAGAGAATATGTGAAAAACTTTTCAAGTTATCGCACCCACAGGGTCAAATTATTGATGTAAAATGAGAAAAATCGCAATAAATCGGCCATTTTTTTTTTTTTCGGCCATTATTGAACTTCTCCAAGAACTACTTATTAGTAATATGCATAACCAATTTGAAGAGGATATGTGAAAAACTTTTCAAGTTTTCGCGCCCACAAGGTCAAATTATTGACGTAAAATGTGAAAAATCGCAATAAATCGGCCATTTTTTTTTTTTTTTCGGCCATTATTGAACTTGTCCAAGAACTACTTATTAGTAACATGCATAAACAATTTGAAGAGGATATGTGAAAAACTTTTCAACTTATCGCGCCCACAAGGTCAAATTATTGAATTAAAATGTGAAAAATCGCAATAAATCGGCCTTTTTTTTTTTTCCGCCATTACTGCACTTGTCCGAGAACTGGTCATTAGTAACATGCATAACAAATTTGAAAAGGATATGTGAAAAACTTTTCAAGTTATCGCGCCCACAAGGTCAAATTATTGACGTAAAATGTGAAAAATCGCAATAAATCGGCCATTTTTTTTTTTTTTCCGGCCATTATTGAACTTGTCCGAGAACTGGTCATTAGTAACATGCATAACAAATTTGAAAAGGATACGTGAAAAACTTTTCAAGTTATCGCGCCCACAAGGTCAAATTATTGACGTAAAAGGTGAAAAATCGCAATAAGTCGGCCATTTTAAAATTTTTTTCAGCCATTATTGAACTTGTCCGAGAAGTGGTCATTAGTAACATGCAAAACAAATTTGGGAAGGAAACATGAAAAACTTTTCAAGTTATCGCGCCCACAAGTAAATGTTAACGCCGACGACGCCGAACTTCAATTGCAATAGCCCACCTTTTTTAATTAAAATTAAAAGGCGGGCTAAAAAGTGTCAGACATAAATTCACATGCAATTCAATGGGTACAAGATAGTAAAGAAAAACATTCTGCAAATAACCCTCTTTCTGCTGGGCCCATTTACATTGCAAACTAGGTTCAACCAATAGACATTGCATTTGAAGTAAATTAATCTGTTTATCAAACTATCAAACAAAGAAATTATTTTTCAAAAGAGAACATTGTCCCTCACTTGAATGAATGGAAACAGAAATTTTAGTAGAGCAAGGGTTAAAAAGTAGTTATTTAAGTACAAGATATTTGAAACTAAAGAAACTTTAATTTTAAAAATTAATTCCAGTCAAAAAATACTCTTTAACCACTTATCAAATAGTATGCTCATTTGCATCCAACAAGCTTGATAAAGAATCTGAAATCAACGAGATTAAAATTTAATAATAATATTCTCACATCCAGGTCCTGCATCAACTTGGCAGCTTTGAGTTGTGGATTAAGGGACAACTTGGGAGTATTCATTTGAAAACTCCCATTAAATGCCAGGGATTTTTGCATAGTGTAAAACTATGCAAGTTTGGCCATTTACTAGCAAAATATGTATACATGAATGATAATGATAAGTGTGAGTCAAACATTCAAGAAAAAAATGAAGTTTTCCCCGCATTCTTACCCTGCGTCTAGGAATAGGACATCTGATATCAGGCTGATCACCAAAGTTTTTATAAGTTATATAATTTTCCGAACAGATCAGCACTCCACTTGGTCCTTCATTGCCACCAGGAACTACAACAATAAGATATGCTTCATGCAAACATTGACAACGCAGAAGCAGGGGGTGGGAGTAGATAATTATTCTAAAATTGAAAAGAATATTGCCTACTAGAGAGGCTTCGTCACGCAACTCCGCGCCCGCTGGGGGGAGAGCACGAGGCAAACTCCCGTTCGTTTTTCATCTGCGGTGGCTTGTAAAGGACAAGTGAAATACTTGATTAATTAGAATATTAAAGTGTAATTTTTTTTACTAAATTTTTTTTAAAAGACGTCTGAAATTCGTCTGTAGACGGAAATGATCACCCCTGCAAAAGTAATCACCATAATTCTCCAATCGCTTGTATTAGGCTACTCAACATAGCAAATGACGAGAACGGTTTATTGCTTATGATTTCTGAGGGAACAGGTCTTATTCATCTGTAAAAAATTCAGCAAAAAATAGAAATTTGTATCTATAGTAGGATTCACAACAGCTCTGGTGAATGATTTCGACTTATTTCTCAACAGATCTTGTCAAAAAAAATTATTATCAACCAAATCTCATGGAATTTTGTAAGCACTATTTTCAAGTCATGTAGCTATCCCCCTGATACATATTCTTATAAAAACTTCATGGATTTAATAGATTTATAAAGGGAGAAATTTACTAAATGTCATAGAGAGAACTTTCAAACTATACAATCTTCATGAACAATTTGTTCAGGGTATTCGCTGTATGACAAAAAAATAGTCTTTAATAGTCAACTATCATTAAAATTGGAATACAATTGACTGACTAATTAGCAAAATCATTCAAACTCACCACTAATGAGAAAATTTGCATGCTCCTCTAGCTGTTCTGAGTACTTTCTAACAACATGATTGAGACCAAGATCAAGTTCATAATATGTAAGCATCTGCTGAGTGGTTTGTGAAGCCTCACCAGTGTGGTCTGCATCAGATTCCTACAAACAACACATACAAATACCACATATCACATACAAAGTGATTTTCCGTTTCAAAAACGACTCTTTTCAATTTCGGACAACTTTTGTCTCATTTCTGTTTCTGCTTTCACTGATGAAAAATTACTGTAGAATGGCTGGGATCTCAAACATGTTTTATTGAAGTTATGTGACTAACTGTAAACTCTTCAACTTCATATATTTATTGTAATAAATGCTGAAGTTACAGGCAAATGGGCCCTTAAGAACCCCCCCCCCCCTGAATACCTCTGTTTCTGATTGCAGGACCCCAATATTTAACAAGAGGCCTGAAGTTCTATATCATCCCCCGCCAGAAATTAGGTTAGTCGACTTGTGGTGGCCATTTTAAATTTCAGTAAAATCACCTGCACATTTCCAGATGGTGGGTAATGTGATTGTACAATGTGAATTATTACTGACTTCAATTTTTCAGTTTTTGCGCTTACAAACAAATATTAAGTTTATCCATGGCGGCCATTTTGAATTTCAGTGAAACCTTAAAAAAAATCACTTGTACATCTCCATATCGTGGGGAATGTGATAGTAAAATTTGATTAATTTCACGGCTTTGAGTGTTTGCGTCCACAATTTGACCTCTGGCGGCCATTTTGAATTTTGGCAGCATCTTTAAAAAATCACTCGCACTCCCCATGCTGCTAGAAATGTGATAAAAATTTCAAAAAAAATTGACCAAACAATTTTTTTGAGTTTAAATTAAAGTCTGTGGCGGCCATTTTGAATTTCAGTGAAACCTTGAAATAGTCACCTGCACATCTCCATATTTTAATTAATTGTATGTTTCCCGTAACACTTTTTAGAAATAGGGTAGGTAGGTCGGTTTTTTTTTTTGGCTTTATTTTTTTATTTTTCGCTACACCTTATTAGGTGATGCACATGTTGGTTATTTTTGTGCAGCAAAGCAAACTAATTCTGCATAAACAGTACCGTTTTTCATACCGTGCGCTTATCAGAATGCTGAAAAATTAGGGTCGACACCTGAAATTGGGGTCGGTCGGTTTTGGCCTTGTGGGGAATGTGATAGTAAAAATAGAATAATTTCTGACTTTTAGCGCCCACAAATTTTTTTAGAGTTGACTTCTGGCGGCCATTTTGAATTTCTAAAAAAAATCACTTGCACATCCCTATGTGGCTAGGAATGTCATGCTAAAATTTCAAAAAAAATTGACCAGTAGTTTTTGCGCCCACAAGAAAACGTGAAGCCGGACAGAATCCTGGCACAACTAAAATCCCCTCCCCCTCTACAAATTTTGGGACTCTTGGAAAAACCATTTCAGATCTTCTTATCCACTATTTCTGCCGTGTTCCGCGATCGCGGTAATACGATAAATCACAGGCCCTGACTAAGCTCCCATTAAAAGTAAATCTCGCAAATATCAAATACTGTATTTTGCTGTGTATAGTGCACACCTTTTCGTCTGCTTTTGACTATACACAGAAAAGTACAATTTATTGAAAGCACAATTTATTGATTTTGTTGATCTTCTTTCCAAGTTGTTTTTTGCCAGGCATAAAGTCACTATTTGTTACATAAACGCATATTACCATAAAATTACAACCACATATTTTTTTGTTTTAAATCTGAAAGGAAGCTGTATTAAAAATCAAAAAGTGGCATGAATTCTGTTCAAAATATGTGATATGGTGCAAGAGTGCTTAACCCTTAAAGCAATGAAATATGTAAACCAAGAGGCCAAATGTTTTTTAAAATATTATATCATAATAATTGCCTTATGTTAGCTCTCTCCACTTCATTTGAATACCTATATTATAGGTCTATGACCCTGCACTGGAAGGGTTTAAATAAAAGGACTAACAAAGATTTAAAGCTGGTCCCTGCACTGAAAAGGTTTAAATAAAAGGACTAACAAAGAAAATATGTTACCTCGTAGTCAATTTCAAGACAAGCAAATGTAGGGTTTTCAAAACCAACATCCACCCCTACTATATGATAAACCAATGTGTTGGATTTGTGTGCTTCAAGTGGAGAGGAGATTGTTAGGCGTGCTTGTGCATCTCTGTTCAGGATATAGACAAGTTTCTGCTTTTCAACAGCGCCTGTGAATCAAATAAATTATAATGAACTATATAATATAGTAAACTATATGAAAAATACATATTTCAAACAAATCCCATTAATACTTAGCTGATTAACCTATAAGGCACTAATGTAGACTATGGTGTGGCTAAAGTGTCTAAACCTTCACAGTTCACTGACTATTCTAGTGTGAATATACCGTATATCCCCGTGTATAATACTGTGACGGGTTACTTGCATCTCACCAGGGTAAAATCTACAAATAGTAAGAAATATTCCAAGGGCAAAATCCAACGTTAAAATCTGACGTAAAATCGAGCAAAATCGCAGAATCTCGAACCTCGGAACAAAATGTTTAAAGATAGTAAAGAAAAGTAAAATTAAACCCCGAATGAAAACATGACGACCTAATTATACATTAGCCCGAGCGGTCAAAGGATGGATGCACAAAAAGGCTACATGCTGCCACATAGAAGAAAAGTTAACGCTAAAAGTTAACGGCATTATAATTATTTATAACAAAATTAATTCCTCAAAGAGAAAATATCAGGACTGACACCAGATGCCTTAAGGACATCAATCTCAAACAATTAGCTGAACGGAAAATCTAACTAACGTCCAAAATATCGGATCACCCGAATGAAGTAACAACCAAAGAATGAATCCAAACACACGCATGAATTAATCACAACCATTTCTTTGAAAATACAACTTTAATTAGTCTAGAAAAATAACAATAATATCCACAATAAATCAGGTTTGATCAGCATGAATATCAAAAATCAGTCATGAGCTATATATCAAAATGATTAGAAATTACACATGAAATCAATATGGCAAACAGATAATATCACTTTTGAGCTAGCTAAAATCACTTGGATTATTTACAATGATTATCACAAACGCTGATTGCTGCTCAACACATTTGACCAATAAAAATATACGTAAACCCTCTCGTTCCCACGTGTCAATCTCTGTCAATAACCGAGACCTGGGAACCAAACAGTCAGACTATACCACTCATATAACATAAACCCTCTCATCCCCACGTGTCAGTAACTATACTGACAGCCGGCGACGAAACAGTCAAACTTCAGTTATACACTGTTACACAACACACTACTTTCAATATAGTTGAAAGTCAAATAATAATAGAAGAGAGATAGGAGCTTAGAATATAAAATGTAAAGTAAAATTTTGTAACAATAAATATAATTGTATCAAACACACTCTGCTGAGGTAAAATGTTATATTATGACAACTAAAAGGTACGGGCTATTGGAAAGCAGCTTAGGCGGAGACAGGTGAATGAACCTAAACTCTATCCTAGTGCAATGTCCCCGACATTCAACACCTCACCCACAACATAGCAGGCGCCGCTGTCCAGCAAATCCAGTATTGCCGAGCGAAAGAAACTAGAGCTCACGCGGAACAAACCCAGGTACACAATCGTACGGTCAACCAAGACTATCTTCGCCGTCAAAGAAGCCTATCGAACTTTCCTCCAATTAATCGCCATGAACCCACAGTAATAACATATGGAAAAAATATCACCAAGGAGTAACACTGGTAGTTACTACCACACAACTGTAAATAAAATAAAATAAACAAAATAATACTATAATTTAGTAGAAGTCGTCTCCTAGAACACCAAAAGTAGAAAAAATGGAAGGGGAGGCCTACATCACAACGACATCGCATCGCTTCATCACATCAACCTAGGGAATATCATCACTCTTCACTGCAGTTGGCCTGTCACTGCACATCACTGGGAAAAAATGTGAAACCTAAATAAAAGAAAGAGTTCCTGAAATCAAACTTGCCTGAAAACCCTATAACATGCATCAACATTCCTACTCCAACTCTGGGTACCAACCCTACTTCAGAACCTTGCATGCAACGAATTATAGCTCGCCAGGGGAGTCAACACAAAAAACCATACTCTTGGTTTCTGCTAAAGAAAAGGGTAAAAATGGGAGATTTCACCTGTAACCAGGCTGAAAACCGTGTCAACAATAAAATGAACCTAGCCCAACTTTTGAAGTTACAAGCTATATCAAAATCAACATTATACTCAAGGTTCAACCTACTTCTTGTCTTGAGTCCACTTCACTTATGTCTTCACAAAATCAAGGAGTAAAAATAATAGAGAGAGGAGATGACTCGAGTCTGTTGGTACTGCTAGTGCTACTGTAAAGTTAAATACAACCTTCTCTCACCAACAGGCCAGTCAGAACTTACTGCCTGCTGCTGCTACTAATATCAATACAACCTGCCCCCACTAACAGACTAGTCAGAACTCCCTGTTGCTGCTAGTATAAAATCAACCTTCCCCCACTAACAGACCAGACAGAACTGATTCTGAATGCTGTGTCAGCTGGTTTTATCCAGTGGGGAGGGGGTGGGGAAATACTCTCTAAGCCCCAACTAATACCACATTTAAACATAATAAAGTTACAAGACAATACCTAAAATGCCTCCTTATCTAAAATAGAATTACTGTAAAACTTTCATAGTAATTGATCACGTTTTAAGAAAAATAATCTATTTCAACTCTACCCACAATCATACAAATTGCGCAATAACTACAAAAATAATCATATACCTTCCTTCAAATGACACCAAATTATGCAGAAAATACAAGTTGTCAACATTAACCACTGATATCATTAAATCAAGTAATAATCACACATTATTATACCACCGAGTTCGAAACTTGAGCTTATTTAATTTCAAAGTTATACACTCCCAAAGTTACAAAAACACAATCAAAATATTGACAAAATGAATGATCGTCATCTCCCTCAACAGGCTGACATGCGCTGGTTGGGAGAATATGAAACGGTTAGGAGAATATGTAACTCTTTATTATGACATCGTTAAGAAATGACAACAGGTAAAAATCCAAAACAACTTCTAAACAAGACTACATAAGTCCAGGAGCTCCCGCTCCGAATTAGAATTTGATTTAAGCAATTTTGAATAGGGTTATTAAAATCAAGACGCAAGACAACTAGGTCTAAGAAGCCCAGTCTAAGAGCAAGATAAGAACTAGACAGTCTGTCAGAGATTGCAAACCTCCATTGAAATTAATGATCCTAATCAGTATCCCAGTAATGGTCTACCTATCTGGCATGGTTTACCCGATATCAGGCCAATCGAGTTAACTAATAGCTGATTTACGGTCATTTTGAATTCGATATAAATTAGTTAAAAACTTAGGGTGCATCCTCCCCCGAAACCTCAAATTTTGTTTTATAGTAATGGACTAACATCTAACACAGTTTGCAAAATATTGGGCATGTGAAAGTAAATAATGGCCGATAGGGGGCCATTTTGAATTTGATCGAGTCAGAATTTTTCAAGATGCATCCTCAGCTGAAATCTCACATTTCATTCTATAGTAATCGTCTAGCTATCTAGCACTGTTTACCAAATATCGGCCATGTGAAAGTGAATAATGGCCTAAAGGCGGCCATTTTAAATTTGATCAAGTCAAAATTTTCCAAGATGCATCCTCAGCTGAAATCTCACATTTCATTCTATAGTAATGGTCTAGCCATCTAGCACGGTTTACCAAATATCGCCCATGTGAAAGTGAATAATGGCCGATAGGAGGCCATTTTGAATTTGATCAAGTCAAAATTTTTCAAGATGCATCCTCTCCTGAAATCTCACATTTTGTTTTATAGTAATGGTCTAGCCATCTAGTACGGTTACTAAAAACCGGCTATGTGAAAGTGAATAATGGCCGATAGGCGGCCATTTTGAATTTGATCGAGTCAATTTTTTTCAAGATGCATCCTCTCTTGTAATCTCACATTTTGTTTTATAGTAATGGTCCAGCTATCTAACACGGTTTACCAAATATCAGCAATGTGAAAGTAAATAGTGGCCGAAAGGCGGCCATTTTGAATTCGATTGAGTCGAAACTTTTTAAAAGGCATCCTCTCTCGAAACGTCACATTTTGTTTTATAGTAATGGTCTAGCTATCTAGCACGGTTTACCTGATATCAGACCTATCGAGGTAAATAATGCTGATTGTCGGCCATTTTAAATTCGTAAGTTAAAAATTTTCAGGGTGCATCCTCCTCCGAAAACTCACGCTTTGTTTTATAGTAATCAGGTGGTCTAGCCATCTAGCACGGTTTACCAAATATCAGCCATGTGAAAATGAATAATGGCCGAAAAGGCGGCCATTTTAAATTTGATCAAGTCAATTTTTTTCAAGATGCATCCTCATCTGAAATCTCACATTTCGTTTTACAGTAATGGTCTAGCCATCTAGCACGGTTGACCAAATAACGGCCATGTGAAAGTGAATAATGGCCGATAAGCGGCCATTTTGAATTTTATCGAGTCGAATTTTTTCAAGATGCATCCTCTCCTGAAATCACACATTTTGTTTTATAGTAATGGTCTAGCCATCTAGCACGGTTTACCAAATAACGGCCATGTGAAAGTGAATAATGGCTGATTGGCGGCCATTTTAAACTTTGACAAAATTAATTTTTTCAAAATACATCCTCTCCTGAAGCCTTACAATTTGTTTTATAGTAATGGTGTAGATATCTTGAGCGGTTTTCATGATATTCCACAATATCAGGCCTGTTGAGGTGAATAATGGCTGATAGGCGGCCATTTTGAATTTTATCAACTTCAAATTTTTCAGGATGCATCCTCTCCTGAAACCTTACAATTTATTTGATATTAATGGTGTAGCTATCTTGAGCGGTTTTCATGATATTCCGCAATATCAGGCCTGTCGAGGTGAATAATGGCCGATAGGCGGCCATTTTTAATTTTATCGACCTGAAATTTTTCAAGATGCATCCTCTCCTGAAACCTCACAATTTGTTTTATAGTAATGGTGTAGCTATCTTGAGCGGTTTTCATGATATTCCGCAAAATCTTTCAGTCGGATTTACCGATGTTATAAATTAGGTCAAAGTGCTGGGTCAACTTTAACGTCAAGGTCCAAAAACCTGAAAAGGCACAACTAGGGACCTTAGAGAACATGTATGTGCAATATGACTGTCATCGGCCCAGTACTTTTCGAGATCTGCTCCGGAAACGAAGTGCGCGTCAAAACGTCTAAATAGGTCATAGTTCTGAACCAGAAGTAGGTCAAAGTTCAAATACCCCAAAAGGCACAACTAGACCCCCTAGGGGTGCTGTGTGTAAAATTTGAAGACAATCGGACAAGTACTTTTAGAGATATGCTCCGGAAACGAATTGTTTACGGACGGCCCAACGGCCCGACGCCGTCACATCATCATTTTCTCCTCTGCAACCTTGCGTATTGAATTCAGATTAAAAATATTTCAACCCGTCCATTAGCCACCTGGAAGTAACCCACATACCAAAAATTGTTATCCTAGCTTATTTTCTCACAAAGTTATAGGCAAAAGAAGAGGCCAAAAAAAAACGGAGGTAGAATCCATAGCTCCCTTCGCTCACCTACGGTGACGGCGGGAGCTAAAAATCGCAGATTTCGGACATTGATCTTACTTCCTAGGTGAGTTATACAATAATGTACCTTACAAAAACAACAAAACTGTAGATTATTATTTGGCTATATATATATTGATTATATATATATATATATATAGTGCCCGCCCATTTATAAAGCACGGGTTTTTATAAGCACTCGCCGCAAGTGCGCCACGGCAACCGTTTATAAACGACTGGACCGGTAGTTGTAGTTTTAGTAGTAGTAAAGCATTGCTTTACGTCACTTTTCGCCACAAAAGGTCTTTTAAGTGATATTGTAATACGATAAAAACGTTGTAGTCAATTGATGAGATGAATGATGTACAGATGATGATGTGAGGGTGGGGGTGATAGGACATGGTAGGTTATTGAGAGCGTTTTCGCTCGCACGATAAGGGGTTCGGGGCATGTCTAGGGGATCTACCAGACATGCCCAGACGGCCGGAGACTTGGGTTTCGCTGTGCAATTTAATGCTGAAACATTTCGCGCAGCTCCGCTATCCTCGGGTCAGATAGTCCCCAGAGTAACAATAGGAAGGATAATTCCCTCTGGGGAACTCCATTCATCCCACGTGAGAGATGTCAAACACGCTATTGCCGGTTATTTAAGGCTACCACAGCCTACACCAGCGCCAACAGTGATGCCAGAGCTGCATATTAGCACCGCAGTTGAGCGGTGTACAAATTGCTGACCCCATGGACAACAAATCATCACACTTTAAATAGAAATAGTTTACTGTTAACGCTACGCCTATGTTAATTCCTGGTAAACTACGTGCATCAGATCACGCGGCGAGTTGTTGTGTAACGCACTAGGCAGGTGAGGCTGTTAAAATACCACCTGAGACGCGGTACTCTTGAGCCCCATAAGTACACACCAGTGATCAAGCAGCGTGATGACGTAGGCTCATTAGCACATACTAAATACTCAGCTAATTGTGACATCTGCAATTAAAATGCCAGCAAACACGAGAATCTCACCCAATGTTAGATTAATATTGGTCCAGCGTCGCAGACGGTGGACCAATAATGATCCAACGACACACTAGAGAAAAATGGCCTAATGAGTCATCTGTGGACATCTTATGGATTTTTCATACATATATCCCTCCATCCATTCATAAAATAAAACCCGAAGAAGCCAAGCACATTTATTTGTCAACCCTGAATGGTACAACTGCTACTGAAAGATGTAGAATAACGGTGAGGTTATAATGTTGTGGTTAATTCTTGTTAGTGACGATATGTAATACAATCATGTCAAATTCAGTCACTTTGAAGAGGGAATTACGGTAAATATTAACATCTCAAGGTAAATATAAATAAAATGTCTGGGTGATGAACTAAACTCGTCTATGGGTGAGTTTATTAACCATTGACCCGCAAGCACTAATACAGTCATTTATAATCTGATTATCAGATTAAATCACTGTTATTGAAAAAGAAATGTGTGTTTAAAATTTGCAAATGTTTGGTCTCAAATTAAACAAATATAAGTAATTGAGGTTGTAGGTCGCGGTAGTGAGGTACAACCTGAAGTGTGTGAAAAATCAAATAAGATCTTATTTAGCGTTCTAAGGTTAACACACCAAAGTGTATTAACACTTACACTGAAGTTGTCTTTTTAAATGCGCACGACCCATTTCAAGTCCTGATAAATAAAACATTACAAACTTCAGCTGGATTTCAATTATCTAGTTATGCTATAGTAAGCAATCTTGAATCGAAGAAACGAAAAAACTTTTAGTGTGGGAACATTAGTCTCATTGTAGATCATCAAAGTGATCCAGCTATCAGACAGGGAGCTGACATTGGGTTCATAACAATATATAATTGAATTAATAGACGAGGTAAAACGTAGTCTTGAATCGGGATATCTCCTGTCTAATTAAAGACAACCGGTCTAATATTTTCCGGTTTCAGATCACAGGGCCAATACGTTTCCTGAGTGGCCAAATCGTCCAACATAACGATGTTAACATAGAGCGGCACGGCCCTCAGATGCGCCTGGACGGACAATAATTACCCCCCCCCCCCCCTCGAGGCCGCCCCCGCAGTGGAAAAGACGGTTTTGGCCACTTCTTGTAAAATCTAAAAGCTGTTTTATCAACCGTCGTATTCCATTTTCTATTAAATGCGACAAAAGCACCCTTGAATCCCCCGGAAGGCGGCATTTCCGGAGTATGACCATAACCGGTGCGCAGCAAACCAAGGCGCTGGGTGAATTATGTGCCAACGTCGGACGTCGTTGGCACATCATTCAACCAGCGTCTCGTGTCAGCTGTCTAGGTATAAGCCCACTCTTCTGCCCATCTGTGACAATCAGCTATAAAATATTTGACTGTTCACGGTGAGTGAGACAAACCCAGGTGTGGCGGCTTTAGCGAGGTTCAATCCATGATCCGCGTCAGCACTGGCAATTTGCTGTAAAGTGTCCGCCATTTTTTTCTCGTGCCAGGGGAGTTTGTCTGCTTTTCACCAGATTAAAAACACCATCCACGGTTCGTATAAAGAATAAAAAACACCGTTTTTACTATAATCCTCGGTGGGAAAACACCACACATAATCTGCAAGTTACTAAAAGAGATCCAGCCGAATATAAAATGTCTATAATTGTACAGTACGCCCGACAATCTGAGACGCTGATCGAATGCTGGTGTAATGGTGGGCCACCGTCAGTGACAGAGGTACAGCATTACCCCAGCATTGGGTTACCGTGTGTGTGCTTAGGGGTAGTGGGGCTCAGGTGGCGGTTGCCGGCGGCTTGACGTGGCAGTCGGCGGGCGGGGTGTGAAGGCGGAGGTTTAGCAATCCCCGGCATTTCCTGCGACACCATCTGCCTGCTTAACCCGCCTACTAGGGGATCCACATCACGACCCACATTAACCCCTTGATCGCCAGGCCCCACTTCTCATGATTCTTGTCCCGTTTTGATCGTTTTTTTCACTGAACATGACATTATGGAATGGCATACCCCTTCTATGCGCGACAAGGATACTGATTCAGCTCGTTGGTATCAACGAAAAATATCAATTGCAGGTGTACCTTGGACCACTAAACATTACTTCCCCGGAAAAAGCGTCGCTAACTTTTGGATATAATCATAAGACCATTGTGCATGCATTTTCGTTGTAAGCGATATCATAGCAGAGTAGTACAGATTGTCATTGAAAGTTTATTTTTTGGTTGCATGGGACACTGTCACAGGCTCATGAGACGAAATTGCAACGTAAATCTAGCCGGCAAGGTCAGGCTGCCTAACTCACTGAGCGGCAGACCCGGCAGCTCTGACGCCATGAAAACACAGCATGATGACGTCGCATGGGAAGCATTAATGTAAAACGTTCCGCGCCTACGCCTGTTACTGTACTGTATCCATTTTATTTCTCAATATGGTGGTTTCTGTAATATCAGCGCCACAGAGGAACATAAATCGTGCGTTTTGCAAACAAATCTTACGCACCTAATAAGAATGTGCTATATTCAGCCTTCAAAGTCCACTTAGGGCAAAAAATAGGGTTTTTTATAGGTTTATTTCATAAAAATGTAGGCTTTTATAGGTTTATTTGGTATACAATTATATGTTTTTATAGGTTTTAAATGGAAAATAATGTACCCGTCATTTTTACTTGTCGAATATAAGGTATAGTACACACCCTTGAATATATGTACAGTATAATACGTAGTGCCTAAAATTCATACTTTTTATACAGGTCTGTCCATCTAAATCATTTACCGGATAATCATGTGCTTATGGTAGCATATGTAGTTTGGTCTTTCAAACTTACATAGGCAACATTAAGACGAGCCGTTCAACTTAATGGAGCCAATGTTCAACCAGAAGAAGTGTTTGAATTGGACAAATTATACAGAACTGTTCATACTTTGTCTGAAACAAAATATTTCTTTCAGCTTAGGTGCGGAGATGAATATTATATATTTTTTTAATCTAAAATCATTGCCACAGCACAGGTTGCAAGTAAACTAGACTATTGCAACGGCGGCGGCGACCTCTTCTACAATGTCACAAAACGAGAAAAAACATGCTTTAGGGAGTCAAAACTGTCTAGCTTGAAAAGTGACACGTTCTCCTCGTTTTTCTAGAACTACGCCCCTTCTAAAGTCGTTGCATTGGTTTCCGGTCCCTTTTAGAATAAAATTTAAGATATGTTTAGTCACTTATAATGCCCTAATAAGCAACAATCAGCCAATCACGGAAATGCTTAAGCCTCTTAACGGTACTAGTGATCTTCGCTCATCTGATCAAAATGTGTCATTTGTTCCTTGGATTAAGACCAAGATGAGAGAAGGGACTTTCTCTGTGGCGGCACCAACATTGTGGAATCGTCTCCCGGTGAAATAAGAACTTCTGAAAAAGTTTCAGGAAAAAAATAAAACCTCTTTCATTTTAACCAAGCTTTTCCGAACTAGTTCCTTTGTGTCCTGGCATGCTCAGTTGGTGACCCGAAATGAAATAATACAATACTGAACACTCCTTCTGACTTTCGCGCCTATGTCAGTATGAGCTCGGGACACCCAGACGTTATGCGATAGAAGTTTATATATTCATATTGTCAATTTAAAAAATTAAGTAGAAAAAATAAAATTAGTCTTCAGGTGAAAGGCTGAACCAGGTCATAAGCAATACATATGAGTGACTTCGCATAACAAATAGGAGATCCAATCAGTATTTTTTTAGCTATTGCGTTAACAAGCAATATTCCTATATCTTTGACCTTCAGGAAAACAAAAATTGTGGGAGGAGTTGAATGATTGTGTGAATTATGAAATCAATCTGTGAGACCATGTTAAAGCAGTAGCCAAAACAAATGGCGGAGACGACAGGCGGCGGCGCACCAAGAGGATGACAATCTCCCTACGGGCCCAACGGGCCGAGGGAGATTTTTACATATCAAAACGAAAGCTTATGGTTTCGTCATTTCGATCGGCTTTGTCATTTTCAATGCAATTAGCGTCTTTGAAAATATGCCACATGAAGCATACTAAAGCGTCACTAGGAGTAAAGGGTGCTGCCAGGACAAATTGTATCACTTGTCATACTTTATACTGCGAGGGTTCAACGGTCAACTTAAACGGTGTTTTTTCTATAAAGTGAAATAACTGATTTTTTTTAAATATAACTTCAACGAGTCTTAGATGTAAAATTTAAAAAAATGCGCGCTTTTGAAACTTGTGTACGGAGGCAGCGAGAGACAACTTAAGGCTCGCAACAAAAGTGATATAACTATCCAATTCACCGCATGAGAGAGTGAAAATAAAGCTGACACTGATGTGCTCATAGGGTTTCAAGCACACACGAGACGTTGACACAATTTGGATTAATGCTGATTCACCGTCTGCGACGTCGGACCAGCATTGAACCAGCATTGGGTGAACCTCTGGTGTTTGCTGGGTTAGCAGGACCCGCCAATCAGAGACATGGTCTTATTCTCGCCCAGCAATCAAGATACATCGAAACAATGTTGTTTTAACGTTGGCCCAGCGTCTTCGACGCTGGCCCAACATTAAAACAACATTGTTTCAATGTATCGTGTTCGCTGGGCACTGGTGTGGCGTTTTATCCACATCTCAGGTGATTCCAAAATGTCACGGGAACATTATGTGGTCTTCATCGTTATCTGGGCATCGGAGATCCTTCTCATCAACAAAATCCTTATCGGCACACATCTGCTCTTTAAGATGAAGCTCGCCGCTTAACCCTTACGACGCTGAAATACGTTTGTACAAACCCTAGAGACCAGATTAATATTTTTTAATTTGAAATCATAACAAGACTACATAAGTCCAGGAGCTCCCGCGACGAATTAGAATTTGATTTAAGCAATTTTGTGTAGGGTTTTTAATGTAGTCCTAGGCAAGGTCAAAAATCAAGACGCAAGACAACTAGGTCTAAGAAGCTCAGTCTAAGAGTAAGATAAGAACTAGACAGTCTGTCAGAGATTGCAAACCTCCATTGAAATTAATGATCCTAATCAGTATCCCAGTAATGGTCTACCAATCTGGCACGGTTTACCCGATATCAGGCCAATCGAGGTAACTAATAGCTGATTTACGGTCATTTTGAATTCGATATAAACTAGTTAAAAACTTAGGGTGCATCCTCCCCCGAAACCTCAAATTTTGTTTTATAGTAATGGACTAACATCTAACACAGTTTGCAAAATATTGGGCATGTGAAAGTAAATAATGGCCGATAGGGCGCCATTTTGAATTTGATCGAGTCAGAATTTTTCAAGATGCATCCTCAGCTGAAATCTCACATTTCATTCTATAGTAATCGTCTAGCTATCTAGCACGGTTTACCAAATATCGGCCATGTGAAAGTGAATAATGGCCTAAAGGCGGCCATTTTGAATTTGATCAAGTCAAAATTTTCCAAGATGCATCCTCAGCTGAAATCTCACATTTCATTCTATAGTAATGGTCTAGCCATCTAGCACGGTTTACCAAATATCGCCCATGTGAAAGTGAATAATGGCCGATAGGAGGCCATTTTGAATTTGATCAAGTCAAAATTTTTCAAGATGCATCCTCTCCTGAAATCTCACATTTTGTTTTATAGTAATGGTCTAGCCATCTAGTACGGTTACTAAAAAGCGGCTATGTGAAAGTGAATAATGGCCGATAGGCGTCCATTTTGAATTTGATCGAGTCAATTTTTTTCAAGATGCATCCTCTCTTGTAATCTCACATTTTGTTTTATAGTAATGGTCCAGCTATCTAACACGGTTTACCAAATATCAGCAATGTGCAAGTAAATAGTGGCCGATAGGCGGCCATTTTGAATTTGATTGAGTCGAAAGTTTTTAAAAGGCATCCTCTCTCGAAACGTCACATTTTGTTTTATAGTAATGGTCTAGCTATCTAGCACGGTTTACCTGATATCAGGCCTATCGAGGTAAATAATGCTGATTGTCGGCCATTTTGAATTCGTAAGTTAAAAATTTTCAGGGTGCATCCTCCCCCGAAAACTCACACTTTGTTTTATAGTAATCAGGTAATGGTCTAGCCATCTAGCACGGTTTACCAAATATCAGCCATGTGAAAATGAATAATGGCCGAAAAGGCGGCCATTTTAAATTTGATCAAGTCAATTTTTTTCAAGATGCATCCTCATCTGAAATCTCACATTTCGTTTTACAGTAATGGTCTAGCCATCTAGCACGGTTGACCAAATAACGGCCATGTGAAAGTGAATAATGGCCGATAAGCGGCCATTTTGAATTTTATCGAGTCAAATTTTTTCAAGATGCATCCTCTCCTGAAATCACACATTTTGTTTTATAGTAATGGTCCAGCCATCTAGCACGGTTTACCAAATAACGGCCATGTGAAAGTGAATAATGGCTGATTGGCGGCCATTTTGAACTTTGACAAAATGATTTTTTTCAAAATACATCCTCTCCTGAAGCCTTACAATTTGTTTCATAGTAATGGTGTAGATATCTTGAACGGTTTTCATGATATTCCACAATATCAGGCCTGTCGAGGTGAATAATGGCTGATAGGCGGCCATTTTGAATTTTATCAACTTCAAATTTTTCAGGATGCATCCTCTCCTGAAACCTTACAATTTGTTTCATAGTAATGGTGTAGATATCTTGAGCGGTTTTCATGATATTCCGCAATATCAGGCCTGTCGAGGTGAATAATGGCCGATAGGCGGCCATTTTTAATTTTATTGACTTGAAATTTTTCAAGATGCATCCTCTCCTGAAACCTCACAATTTGTTTTATAGTAAAGGTGTAGCTATCTTGAGCGGTTTTCATGATATTCCGCAAAATCTTTCAGTCGGATTTACCGATGTTATAAATTAGGTCAAAGTGCTGGGTCAACTTCTAGGTCAAGGTCCAAAAACCTGAAAAGGCACAACTAGGGACCTTAGAGAACATGTATGTGCAATATGACTGTTATCGGCCCAGTACTTTTCGAGATCTGCTCGGGAAACGAAGTGCGCGTCAAAACGTCTAAATAGGTCATAGTTCTGAACCAGAAGTAGGTCAAAGTTCAAATACCCCAAAAGGCACAACTAGACCCCCTAGGGGTGTTGTGTGTAAAATTTGAAGACAATCGGACAAGTACTTTCAGAGATATGCTCCGGAAACGAATTGTTTACGGACGGCCCAACGGCCCAACGCTGTCACATCATCATTTTCTCCTCTGCAACCTTGCGTATCGAATTCAGATTAAAAATATTTTAACCCGTCCATTAGCCACCTGGAAGTAACCCACATACCAAAAATTGTTATCCTAGCTTATTTTCTCACATAGTTATAGGCAAAAGAAGAGGCCAAAAAAAAACGGAGGTAGAATCCATAGCTCCCTTCGCTCATCTACGGTGACGGCGGGAGCTAAATACACCTCCGGATATGACAATCAATCAACTCAAAAAGATTTATTATAGTCATGCGGAAATCACAGAAATAACATCAAATTTCCGTAAGATCACATAATATCGCCCACCGACAGGCAATGTTTACATAATCAGGACAACTCACCAAGTCAAATAAATAACGGCATTTTATCAAAATATGACTCTAAAACAAACGGACGAGTCGGCAAACTTATACATATAAACACTTTAGACCTTAGAAACATATAAAAAATACAAAGGAGGGTTAAATTACTGTAAATAGCCGAAAAACAAATAAAATTCCGAATCCTAGCAGACAGCTTGGTCCCACGCTGGACAATCGATTTTCGTCATTGACGCACACTGTCAGTAAGTGATCAACTTCGTAATTGATAAAAGGCCGATTAACGATTTCAAATCAACCACAAAATCTCACAAACTTTATAATTAACTTAAAACATCTTTAAAAGAATTAGTGTCACAAATAAAATTAATAAACGTTAATCTGACACTTAATCACAAATATCATCAAAACAGATCTGGGGATAGGACTCACAATTTCGTGACACCCAGTGTCAGTGATAGAAACAAATTATTGAGTCTATCTCAGCCACTTAGTCCCAATACCTACGAAAACATGGTACACAGATAATAAACTGCAGAAATAAAAATAGGCAAATGTGCCAACCGTGGCACTACCCTCTGTCCTATCTCCAAATGTCCTCATGGAGATCCAAATCCTTGTATGTTATTCATAACATTGTGAAATATATAAAACACTTCTTTGAAGGTTAACCCGAAAAAAACGGTAATGTTCTTAACACAATATGGTAGATCTTGATATCCGAGTGAAATTATTCAGCAGTGCCGAAAAAGCACATGTACCGGGTACTCAATGTTCACAAAATATATCCTGTTGCTCACGGCTGTTGTGGTTGATGCTCTTCATCAGGTTCAGGGCTGCCTCTTCCTTGGAGGAGGATCCTTTATTTTCTTCTCTCAGGAAGGAGTGGTCTGTGCGGAAAGAGACCACCATAAAGCTGAGCTTCCGCCGTACTTCTGCCATCCTCATAGAAAACATCACAGGTGACATCACAACCTCACTGGAAAAGGGGGGGGGGGGGTAACATCACTTTCACATAAGAAACATCACTGATCTGAAAACCTTGAAAAAGAAAATAAGAAATCTTCATGGACATCACTGTTCATCTTCTTAACCATCGGAATCTGAAAAATTGTTTGGTGTGAAATGTTTGTTTTTGTATTTAGCTTTCTTAATAGCAGACTTTTCTTTGTTGGGGTACATCATCTGTAGACTGTTTATTTTGATGCTCCCTTCTTTCAGCAGGTCTATCTCCAGTTTTGTTCGGAGTCTTCTGACCCTTAGTGGAACTTCTTGTCTGAACTTTTGAACATTTCCTGATTATTGGGTGGAATAGGTTTGGAAAATAACCTGGATTACCCTCTGTCCAATCTGAAAGATGGGGTAACAATAAGATCACAACCCATAGCAATACAACCACCAAAAACGCATATATCCGCGAATGAAATGTTTTGTTCATCATACTACATAGTGGTTCTCTTAATTTTTCTTGTTTTCATTTGTAACTCAGGAAAATATTTGCTCTGCATATCTTGGGATTTCTTGGTACACTTGTTACATGGTCCGCATGCTAACTTCACTTCATCACTATCTTCACCTCTGTTCTCAGCGAATGTACTTCTCTGTGGCGCAGATGTTGCAAAATGGTGACCAACAGAACTTGAAACTTGAGCCAATTCTACATAATCAGTTAACGTGTCAACGGCTTGAACCGGGGTTACTGACTGAGGCTTATTAATCGCTTTCAAAATGTTTTGAATGCCTGATTTTAAATTAGAAATGTCTTCAGATATCTGTGTTTGCTTTTCAGTTAACTCTGTTCTCAAACTGACTGAATCAGCTATCATATCCTGTCTAAGAATTGTAATATCTCTACCTAACTGATCCTGGTGTCTACCCATGTTCTGTAATTTATTCAACTGATCATTATTTTGGGTTTCATGAGCTGGTACTGATTGGTTTGGTGACTGCATCTTTTGTGTTTGCCCTGATAGTGGTGAATACTGCAACTGAGTTGTCATTATGGGTCTACTTTGCATTTGAGTAGGTAATGTGAAGTCACTAGGCTTATTGGATTGCGGGGTAAATGTAAAACCAGTTGGTCCCCTAGAAATGATGACTGATTGGTCTTCAATAACAAGTTGCATTTCTTCAGTGCTAACATCACTCACATAACCAGGTGGTGTTAGATGGCGTTGACCGGCTGTTAAATAATCTGAACTTTCACGAGAGCCATGAGGAAAAACATGATCGGAATGCTGCTGGCTATCTGCCATTAAATCATCAAGTGACTGATTGAGTGTATTAGAAGCCGCCATTGATCTCAAATTATATGTATTATCTTGACTAGCCATAAGCTGTGGCTACAATACTATTTTGATTGTGTGTTTCTTTGTTTGTTTTGTCTATATCAATATTATATGATTTCTCAGGGTACATGTAACTGCTGGATTTATGTCTAATGTTATAATGTTGTACTGTAATGGAGTAGTGTCACTGAGTCCACATCACATCATCACTTGCATAGATTTTTAAGAATCCATGTTTCTTCACATTTATGAGGGATGATTGAAATAATAACCAATAATGTTATGTCAGTATGAAAGTTATTTTGAGGTAATGTAATACCAACTGTAAATCACTCAATCCCAAAATAAATGTTGTATTGAGATTCCTTTACATTTACTTATAGTCAAGCATTTTAACTATAACCCTGATGCAGATAACAGGAAATCAACTGAAATATAACTGGAATATGAATGTGCATCACAAGCTGAAATAAAATTGAAATATGCAAGGGGGCATATTTGACATCACATATCTGGAATATAAAAGTACACAGGTTTGTATACTTGACATCACAAATCTGAAATTGTACACAGGCTTGTATACTTGACATCACAAGTCTGAAATGTATACAGGTTTGTATACTTGACATCACAAATCTGAAATGTATACAGGTTTGTATACCTGACATCACAAATCTGAAATGTATACAGGTTTGTATACTTGACATCACAAATCTGAAAATAAGACATCACAGATCTGAAAATAAGACCTGAAAATAAGACATCACAGATCTGATAATAAGACATCACAGATCTGAAAATAAGACATCACAGATCTGAAAATAAGACATCACAGATCTGAAAATAAGACATCGCAGATCTGAAAATAGGACATCACAGATCTGAAAATAAGACATCACAGATCTGAAAATAAGACATCACGGGTCTGAAAATAAGACATCACAGATCTGAAAATAAGACATCACGGATCTGAAAATAAGACATCACAGATCTGAAAATAAGACATCACAGGTCTGAAAATAAGACATCACGGGTCTGAGAATAAGACATCACAGATCTGAAAATAAGACCTGAAAATAAGACATCACAGATCTGAAAATAAGACATCACAGATCTGAAAATAAGACATCACAGATCTGAAAATAAGACATCACAGATCTGAAAATAAGACATCACAGATCTTAAAATAAGACATCACAGATCTGAAAATAAGACCTGAAAATAAGACATCACAGATCTGAAAATAAGACATCACAGATCTGAAAATAAGACATCACGGGCCTGAAAATAAGACATCACAGATCTGAAAATAAGACATCACAGATCTGAAAATAAGACACCGCAGATCTGAAAATAAGACATCACAGATCTGAAAATAAGACATCACAGATCTGAAAATAAGACATCACAGATCTGAAAATAAGACATCACGGGTCTGAAAATAAGACATCACAGATCTGAAAATAAGACATCACGGATCTGAAAATAAGACATCACAGATCTGAAAATAAGACATCACGGGTCTGAAAATAAGACATCACAGGTCTGAAAATAAGACATCACAGATCTGAAAATAAGACCTGAAAATAAGACATCACAGATCTGAAAATAAGACATCACAGATCTGAAAATAAGACATCACAGATCTGAAAATAAGCCATCACAGTAATGGAAGCTAAAACATATATATATATCTGACAAGGATACTTCCATCTGATAATTGCTGAAATACACATACATTAGCAACCACTGGCAATACACACATTATGTAATTATTATACCGACTGGGTTATTGGCATTTCTCAATTTATCTGCAGTCAAAACAGAATAACATCACGACATCGCTTGGAATCATCACAGGGAATGGAAAATAAAAACAACTCATTTCAACCATGAACAAAACAAGACAAAAAAAACACGAGACTGGGTTCGTTTCACCGGATTCAAACTACAAGACAATCCCAGGAAGATGATAAAAAAACTAAAACTCAAACTGGAGTAATATCAATAAAACCAACAAACCTCTGGAATCGCATCTTGAAAAATTAAATCAATTAAAGAATAAATGAAGAAATAAATGAATGAATCAATCAGTCTTCTCCAATTGAATAAATGAATGAATCCCACTTCTGACACCAAAAATGTGACGGGTTACTTGCATCTCACCAGGGTAAAATCTACAAATAGTAAGAAATATTCCAAGGGCAAAATCCAACGTTAAAATCTGACGTAAAATCGAGCAAAATCGCAGAATCTCGAACCTCGGAACAAAATGTTTAAAGATAGTAAAGAAAAGTAAAATTAAACCCCGAATGAAAACATGACGACCTAATTATACATTAGCCCGAGCGGTCAAAGGATGGATGCACAAAAAGGCTACATGCTGCCACATAGAAGAAAAGTTAACGCTAAAAGTTAACGGCATTATAATTATTTATAACAAAATTAATTCCTCAAAGAGAAAATATCAGGACTGACACCAGATGCCTTAAGGACATCAATCTCAAACAATTAGCTGAACGGAAAATCTAACTAACGTCCAAAATATCGGATCACCCGAATGAAGTAACAACCAAAGAATGAATCCAAACACACGCATGAATTAATCACAACCATTTCTTTGAAAATACAACTTTAATTAGTCTAGAAAAATAACAATAATATCCACAATAAATCAGGTTTGATCAGCATGAATATCAAAAATCAGTCATGAGCTATATATCAAAATGATTAGAAATTACACATGAAATCAATATGGCAAACAGATAATATCACTTCTGAGCTAGCTAAAATCACTTGGATTATTTACAATGATTATCACAAACGCTGATTGCTGCTCAACACATTTGACCAATAAAAATATACGTAAACCCTCTCGTTCCCACGTGTCAATCTCTGTCAATAACCGAGACCTGGGAACCAAACAGTCAGACTATACCACTCATGGGTCATTCCATCGTTACGGACGTTACATTTAGACACGTTTTTCAACTTGAGAGCCTCTGTCAATCGGTGAATAAAAATGTAAACTCATAAATGTATACTACTTAACACCAGATAGGGTTGATTATTGTGACTGCATGATGGAAACATTTCATTTGAAATCAATATGTTTGATTTTTATGATCATACTTGTAAGCGTTACGGACGTTACGCAAAAAGGACATCATTTTTCATTTGACATGTTTAACTTTGGTTTTGTCGGAAAGTACAAATCAAAAAAAATATAAATTTACCATGAGTTGTAGTTCAAGCTTGTATCTTGTATCCCCTGTTGTCAATTTGAATTAAATTTCACTATTCACATGTTCGCAGGCAATTATTGATCGTTACGGACGTTACACAGTTTCGTTACGGACGTTACATCCATTGCATTATACTAGGAATAATACCTGATATAGCCAAATAAAATATTTGATTACCACTTAAACAGCCGTTTGATGTAGTAGAAATAATATATCATATTTTCAATGATATGTGACCCATCAGCATGTAATCAGTCACATGTCACATTTTTTTCAAAGTGCAGAAAAGCCGAAAATTATACAAAAATCCAATTTTTTTCAAATTCTTTTTTATAGGGCCACCCAAAATCATTTAACTATTTTACCTGTTTACAGATTCGTAAAAAAATTACAAAAAAAATCTGGGCTCAGATTGCAGAATTGGCACTGCTTGAAATCATAACAAGAGGCCAGCCGGCCACCATGATCCCCCGCCCCGCCCGTGTGATAGGAATATTACAGGGTGCATCTTTCCCTTAACTCTCACATTTGTTTTACAATAATGGGCCATTTTAAATTTGCTCGATTTTTCAGGCTATATCACTCTGAAATCCCACATTTTGTTTTATAGAAATGGTCTGGATAGCTATCTGCCTCGGTTTGTCAGATATCAGGCATACTATAGTTAATTATGGCCAATAGCCGGCTATTTTAAATCTGATTACGTAATTAATGTAATTAATGGTCAAGCTATCTGGCATGGTTTGTCAGATATAAGGCATTTTAAATTTAATTATGGCCGATAGTCAGCGATTTTAAATTAGATAGAGAAATTTTTCAGGGCATATACCTACTTGAAGCCGCACATTTTGCTTAAGATAAATGATCTAGCCATCTGGCATCATTGGCATGGTTGCCCATCTTCCCGTGACTAGTCTCACTTGAGTGCTTACCGCAGGAGCCTGGCCATATCGAGTACTATAATCAGTTATTCTGTCTATGTGGTCATCTTGGGGTGTGTCTGAGATTCAAACCTCATTGGATCTTTCAGATTTATAAAAAGGTCATAAAAGGTCACGAAGAATTGACCTCTTGTTCATCTCTCATGCACAGTTACTTGTTTCCGTTGCTAGATGTATTATATCATAGACAAGTTAGGAATCTCTCATTTTGGCCAGTGAGGTGTACCGAATCAGGGAGCTCGGAACACAATGCCATCAGCGTGAGATTCCAAGCTTATCTATCTACCTGATCTATCATACCAATGGAAACAAGCAAGCTATGCTCTGAGCGAGCTGACAGGCGCTGTCTGATTGGCCGGTCTTGAGTCGCGTGACACTCAAGGTATATCTCTATTTAAAATAGTTGGACGCTATGCTTGATAAAGCAAGGTATCGCACTGCGTGCTCGTGGGTGAGATAACTTGTTGTGGAAGATGGGTTTGCCAGATATCAGGCATATAATAAATGTAATTACGGCAGATTGACGGCCATTTTGAATTTTTTTGAGGTAAAATTTTCAAGGCTATTCTACATGAAACCACAAATTTTGTCTTATACTGATGATCTAGCTATGTGGAACGGTTTGCTGATCAAAAATATTAAAGTTATGTATGGCCGATAATCGGCCCTTTTGATTTTTGATTAAGTTTAAATTTTTCAGGGCATATCCCTACCTGAAACAGGATATTTCGTTTTATTGTAAAGGTAGCTATCTGGCAAGTTTTGCTAGGTATCAAGCATATTAAAGTTAATTACATGGCCTATAGTCGGCCATTTTGAATTTGATAAAGTTGGCATTTTTTAAGTCATATCCCACCCTGAAACCACACATTTTGTTTTATAGTAATGGTCGAGTTAGCTATATCAGGCATATTAAAGTTAATTATGGCCGATGGTCGTGGATTTTAAATTGACAGAGTTGAAATTTTTAAAGCCATATCCCACCACCCTGAAACTGCACATTTTGTTTTTTCACAATGGTCCAGCTACATGTATCTGGCATAATTTGCCATATATCATAATATTAAAGTAAATTATGGCGATGGTTGGCCATTTTGAATTTGATTGCGTTTTTCATGGATATCCCTACCTGAAACCGCTTATTTTGCTTTTCTAGTACTTGATGGTCTAGCTATCTAGCATGGTTTGCCAGGTATCATGCTTATTAAAGTTAATTCTGGTCGGCCAGTTAAGTAGGTCAGAGTTCATAAATCTCAAAAGGCATATCTACAACCCCTCAGGGATGTGTGTGCGCAATATGAAAGACCCCCCCCCCCCTTCCATGGTCTCGAAATCTGCTCCAGAAACGATACGCTGTCAGTTATCAGGCATATTAAAGTTAATTATCGCTGATGTGCAGCCAATTAAATACCAGTAGGCCAAAATTCAAAAACTCCAAAAGGCACATCTAGACCCCTTAACTTAAGAATGTGTGTGTGCAATGCTTTCCTAGATCTGCTTCGCAAACAAAATAAGGACAGACGGATTGCGGGCTGGACGGACGAACATCCGAGGCGACGCCCATACCCTATTTTTGGGAGGGGGATACAACATTTGTGGAACTACCCTCGTACCCCCCTGGAGGAAGGGGGATGCTAGTTTCTCATTATCACCCAATCACTTGGATGATAATAGATAAAGGCACACATCTTAAGTTTAAGATGTGTTATATTTCACTCTCCTGTCTTTTACGAATAGGGATGTGTGTGCAATTTATCTAAATATACAATGTAAATGTATGTACGTTACGGACGTACATACTTTTCAGCCCTGTCAATTATGACATTATCACCCCTAATAACCCTTTATATGGTTAATCAGCATATTTCAGCGCTCTGTTAATGTTCTAGCTTTCATGCAAGTTTTTTGCTAAAAAAAGATCTGATGGAGTTTTTTTTCTCAAATGCGCTATTGAGTGTTTATTATCTAGTGACCGTAGTAAAAAGGTAAATTATCATGATTATATGGGGACTAAGATGTGATCAGAGTTTTTTTTTATTAGTATAATTTTTTTTATATATATGTCGTTTTTGGAAAGAAGAAATATAATCTGATAATAGCAACATGAAAAAGGTGAGACACTAGGTTTGAAGAGACCAGATAATCATGAGAAGCACAAATCATGGTTTCAATTCACATATAATAATCCTGTGTTTCAATTTACATAAAAATAGTATGACATGACTTGTTAATGCTACATATATATATCTGTTTATTAGATGCTTGAAGTTATAATCTTCATTAATGCCAAATATTTTTATGAAAAGACCTTAAATGCAGCACTGATCCAAATTTATATCATACTCACATGCAGAGTTCAAAATGAAACTGGTAATATTTCCCACCCAAAAAACTAGACCAAGATCAGTCTCGCAATAAACGGTATCAAAGTAAATTTCAAAAGAATGACAAATAAATTACATAATAATTATGATGATATAAATAATCAATAGAATAAAATTTTTTTTTGTATATCTAGACCAACAGATGAAGAGTTGAATTATTTTTTTCAGTTTCTTGTATGTTTTTAGAATGCTTTTCTTTATTACTATAAGATGTAACGTCCGTAACGATTTTTGTACGTCCGTAACGTTACGGACGTACATACTTTGCAGCACTATATGTTAGAATATTGTAGTTTTCTATTTAAAAGAATATGTCTATGCTTACCACCCCTAAAAACAGCTGTCTTCTAGAAAAGAGAGTTATTTAGTACTATTTCTACTTCACGAGAAAACTAGAAATTACACTAAACATATCAATATCAATGTAACGTCCGTAACGACAATTTTTTTTACTACATTTAGAAGTCAACTGTCATTTTATCACTGATAACCACTAATTTGTATAAAAGACCTGTAGTTTGCAAGATGAATGCATGTCTAATTTTATTTTATTCAGAAAATCTATAGAAACTATGGATAAATACATTTTATATGTAAAAATCCTATATTTTACAGATTTTTAAATTTTTATTTTTAAATAAAAAAAAATCATATTCTCAGGCTCTCACAATTGTTTTTCAGCGTGATTATTTTCCTTTACGGGTGTTGTCTGTACAATAATGGCAAAATCTTTGTTAAAAAAACAACATTTATTTTCTACCTAAATGTCCACTTTCGTGTGGAATGACCCTCATATAACATAAACCCTCTCATCCCCACGTGTCAGTAACTATACTGACAGCCGGCGACGAAACAGTCAAACTTCAGTTATACACTGTTACACAACACACTACTTTCAATATAGTTGAAAGTCAAATAATAATAGAAGAGAGATAGGAGCTTAGAATATAAAATGTAAAGTAAAATTTTGTAACAATAAATATAATTGTATCAAACACACTCTGCTGAGGTAAAATGTTATATTATGACAACTAAAAGGTACGGGCTATTGGAAAGCAGCTTAGGCGGAGACAGGTGAATGAACCTAAACTCTATCCTAGTGCAATGTCCCCAACATTCAACACCTCACCCACAACATGGCAGGCGCCGCTGTCCAGCAAATCCAGTATTGCCGAGCGAAAGAAACTAGAGCTCACGCGGAACAAACCCAGGTACACAATCGTACGGTCAACCAAGACTATCTTCGCCGTCAAAGAAGCCTATCGAACTTTCCTCCAATTAATCGCCATGAACCCACAGTAATAACATATGGAAAAAATATCACCAAGGAGTAACACTGGTAGTTACTACCACACAACTGTAAATAAAATAAAATAAACAAAATAATACTATAATTTAGTAGAAGTCGTCTCCTAGAACACCAAAAGTAGAAAAAATGGAAGGGGAGGCCTACATCACAACGACATCGCATCGCTTCATCACATCAACCTAGGGAATATCATCACTCTTCACTGCAGTTGGCCTGTCACTGCACATCACTGGGAAAAAATGTGAAACCTAAATAAAAGAAAGAGTTCCTGAAATCAAACTTGCCTGAAAACCCTATAACATGCATCAACATTCCTACTCCAACTCTGGGTACCAACCCTACTTCAGAACCTTGCATGCAACGAATTATAGCTCGCCAGGGGAGTCAACACAAAAAACCATACTCTTGGTTTCTGCTAAAGAAAAGGGTAAAAATGGGAGATTTCACCTGTAACCAGGCTGAAAACCGTGTCAACAATAAAATGAACCTAGCCCAACTTTTGAAGTTACAAGCTATATCAAAATCAACATTATACTCAAGGTTCAACCTACTTCTTGTCTTGAGTCCACTTCACTTATGTCTTCACAAAATCAAGGAGTAAAAATAATAGAGAGAGGAGACGACTCGAGTCTGTTGGTACTGCTAGTGCTACTGTAAAGTTAAATACAACCTTCTCTCACCAACAGGCCAGTCAGAACTTACTGCCTGCTGCTGCTACTAATATCAATACAACCTGCCCCCACTAACAGACTAGTCAGAACTCCCTGTTGCTGCTAGTATAAAATCAACCTTCCCCCACTAACAGACCAGACAGAACTGATTCTGAATGCTGTGTCAGCTGGTTTTATCCAGTGGGGAGGGGGTGGGGAAATACTCTCTAAGCCCCAACTAATACCACATTTAAACATAATAAAGTTACAAGACAATACCTAAAATGCCTCCTTATCTAAAATAGAATTACTGTAAAACTTTCATAGTAATTGATCACGTTTTAAGAAAAATAATCTATTTCAACTCTACCCACAATCATACAAATTGCGCAATAACTACAAAAATAATCATATATATACCTTCCTTCAAATGACACCAAATTATGCAGAAAATACAAGTTGTCAACATTAACCACTGATATCATTAAATCAAGTAATAATCACACATTATTATACCACCGAGTTCGAAACTTGAGCTTATTTAATTTCAAAGTTATACACTCCCAAAGTTACAAAAACACAATCAAAATATTGACAAAATGAATGATCGTCATCTCCCTCAACAGGCTGACATGCGCTGGTTGGGAGAATATGAAACGGTTAGGAGAATATGTAACTCTTTATTATGACATCGTTAAGAAATGACAACAGGTAAAAATCCAAAACAACTTCTAAAATACACCTCCGGATATGACAATCAATCAACTCAAAAAGATTTATTATAGTCATGCGGAAATCACAGAAATAACATCAAATTTCCGTAAGATCACATAATATCGCCCACCGACAGGCAATGTTTACATAATCAGGACAACTCACCAAGTCAAATAAATAACGGCATTTTATCAAAATATGACTCTAAAACAAACGGACGAGTCGGCAAACTTATACATATAAACACTTTAGACCTTAGAAACATATAAAAAATACAAAGGAGGGTTAAATTACTGTAAATAGCCGAAAAACAAATAAAATTCCGAATCCTAGCAGACAGCTTGGTCCCACGCTGGACAATCGATTTTCGTCATTGACGCACACTGTCAGTAAGTGATCAACTTCGTAATTGATAAAAGGCCGATTAACGATTTCAAATCAACCACAAAATCTCACAAACTTTATAATTAACTTAAAACATCTTTAAAAGAATTAGTGTCACAAATAAAATTAATAAACGTTAATCTGACACTTAATCACAAATATCATCAAAACAGATCTGGGGATAGGACTCACAATTTCGTGACACCCAGTGTCAGTGATAGAAACAAATTATTGAGTCTATCTCAGCCACTTAGTCCCAATACCTACGAAAACATGGTACACAGATAATAAACTGCAGAAATAAAAATAGGCAAATGTGCCAACCGTGGCAATACGGTGTTTTTTTTGGTCATAAACAGGTGTCAAAAACACAACTCGTATTATACATCGAGGTAGGTTTCAATTATTTTCTTTTCGAAGTTTAAAAGACTGCTAGTTCTGTTAATATTGCGGCTGAGACGTCGTATACCCAGCAGTAAATATATGATATTTCACGTTAGTTTAGCATTGTGTACTCGGTAATATAAACAATAAAAAAAATAAAATAAACACAAATAAATATGTATGGAAAATGTATAGGCCTAATAATCAAATATTTTAATCAAATAGTTACATAATTATTAAGATCATATAATATCAGATTTAGACGACAAGGTGTCAAATCGTCAACAGCGGTAATGGTCACCCCTTTCACACTACCCTTTAAAGACTAGAGAGGATGTTACAGCATATCAGCAAGTTAATAAGCGTAAAGTCTTAGCACTGATTATAGCAAAGCACAATGACGTGATGATACTGTTCATGTTCTGTGTATATTATATTTACAAATATTAAAATCCTTTGAAAGAATTTTCATTGTCAAAATCTTTTTTATCAAAGAGATCTCTCAGTATAATATCATTTTCTCTGGGCTGTGCGATTTCCAGATCGTTGTAGAATAAAACGTTTATCACCATCGGTGAGCGGTTACGCAATGCTCGGCGGTTACGCAATGCTCAGCGCCGACAGTGTCTAGTTCAGCATGTCTAACCATCTCAAGCCTGCAGGCTCGGTAGTTATCCTATGAATAATATAGCATTAGTGATATGATGTTTTATTACGTGTTATTATGTTTCATTACATGATTTAAATCCTTTTGTTAAATAATTCATAAATTATTTTAGAGTAATAGATTTAATTGTATTGCATAAAAATATTTATTTATGGGACACAAATCACTGTCATTATCGATAGTTCACCAACAGCCTGGCTGATTGACAGGCGTGTTCCGTGCTCAAAGTCTGCAGGGCTCGACACTAACGGTTGCCCAATTGCCCGGGGCAACAGATTTTAGGTGGGGGCAAGTAAAAAATTAGAGACAGTGGCCCCTGGGCAATAGCTTCAATTTGCCGCATTTTAAATTTCAGCGACTGTCACAACAGACAACGCATGTCAGTGGCACGTCGGGCAAGTGATAAATTTTGGGGGCAAGTACCCCAAAAATTTTCTTGCCGGGCAAGAAGGTCCAATCAGTTAAATAAGTTAAGCAATTTTGTGTAGGGTTATTAATGTAGTCCTAGGCTAGGTCAAAAATCAAGACGCAAGACAACTAGGTCTAAGAAGCTCAGTCTAAGAGTAAGGTAAGAACTAAACAGTCTGTTAGAGATTGCAAACCTCTAGTGAAATTAATGATCCTAATCAGTATCCCAGCAATGGTCTACCTATCTGGCACGGTTTACCCGATATCAGGCCAATCGAGGTAGCTAATAGCTGATTTAGGGTCACTTTGAATTCGATATAAACTAGTTAAAAAATTTAAGGGTGCATCCTCCCCTGAAACCTCAAATTTTGTTTTATAGTAATGGACTGGCATCTAACACAGTTTGCAAAATATTGGGCATGTGAAAGTAGATAATGGCTGATAGGGGGCCATTTTGAATTTGATCGAGTCAGAATTTTTCAAGATGCATCCTCAGCTGAAATCTCACATTTCATTCTATAGTAATCGTCTAGCCATCTAGCACGGTTTACCAAATAACGGCCATGTGAAAGTGAATAATGGCCTAAAGGCTGCTATTTTGAATTTGATCAAGACGAAATTTTCCAAGATGCATCCTCAGCTGAAATCTCGCATTTTGTTCTATAGTAATGGTCTAGCCATCTAGCACGGTTTACCAAATATGGCCATGTGAAAGTGAATAATGGTCGATAGGAGACCATTTTGAATTTGATAGTCGAAATTTTTCAAGATGCATCCTCTCCTGAAATCTCACATTTTCTTTTATAGTACTTAATGGTCTAGCCATCTAGTACGGTTACCAAATAACGGCTATGTGAAAGTGAATAATGGCCGATAGGCGGCCATTTTGAATTTGATCTAGTCAATTTTTTTTAAGATGCATCCTCTCCTGAAATCTCACATTTTCTTTTATAGTAATGGTCCAGCTATCTAACACGGTTTACTAAATAACAGCAATGTGAAAGTAAATAGAAGCCGATAGGCGGCCATTTTGAATTCGATTGAGTTGAAAGTTTTTAAAAGGCATCCTTTCCCGAAACGTCACATTTTGTTTTATAGTAATGGTCTAGCTATCTAGCACGGTTTACCTGATATCAGGCCTATCGAGGTAAATAATGCTGATTGTTCGCCATTTTGAATTCGTAAGTTAAAAATTTTCAGGGTGCATCTTCCCCCAGAAAACTCACACTTTGTTTTATAGTAATGGTCTAGCCGTCTAGCACGGTTTACCAAATATTGGCCATGTGAAAATGAATAATGGCCGAAAAGGCGGCCATTTTGAACTTGATCAAGGCAAATTTTTTTAAGATGCATACTCATCTGAAATCTCACATTTCGTTTTATAGTAATGGTCTAGCCATCTAGCACGGTTTACCAAATATCGGCCATGTAAAAGTGAATAATGGCCGATAAGCGGCCATTTTGAATTTTATCGGGTTGAATTTTTTCAAGATGCATCCTCTCCTGAAATCACACATTTTGTTTTATAGTAATGGTCTAGCCATCTAGCACAGTTTACCAAATAACGGCCATGTGAAAGTGAATAATGGCCGATAGGCGGCCATTTTGAATTTGGTCGAGTTGAATTTTTTCAAAATGCATTCTCCCCTGAAACCTTACAATTTGTTTTATAGTAATGGTGTAGATATCTTGAGCGGTTTTTAATGATATTCGGCAATATCAGGCCTGTCGAGGTGAATAATGGCCGATAGGCGGCCATTTTGAATTTTATCAATTTGAAATTTTTCAAGATGCATCCTCTCCTGAAACCTCACAATTTGTTTTAAAATGGTGTAGCTATCTTGAGCGGTTTTCATGATATTCCGCAAAATATTTCAGTCGGATTTACCGATGTTATAAATTAGGTCAAAGTGCTGGGTAAACTTCAAGGTCAAGGTCCAAAAACCTGAAAGGGCACAACTAGGGACCTTAGAGAACATGTATGTGCAATATAACTCATCGGCCCAGCACTTTTCGAGATCTGCTCCGGAAACCAAGTGTGCGTCAAAACGTCTAAATAGGTCATAGTTCTGAACCAAAAGTAGGTCAAAGTTCATATACCCCAAAAGGCACAACTAGACCCCCTAGGGGTGTTGTGTGTAAAATTTGAAGACAATCGGACCAGTACTTTCAGAGATATGCTCCGGAAACGAATTGTTTACGGACGGCCCAATGCCGTAACATCATCATTTTCTCCTCTGCGACCTTGCGTATTGAATTCAGATTAAAAATATTTTAACCTGTCCATTAGCCACCTGGAAGTAACCCACTTACCAAAAATTGTTATCCTAGCTTATTTTCTTACAAAGTTATAGGCAAAAAAAGAGGTAAAAAAAAAACGGAGGCGGAATCCATAGCTCCCTCCGTCTTACCTACGGTGACGGCGGGAGCTAATGATGATGTGAGCACATGACATGCTTTGACCTCCCCAGCGCATGTCAGATTAGTAGACCTACAATAAATTATTCAAAATACATTGTTGTTTTTTATGCACGAAACTACTTTAGAAACATATTTAAAAACTTAGGCAGGCAGATAGTTGACGAAGTGCCGTCAGGCGAAATGGGGGAGGGGGGTGCTGTAGGTGAATGTCAATCAGTATGAGATAATCAATCGAGGATCAATCCCAATAGATTGACCAAGTCATATGGAATGACACAATGTTATCGTACTTGCCAGGTGCTGTCAGACCTAGCAGCAAAATCGTAAATTTGGTACCGCACTATACATAGACCTGTGTAAGCATTTTTCAGGCTATCAAGACGTCAAAATCTGGACTCGCATTATACATAGCGTCGTATAATACACGGAGATATACAGTAAATGTGACTGAACATTGATGTAGACTATACAGCTTCGCAAAGGTGGTATCTGCTCACTTGTGATGAGGGCAGATAATGCCTTTTTTGCTTTGCACAGTAGTATAGTGCTGAAGCTGAAGATTGATAATGGTAGTAGTCAAGACAGAAATTCAAGTCAATGAAAATAAAAATTGAATACAGTTCATTTTTTAATTTCTGACCTATCATCACAGCTCTTCCTTTTGGGTCAATGGCCAAATACTGTCCGGGTACAATTCTGCGACAACCACTTTTTCCAAAGGTCTCTTGATGTATCTGGGGGGAAAAATCAAATTATGAAAAAGATTTCAAATTAAGAATAATATAAGATCTATTAAATTTATTTTTAATAAGGCCTAAAAAAAAATATTGTTTGTTTCCGATTTCCGACCGACCCTGTCAAAACATGTGCGACCCAAATTTATTTTATGGATTTCCAAAAAAAAAAAAAAAAAAAAAGTTTTTTTTTTTTTAGGAAATCCATAAGTTAAGGGATAACTTACTGGCTGTAGTCAAAGTAACTTAAAAAACGTTACGAAAAGGAGAGGGGGGGTCAAAATGCGTCCAAAAAACAAAAAACCATTATGTAATGTACAGATAAGACATGCATGGAAGTGAATTTGGCGCCAAATAAAATAAAAAAAAATTCTTACCTACCGATTGGTTGAAGTGACAAAAAATAAAATAAAAAATAAAATAAAAATAAATTCCCTACCTACCCACTGGTTAAAATGACAACAAATCGGAAACAAACATATATTTTTTTTGGCCTAATGTAAAACCAATTACCTTTTCAAAGATGTTTTTGTTTGGTATGTATTCCAAAATAACAATTCTGCCAGAGTCAGATCCAACAACAACATAATCTGCAAAGAAATCATATTTCAGGTTCCTAAGAAATGTGGAGCAGATTATCAATGATCATGCATATGATTATTATATTTCATTCAACCATTTGAAGCTGGAATTGCTAATGCAATTTGTAGCTTTAAATGTTAACAAACATATAAAAAAATTATTTAAAAAACATTAAATTATAAGTTATCCAAATTGAATTATTGGATAATTGAGCAAACAGTTTTTTATAAATTTCTAAAGATTTTAATTTTGTTTTAAATTTGTTGGAAATATGAGGGCATGGCAGAGCCAAGGTTAATGTGTGGAATCCCCCCCCCCCCCCCCCACCGGGGCCCTCTTAAAAAAAGTCCCTCCCTCCAAATTTTTTTGTGCCCTAAAAATATATAGATATATCCATAGGCTGAAAAATGCTGACACAAGAACCCTGATAGTATCCGATATTCAATTAAGATATCATACTCACAGAGTAATAGTAATTTTTTTAAAGGACAATCGAGACACTGAATAATTCATGTAATTACAGACTCACAAAAGTAATTTCTTCTCACCTTTTGAGCCACCAGTTAGCCTGAAAGGCATCACAGACCTGATAACACCAAAAACTTCACATGTCAGCAACGTATACACTTTTCCAGTGTTAGGATCCGGTCTCATCAACTCTATAATCTTGCCTCTAGAAACAACAATTTCTTGTTGCTTTGTCCCAGAGAAGTTTCCATGACACGCAAATGTGATGCCAGTCGCCCGTTGAAGTGTCAAATTGTAAAGAAACATGGTGAAGTTACATTCACGACCTGAAAAAAAAAGAAGCCATTGAATTGAAAAGAGAACCACACAAAATTAGATAGAAGGGATATGACCTCTGCAAATCAATATTGCAGGCAATGCAGAGTCAGGGTTACGGGATCTATAAAACTATGGCCGTTAGTGACACAAATCTATAGGTCTCAGCAATTAATGTTTGAAATTGACAATTTATTTGAAAAATAGCTATCGATGGCAGGACCTCTTGTTGGCTTGGATTGACCAGCGTAGTTCAGGGCTCTCGCCAGTACCGTTCAGCGTAGCAGGTCATTACCGATCACTATGTATTGATTTTTGGTTTCGATTGTTTCTTATTCTATCTTTAGAACCTGCTATTCAACGGCCACCCTAAATGTTGGCCAAAAGTGGCTGTTGGAATGGGTTGGCCGTTCAGAGGAAATTAGAGGGAGGGGGGGGGGGGGGTTAAAAAAAATTCAAGAGTCAGGGGTCATTTTCAACTGCCAGAATATCAAAAGATATACGTACTTTCGGGCGGTTAAGATGGTTTTTAGAACTTAGAAGAAAAGTCCGGAAAAAATCTAGAGTGATCTACCCTCAGTCACGTGAAATGAAGCGATTGTCCATCATGAACCAATAAAATGATATATAATCGTTTGAGACCAATGTATGTCCGTGTTAATGCCATTTGCGAGTGTTATTTAGTTTACTATTGATTATTTTGCATAATGCATAAAAACTATGTATTAAAATTTAAATTTACAATTAATTGGGCGAGATGGAATGTCTTAGTGAAAGATCGTGATCATTGTTTGTTTGTGTGTCAGCCATTTTGCTATACATCCGGTCAGTATTGGGAGCATTCGCTAGGGGTTGAAACCATCGCAAGCAAATTACTGTCGAGTGGAGTAGCCAGAAAGGGTTTGCAAAACAGAAACTGTATTTTAAACCAAAGCTATATTGCTACCCCCCCCCCCGGGATATTTTGCCACCCTCTCTTAAAATTGATAAAATCCTCTTGTTTTCCATAAATACGATATAAGTTAATATAAAAAACTATTGTCATAGGTTAGACTCAGGGTTTCCATGGAAATAAATGTGAGAGTGGTGGCTTTTCAGAATAATATGAAAATTTGAGAGAGTGAATTACGCGTGCTATTGTGTTCGCCCTCAAAGCAGGGGGGTTTGGGGGCCTGCCCTCCCCCATAATTTTTTTTCAATATAAGGTGTCTTTTGGTGCTTTCTGGGGATAGCTGGAATAGATTTTACCTATTTAATTTATTGAAAAAAAAAATATAAATTTAAAATATTTCATGTATAATTTCATGAATTATAATTTTTTTAAAGGAATAGGGGGGCCTACAAAACAAAACACATTACGTATGGGCCTATATTTCTAGTGTTATGTGACTTTTTATTTTTTGATTATATCCATTGCTACTCTCACTAATTTTCACTGTCACTAACGTTAGGTCCAATCATCGCCCCTATTTACAAGCATGCATGTTGACTCATGGTTGGTTCAATGTTGGACTGACGTCGCACACGATGGCCAGTACTGAGCCGGCATGCATGCGGCATACTTCCAGGGTTTGCTAGGATTATGCCCATAGAACTAGGCACACAGCCAACAGCCCAACACCATGGAGATTTATGGATAACACCTACAATAGGAACTACCGTACGTTGGCCATTGTCTGAGACAGTAGAACAACTGTGCTGAACGTGAGCATGTTCAGTCAGACCAAGGAATATCGCCTATAGATTTCTTGTCACACAAGACAGGCTCGTCTATAAACCGTCAGTGTCTGAAAACAAGTTCATTGTCGCCGCAAGGACTTAGCCGGAGACCAGTCAAGCGGTTTTTTGGACGGCCTATTTTCAGCCTGGACATAGAAAAATATCCTCAGGTTCTACCAAATTGCATTGTGGAAGTACCCCAGACCCTGGGACAAGAATTTGGGACTTTTTACAAAGTCTAGAATTCGCAAATTTCAATGATAAGTAGCGCTCATAAAAATATTTTTTTCGTGATTCCTTAATTCCTAAATTCATGAATTTGTCCTCCTCGTGAAATTCACAAAAATTAAAACCTGGCGAATATTACCAAATCTACAGTACCGGGGTATAATAAATATTTACGTACCAGGTTTCAGGCAATCTTTTTATTAATTTAAGAAAATGCATGAAAAAGTAAGGGACTTTTATATGGCAGTGGCTAGTCGTACGTGATTCTTTATAATGTAACTCTATGGGCAGCCTCGTTTACAAAATGACGCGCTCCCATTGACTTCCATTATAACTTTTCCGAACGATTAACAACTACGTTTTTTAAATATATTTTCACTGAATATTTGATGTTTATGTCTGCATGATACCTTTAAATACCAAATCTATGTAATATATCAAATGGATATAAATTTCTATCGACTACAGTTGATTCGATTTTCATTCAATTAGCTGCTCAATTATATTATTTCAAATAAAAAAATATCTATATGGCAAATTTTTTTATTTGGATTCTGACAAATGGTTTCAAATTGCAAAATATGATCAAAATTAAATACAGTGGCAAAATAGCCTCGATTGCCAGGGCAATAAATTTTTATGTAATTTAAGTAAGTATAAATAGAGACAAAATACAAACTATACTAAGTTAGACGGGGAACCTGTCTGACACTTCGTTTCCAGACGGCAGTCTTTCCCAATAAGCTCAAAATTTCACTGGACAGTAGGTCCTGTGAACTTGAAACCTTTACCAGACCAAAAAAAATTCATCAGACAGTATGTGGTCAATGGCCGATTCTTAGCTTGTGAGACCAAAAAAACGACTAAAAAACAAAACTGACCAAAAAAATAACCGGATTGTAGGTCCGATGTGACTGGGTATTTTGTCGGACCTGCCTTTGTTTTACCTGACATGTCCGGTCGGTCCGATGCTATTGGGAAAGACTGAGTCGGGGACCTGGATGTTGTTTATAGACTCCAGAAATTCAAACAAAATGGCCGCCGTTTATACTGTTCATACCAGCGCGATTCAAATTTTCATGACTTTTAATTTATAAAAGAGTTTCTATTGTACCCCTCCGTCATTCGGTTATCACATTTTATCGCTCATACTGAATGACGGGAACCTTTATTACCGCCCAGGGGAGTACAAAAGAAACTTTTATCTCAACTAAAAACCTAAGAAAAATCCAATTAAGGAAATGGAGTGACTCTGTCGCCAGCCTTTTTCCTTTTCTACTAAAAGGTTCCTATCATTCAGTTCGGCAATGAACATAGGCATGGCAATGCACCAGCTGCCATTGTATTATTGTAGGTAGATTCAATAAATTTGAAAATTGTCCAATAAAATTATGCTGAGATTTTTTTTCGTAACTGCCGACATGCTAGAATAAATATTTGACCACATTCCACAGTTTTCACTGAGCAAGAAAAATGCTGTGCCAGATCAAAATCTGAGCTAATGATAAAAACATCCAAAAGCTGTGACCTTAATTTTGCAAATTCCGGCAGGGATACAGAAGCCAAGACATCACCCAGACACTTGAACTTTTTGAAGCAGCTGAATAAAACTACTGAGATGTGCTATCCGTATATATCAGGTTTTAAGATACATCAGGTCACCCAATGAGTGCCCCGCAATACTGTAACAGAGCATCGTTGGCGCTGGCCGCTCGCCACCTCGCGAAAAGCGAAGATATTTGCCATGTGGCGAAAGATTTGTGATGTCTTTAGCCACAGTGGCGAATACAAAAACGAGATGATCTTGAGCCGTTTTCCCGGTAAAAATCACTGGAAAAACGACTGCATCACCATCGTTTTTTTCACATAAACATCGCTTTATTTGATTTTTTAAATTCTCAATCGATCTTGCTTGCATCTTCCAATTTTGCCGATCTATAAATATAGCAATAATAGCCTATATTATAGACTATATATTCAACACAAACTATGTTTGTTTACATTCTCAACAGAAAACAAAATGGCTGACGGCCACGGGGGACAGGCCTATTCCTGTGATCTGTCCACTTGATAAAATGATGTTGTTTTATACACACAGATCATGTGATGTTAAATGTCACAATTCACAACCTTTGTGTTAAGAGTTATTTTGTAGCTGCATTCAATAATTTGTGTTTGACATTTTATTACCATCGCAGTGCTGGTGATATGAGGCGTGTGATCACACACACACACCATCACACGCCTGAAACAAAGGTGAGGTGTAGGACAAACATCACGCCTTGTACAATGTACAGATACAAAGCAGCACTTAGTGTATTTTTCAAACGACCAGCACTGCCATCTGGCCATTGCAATGGATTAATCATTTTACCTGTCACTGACACTGTGTCAGTGGTCAACCTATTAGCCTCAACAGACGAAAGAACTTGTGGTAGAACATTCATGAATTTTGCTATCATTCAAATTCATTAAGAGCTAACACCTTGCTGGGACAAAACTCGCTTTTTGTACAAAACTAAGTGATCAGTCTGGTCGGCTGCTCAGTATATTCCCTTGCCTGATACTCCATTAAGGAGGAATGTGAAGTCATCAATCAAAGTGATTATTTGTCAAGAACAGGAAACGTTTAACACAGGTTCAGATGGTCAGTGTAAAAAAAACTGACTCCACACTGCTCCTGCAGTCACGACATCGTTGCCTACCACTTGGAAGTTTTTCATAAAATAAATTTGTGGTTATTTATTCGCTGGATGAAGACTAAATCATGAACTGGTTCAACTAAGTAGTTATCTTTCTGTGGTAAGATGCAAAATCAATAGGCCTACTAGACCAAAATCACCAATATTTTGTATACTGGGTACATGATTTCATTGTGGCTACAAGAAAGAAAATGAGGCTAAAACTTTTCAGAGGTTTTAGCCACAGTGGCCAAGACATTTTTCATCCTACCGCCAACACTGACAGAGCAAATACATCACATAACAATCATAAATTTGGGCATAGCCTCTGGCCCCAGTTTTTTTTAAGGACACGAGGGGGTCATGAAAGAAGGAAAATTTTGATGGATTCTCATCCTTATAGCCATGGAACATCCATTTTTACCCTCGGTGCGCCCCATGAGGAAGTGCAGGGTAGGCAAACAAAACTTCACCCAGGTTTTACCATGGGCAAACTAGTGCAGCTTTCCCCAGCCATCTCAATTTTTCGAGATGCCCACATTGTTCTGTCCAAACGGTCTTAATGATGTCCTCCAGAACTTCCATAGGGCAGTGGACATAGTCTATTTTCATTTTTTGCATCTTTTTACAAAAATGGTGATAAAAGTGCCATTCAAACAAATTACTATTTTAATTTTACAATGATGGCTTCATTTCTACCAGTAATAGTGAGCAAGAAGAAAAAACAACTGTCAAACAGTGTCAGTGTATCACAAATTTACATAAATCCTGCAAAAACACGGAGAAACCCATCATAATGACTTTTGAAATAGAATATACCTAATTATTGTAGACATCTATTGATCTAATTCTAACCGTTTTCCAAATTCCATTGTTAAAACAGAGTTTCCATTGCCGGCGTTTTAAAAACGCCGGCCAGCAGGTGGAGGCTGACCGCAGATTAACGTACGTACTTTGAATGACGTACGTACTTCGATCTAGCTAGATCGTACGTCCATTGACGTACACCTACATTTATAATAGGGCTCCCCTTCAGCGTGAGATTGCATCGTTCCCATTTATAAATAGAAATAGCTTGACATGGGAAATCTTTCATAGAGACCTCACGCGTCGATTGATACCAAAACGAGGCTAGGCGCATGTTTATACTTCTGGCAAATTTACAAAGAAAGAGAGCCTGTGATTTTTGGCAACAATCTTCATTGTTTTTCGGTGAGTATTGTCATGAGCCAACGTTGGGGATTACTTTTTTATACAGAAAAATATGTATGCTATCGTAAGAGCCCAAATTTGTGTAGTTCCTATGTTTGAGTTTTCAACATTTTAAGATTATTCTGGGTGGTGTACATCCGTACGTCGATTGAAGTACGGACACCACCATACTTTGATCGACGTACGACAGTGATAGACGCCAAACGACGTTCGTACTTCAATCGAAGTATACTTTGAATGAAGTACGTACTTCAATCGAAGTACGGTATAGGCCTCTAAGCTAAGGCTAAGCCTTAAGCACAGCCAGGCCTGGTCTGCCCTACTCAGCTACTAGACTAGTAGGCCTAGCCTAGTAGGGCTAACCCAACAAACACAAAATATTTGTAGAACATGTATACAACGTCGGCTCAACGTTGGTCCAACATTGTACAAAAGTAGGTTGACCGGTCCTTCAGATAATTATTGATCGCTCACACCCTAACACTGTATTTTAAATATGCCCAGCACTGGCACAGTGGCAGCACAACGCAGAACCAATACTGGTTTAATGTTGGATCGCCATCTGCGACGTTGACCCAACATTACCATCATTGTTTTATGGTATGGTGTTTGCTTAGGCCTAGTGAGGAAGGTCTTTAAAATATATTCTAGTGATATCTTACTAACGTTCAGGGCCGTCATTTGGGGGGGGGGGGGGGGGTTCGAGAGGGTCCCCCTCCCCCCCTGTGACCACAGAATCCACCATATTCCACCAATTTGCACCTAACAATAGAATAAAATTCTAGGGGGCATGCCCACAGACCCCCTAACCTGCGTTTCCCATTCGCTCAATGCCAAATATCAATTCAAGCAGTAAATACCCCAGCAATCCAAAATTGGACCCCCCCCCAAAAAAAAAAATCCTGGGCACGAACCTGCTAGCTAACTATTATGTGTTATTATTTGTCAGACCCCATTCATATAGTATAGGACTATAGGCCTACTGTTGTTTCGTAGCATTATTAAAAGACTAATTTCAATAATGAGACTATGAATGTCGCTAGCCGTTATAAAAATGGGGATGTTGTTCTTAGTAGTGTCCCAAAATATTTAATCAATTTCATTTAGTTTGAAAAATTCTCAGATGTGGTCCTGGCAGTGCAAGGGTTTATAGTTAGTAGACTAAGTAGGCCTAGATAGGGTTATAATTGAATTATCAATAAATAAAAAAATATGTCAGCCTAAATTAACTTATACGTCACTGAAGTACCAGTAGACTATCAACATTTACAAATACATAATTTGACAAATTTTGTTTATATTTCAGGTAACCGCTTACCAAATCATTTGACAACATACCTTCAGACTGGAGATGAAACTCAATCCTAAGATATAAGCACTAGTGTAACCCAGAAAGCAAACCGCTTCCTGTAGCATGTTTGGACACATTATAAAAGGGATTGTAGTATTACCCCCACATGCATCCACAATAGAGAGAGAGCGAGAAAGAAGGCAAAAAAATATGTTTGACTCTCTCCTCTCTCTTTTTTCTTTTTAGAACTCTCTTTCTCACTTTCTCAGTCCTCTCTTTCTCTTCTCTCTATCTCTCTCCCTACTATCTCTTCTCTTTTTCTATCTCTCCTTACTCTCTCTCTCCTTACTCTCTCTCTCCTATACTCTCTCCTATTCTCTCTCTCCTACTCTCGTCTCTCATACTCCCTCTCTCTTACTCTCACTCCTACTATCTTTCCTACTCTCTTTCCACTCTCTCTCCACTCTCTTCATCGCATTCTCTCCTCTCTTGCTCTCCCTCCTATCTTCCTCTCTTTCTCCTACGCTCACTCCTATTCTGTCTATCTCCTATTCTGTCTCTCCTACTCTCTCTCGCTATCTATCTTACTTTCTCCTACTCTCTCTCTCTCCCTCCTACTCTCTCTCTCTCCCTCCTGATCTCTCTCTCTCCTACTCTGTCTCTCATACTCTCTCTCCTCCTCTCCACACTCTCCTCTATTTGTCTCTCCCCCTTCTCTTACTCTCTGCCCTCTCTCTCCCTCTGTGTGTCTATGTTGTGGGTTTCTGTGGGGGTGATACTACAATCCGCTATACCGTACATTCCCTTTATTCATGTCATTAAAACAATGAAGGACTACGCAGTAGTATAAGATGGAAAAAGAACATGCTTCTGATATGGCCTGCTGTTGCTTTTTTAAGCATCAAACATTTTGGATCACTATAATATCATGCACTGATGTAGCGATTGCAATAATAAAATATACTTGTGTCTGGAAGTCTGTTTTATGTGTGTTTATAACATCATGTAAGTTAACCACCAAGAAAAAAAACGTAAAAACGAGAAGAATAATAAATAATATCGAAAAAAATGAAATATCGATAACTCAGTTGATTTTTCACCTAGGCCCTACAGCATTAAAAGAAATGTCTATCTAATTGTTATGGCAATAAATTTAATTTGGTATACAGTATATATGATATATTGATATTAAAAAAATGGCCTGACCACCCTAAGGGGCTGTTCAACAATTACGTAAAGCTTTTTTGAGAAATTTTTTACCCCGCTTCCCCCCCCCCCATCCCACCCTTCATAATGCTTTTAACGTTGTACGTGTTGACTACGGTCCGTAACACATCGCTCAACCCTCCCCCCTCTTCCTTCTAGGCGTTATGTAATTATTAACCCTTATGCTGCCGGGACCGAATATATCCGTTTTCAAGCAACTTTCAGACCAATACATTCAACTCAAAATGCTAAAATGTTTTGTGATAGATGCTTAGTTAATCTATTAATTCATTTTAAAGATGTATTTGTTCATAAAAATAATTATTTTTCGACATTTGGAGCTGGAAATTGCGTTAGCAATTCCAGCTTCAAATGAATGAAAAATTGTCCGAAAAAATCGGCAACATAAGGGTTAAACGGCCCCAAACACTGGCATTGTTGATAAATAATATGATCTCAGCTGGATCTCGCCAACAATCTAAATTGTACAAGATAGACCTACAGATAATCAAGGAGATAATATTTTTCATTGTTTTTTTACGTCGATTGACGTACGATAAGTACGTCAATCGACGTACGTACTACAATCAAAGTATTAAGACTGAAAAACATTCACAGTTCACTGAACCCCATCGACAATTTAATGTCAATATTTAATTTTACAAACATAGAAATCTTTCAAAACAAGTTACAATCGAAACTTGAATAACACCTCTCCGAAATTATATTGTAGTTGTGATTGGCAATGTTACTATTTCTGCAAAATAAGCAAAAATGATGTAGTATTTGAAAAGTACTAACTTTGAGCTATCATGTGTCCCTGGTGAAAGCACATTGGGAATTCCCCGCCAACTAGAATGGTAGGCTATCTATCATTGTGCAATCCTCAACCGGGCTAACCAATGACAGGAGGCGACACAAGCTCAGGGCTCGACACTAACACTGGCCCGTTGGCCCGAGGCCAGTAAAAATCCCTAAGGGCTAGTAAATCACCTGAGATACTGGCCCTAGGGGCAACGAATAAATCACATTCCCCTTAATACTGTGTACACTAAGGACTAGAACAATAAGGCTAAGGGCCAGTAATTATCTGTAGTTACTGGCCCTTTGGGCTACTACCTGAAATCAGTTAGTGTCGAACCCTGCAAGCTACAGGACATGATATTTATAGGTACCCCTAAAGCCAGTTGATGACGAGAAGCGTACGTCAATGGAAGTACCTAGATCGAAGTACGTACGTCCTTCAAAGTACGTACGTTAATCTGCGGTCGGCCTCCACCTGGCCAGGGTGCCTCTTCCTTCAAAATGGGAAAACATCGTATTAATAAATGGGTGGTTTAACGTGGAATAATGTTCAATCTACACCTACTATCTTACAACCAGGCTACCTGGCTACTAGCCCCAGCGGCTGATCGGAGAAGAAGACACGGGTACCTGGCTACGGTGTGAGCCGGTCAGCGCAATCTTAATCGGACAGCACCATGCAGCAATTTGACACTTTGTATCGATTTTGACTCAAACAATAATGGCTCAATAATAAATAATTAGTAAAAAAATAACCAGTACGTAAAAAAATGTGTATTTGACAGTACGATGGCTACACACTTCACACGATTTCCATGGCTTATTTGTACATTAATTCAACTTTCTAAATCACGTTTAGCGTTATCTGCACCACCACTTCCGGCAATCGGAATGAGGTCGTCAAAAATAACGCAAAGGAGCGAAAACAGGTTATAGTGGGCTGCATATGGTTTGACCCTGGAAAAATTGTCACAAAAGTTTCTCAACGGTTTATTGTAGTATAAGGTGTGCTTAATAACATATCAAAAGTTTACCAAAATCTGATCATGCGAAAAGTATAATTTTCAAGATGGTGTCCAAGATGGCCGTCGAATCCTTAAAATTCCAATTATTTGCCCATTTATCATCAGAAATGACTGCTTTTGATGCATTGTCACTTGTGTTGGGCTAATATGGTACATAGCGTAGGCCTACTTCAAACACACCACAGTCTAAATATAAGTTATAAAATCTAAGATGGCGAGCCAAAATGGCCGCCAAACTGCATATATTGAAGAAAATAATAAGAATCATTCCTTACATCATTTCTTATCTACTATATTACTGCAGGAGCTAGCTCATGTTGAGTAGGACTGTCGAAGTCCATTAGGCTTGACTTTAAAATTTGATTATATACTGCCTGGACATAAGAAACGGCAGATTGACCTCAATATGTAGTTAAAAGTCACAAAAATCTATCAAAATTAAATGTTTGTTTTATAGTCATAGGCTATATGTATACTCAAATTGTCGGAAATTCAATACTGATTAGTAATATATACCTTATATTGCCAAAAACTGATATAAACAAAATATAACGCAAATATATTGGGTCAAAGGTAAAACAAGGTAAAGGTGCAGATTCAACATCTGATATGCAGTATTTTATTACATTTTTACCCCTGGTCATTGCACCTGTTAATTTGTGTGACATCTCAACCCTACGGAGAGCATGCAGTACTGCAGCCATTTCGGCGCATTGAACACAACATCGAAGCAATGTTACAATATTGAGAGGGGAGAAACAAGATATTTCTCTGAAAATCCTGCGCCAAGCGGGATTCAAAACCGCACGCCAGGCAGCTATAATACATAACTCCTTGTTTTTCAATTAAAATAGTGTTATTTTGTTCACATTTGTGATGTTGAAGGACGATGAAAATATTTTAAAGGCGACGAGGAGGCTGTAAATGGGGACGGGGAGGTTCAAAGGGAGACACAGGGGCGGTAAATAGAAGGCAAAAAAGTGGTAAAAGGCGACAGATGGCAATCACAGGGTGACAGAAATATAAGCTTTAAAAGATGACAGGGAGACGGTAAAGAGGGACGAGAGGCAACAAAAAACACGTGAGAAAAGGGTCACAGAGAAACGACAAAACATGACTTAAAGAAGTTAAACGGTGATTGGGAAGTGCTAAAGGGCAACATAGAGACATTAAAGGGCGAAGGAAAGCTTTGTAGGGCGATGGAGGGGCGTTTAAAATAAAAAATCTACGCTAGAGGGCGATGGAAAAACTTTAAAGGGTGACAGGGAGTACTATTATTTTTAATTGTATCTAAATACGATTCAAAAGTGATCTTTTCCTATAGATGGCAACATTTAACATTTGATCTTGTTATTGATCTCTAATTGAAAATAATACCCCCTGAACATATAGTTTGTGTTAAAACTATCCAAAAAAGTTGTATTACTTAATAAATACATTGCCGGTGGACCTGAGTACGGTATAGTTATTGGCACCAATATCAGAAGCTATTTTGATGTCCGTCTTTGGTCTTTAAAAATACTCCCGAGAGTTTTGTCTTGATATCAGCCTAATGGGCATCACATAGGCCTACATATAGGTGTAATAGGGGCAGAAACCGTTGATATATATCAAGCTAGTCGGACATATCAGCATACATAGGAAAGAATAGTATGCTCGAAATCGGTTTTAGAGATATTAAAATTTGAGTTTTCTCTGCAAAATCGGGGTAAATTACAAAGAGACGTGCTGAGAGAAACACAATTTCAGAAGACAGCAAGTGTTACCAAACCAGGAAAAGAATACCTAATGCTTACAGTCTGTGGTTAAAAATATAACAATACTTATCATTTATTAGTTTTGCTGATCTTGTGCATAATTTGATGATAGATATAACCTCGGACTTCTAGACATCAACAATATAAAATATGCCAAGGAGTTCCAAAGATGTTTAAATTTTTAGTTTCCACTGCTTAATTTGGGCTAAATTAGGATGAACTGAACAGTTAGAGGTAACATTTCGAAAATGAGCCCAGTGACTCATCGCCCCAGACTTTAGGACCACTCGTTTCATATACCCTAGAATCTACTACAAAAGGATACACGATAAAGGTATGCACTTTTGCAGGTAAACATGACAAAATATAGTACTCAGAAATCAGGCAACATCAATCTTTTTTAGGTCTCAGTCGAATTATTGGAAGCCTTGACCGCAAAATAAATGATGTCATAATGGCCATTTTTATTAATGACGATCGTCAAAATAGTTTTAAGCCGCTTTTTTTTACCTTTCTATGAATTTAATGAATTTTTGTTCGTGTAAACAATGTAATCAACATTTTGTATTACTCTATAATCTCTACCATACCTGTATGTCGCTGGATAGCGTGTATAAGTTTTATTATGGATGAACATCAGGTGAATTGGGTCACATCAGTTTTTATTTTAAATGAAAAACCGCGAAATTTACATGAGTCAATATTTAGATTTTTACAACAAAAACAATCATGTCTTCTTTTATAATATTTTTGGCTATAATGTTATAATAGTTATAATGTATTATATTTGTAAGCAGCCTTAAATGTCAGACAATTTGAGTATATATATGACAATTATATACAGCAAAGCTCAATTTTTTATTGATTGTATGACCTTTGACCCCATATATTTGTGGTATATTTTGTTTATCTCATTGTTTTTGCAATATACTGTCTATATTAGTAATCGGTATTTAATTTCCGACATTTTGAGTATAAATATGACTATATAGCAACTATTTAATTTGTATTGATTTTTATGACCTTTGACCACATCTTGGGGTCAATTGACCAACTGCCGTTTTTTTATGTCCAGACAGTATATAATCAAATTTTACAGTCAAGCCTAACGGACCTCGACAGTCCTATTAAACCTTAGCTAGCTCCTGCAGTAATATTGTAGATAAGAATTGATGCATGGAATGATTCTTAATTATTCCTTTAATTTTGGCAGTTTGGCGGCCATTTTGGTCCACCATCTTTCATTTCAAAACTTATATTTTCATTGTGGTGTGTGTGAAGTACATTATGTACCATATTAGACCCAGAACAAGTGACAATGCAATCAAATGAATCATTTCGGATGATTGATCAGGAAATAATTTGATTTTCTGGAATCTGCGGTCATCTTGGACGCCATCTTGAAAATAATACTTTTTGCATGGTCAGATTTTGGTAAACTTTTTATATGTTATTAAACACACCTAATGCTACAATAAAGGTTGAGAAACCTTTTGTGGCAATTTTTTCAAGGTAATGCGGGTTTTTTCAAATATGCAGCCCACTATTAGTAAGATGTTATGATCACTTATTTTTTAGAATTTCGTCAGTCTCAACATTTCAAAATTTACTCAAATGACAAATATATTCGAGTAAATTTTAAAATCATTAAATTTCAAGATCTGTTCACCAGTTTCACCAGTTCAAGTCATTATACTTCACTAGCTCCCATATGCAGGCATCGTCGTTCACTAGTAGCTCTTGTTCAGTCTTGGTCTCGTTTCGGGGTGGGGCTGATTGGTGCGTAATTGTCCAATGTGGGCCTCATGGGCCAGCGCAGCGAGCCATAAGAGCAGCTGGGGTTTAGGTGCCCGGGCGCTGTAGGCTAATTATAGTTCCTCTGGAATTATTTTTCTTGTGACTTCTGAAAGCACCTAAATAAAATGAAATGAATGGGGTTTAGGCCACCTCTGTGCATATATACACTAAACTAGGCCAGGAGAATTGAGGTCGAGCACGCTACCTCTCGGTCACGGAAGTTCCTCACAATATTAAAACATTATGAATGAGCGGGGAAGAAACATTTTTTTTTTGAAACTTGAAGGCCAGAGCACGTGGTGTTCGAACCCGCGATCTCTGACTTCCCAAGCAGGCAGCTTTAACCACTGCACCAGGGCCTCCACCCTCTGAAAGCACCGCATGACATGAATTCTGGCGAAATTATGGAGATGTTCATTCACATGATATTTTTGGCCTGACAAAAAATCTACTTTTGAAAAATCATATCTAGGTAAACCAAGTATTACTCGAAGCCGACGACAAAGGGCTGTTCAAACAAAATTATTAGGGGCCTAAATTTATTTAAAAATATAATTCCAAACATCGGAAGGGTATTTGATGATCATTTGTTTTGAGGTAAAAAAAACAATAATATAATTGTATTGACAAGTACATTATCATATAATCAAGTAGCCTACATGGATCATAAGTAGGCATACGTAATATATCTTACATCCAACATATATATAGGGGCCTAGGCATAGGCCTTCTCACAATTACACAACCAGGAATGCGAGATTAATATAAATATAATTTGACAAGAAGGCAAATATGTATATATTTGCTGGAAAAAAACTACATATACATAGGCTTATGTAGGCATAACAGTAGGCCTATCAGTGAATGTAGCTCAATACAATACAGTACGACGTGCATGGAGCTTTCAATACGGTACAGATCAACAATTTCGTTGAAATCAAATTGTCTATCATAATAAATTTGAATCAGACACAGTTTTTTTGTAAAATTATACCCCACCCTTCAAACTATATGCCTACCCGGGTAGATTCTGGGATCTCCCAGAGTCTACACCAGGGTATACCCCAGATGAAAATCCAGATAGATGCTACCCACTTTTTCAGAATATGCGGGTCCCCTTTTAAAAAAATATATATGCGACCATCCCAAAATATACCCCTTCCTCCCAGAATATACCCCCTTTTCTACTACTATATATGTGACGCTCTTAGAATCTACCCCTCACTCCCATGATATATCCCCTTCTAAACATCTATGTGCAACCCTCCCAGAATATATCCCTCCCTCCCAGAACGTACCCCCTTTTCGCCACTTCCATAATCTATCCCTCCCCCTTTTATACAAAGTGACGCTCCCAGAAACTACCGCTTCCTTCCAGAATATATATACCGCCCTTTTCTACAACTATATGCAACACTCCCAGACTCTACCCTTCCTCTCAGAATATACACCCCTTTTTCTGCAATGTGATCCTACCAGAATCTACACCTCTCTCCGGGAATATACCTCTCTTTTCTACAACTATATGCGACCCTCCCAAAATGTACCCCTCCCTCACAGAATATACCCAGGTGTCGAGCATTCAATCCACTGCCTGTCAAGATGCGCCAGAGCCTTGCCAAGAAGATGAATTGGAAGTCTGTGTATTGGCAGGTCATGCTGCAGCCCCAAAACCTGTATGCGATCTGCAGTGAAGATAGATGGTGTATTTTCTACATCTTGACTGGATCTGACAATCATCACTACAAAATGCGGCACTATGTTCAGAACCACATGCTAGATCTTGGGCCCAATATGAGTAAATATCTTAATATAAATACTAGAAACTATCTTAAGTCATCCTCAATGCAGTGTGGGCCACATATTCTAGTTTAATGGAAAACAGGGGTATTTTCCATAACCTTGCGAATCATTTAGCACAACGTTTTTTTGCAGTTTTTTTAAAGAAAAATTATGTTTAGAATTAACTGAGCCAAAATGGCTCAGTTGGGGAAAATGATAAAAAAACATTTCTAAAATAGCGGCTGTAGTGTCAAGCTTAGTTTAAAAAACGCATGTAGAAAATTCTTCAACTTTGTTATAGAGTGTGAAATTATATCCTATTTCAAACTTCTTTAGTAGGCTTATCTAGCTGAGCTCATGAATATATTGATCTTGTATAAAATCACACTGGAGGGGTGGATTCCAGGCGGTTCACATACAGTAGTGTAAAGGAGGGAGGTATATTCTGTGGGGGGGGGGGGATATTCTGGGAGCGTCGCACATAGTAAAGGACAGGAGGGGGTATATTCTAGAAAGGAAGGGCACCCACAATTTACCCAGGTATAATCTGGGAGCGGGTATATTTCCAAACTTTACACTGGCACGCAGTGCATAATAAAATAGTACACGTGCACTGATCCAGACTGACTGCCTGAGTCAGTGTGCATGCTCAAGAAGATCCTAGGCTATTGAGGTCGGCCTAGCGGACATTCTATGTCCCAGCGGGGGGGGGGGGGCGGTGCAAACACACCCAACCTACCGTCCTACACAGGCAATTACCAGATTGATTACCCGCCTATAATCGTCAATGTTTGCTGTTTTGCGGGTCGACCCTGTACTCGTGCCAATCAACTCACTAAGCATCTGAGGGTTCAAACCAAGTCTGAGGGTTCACAACAAGTGCGTGCATGTGCACTAATGAATCAGTCATGCTGGTAGAGGAGAACCCAATATTTTTTGGGGGGTTGGGGGTGGGGGCGCATAGAGCGGTCGACTGGGTGGGTTTGAAAGGTAAACATTTCAATATTCAGAACGTTCTACTATACCAACAATTAATGTTTAGAATAAGGTTTAGAATAATTTGCTCAGAATTATGAGGCACAGGAAGAAAGGTGGAAAACATGTGTGGGCCTCCCTGATTCACCTGTATCCCAGTCCCTCCATTCCTCCCCATTTTGCATCTCTTGGTATATATCAACCCTATAGCCATCCCCATTCTACATCCCTTCACTTGCATCTCACATCTCTATAGCCATTCCCATTCCAGCTTTTTTCACCTGTAGGGTACCACTGGCCATCTCTAGTCCAGCTCCCTTCACCTATGTTCAATTCTCTTTAACCGAACCTAGTTAGGCTCCCTGAAATTGTATCCCCCTTGCCATCCATAGTCCACTTCTCATGTGACACCTGTGTCTCACGCAGCCATCCCCAATCCGGTTCGACCCCTTGATCTGTAGGGGAGACTGGGCCACCATGAGACTTTGGCCATCATGAGACCCTGTTTGACAGAGAAATTATTTTGCGATGTGTGCACTATCTGACCAATATGGTACCAAAAATTAATAATTTCCATTTTCCATCCTATTGCCATAATAACGGTTGGACATTCTTGGCATGTATGTAAACTTGGGTATGTTTTTTTATGATGAATATTTGGATCTATAGATCTATAGATCTATAGGACAATACTGGAGGAAAAGTCAGAAGCATTGTGAATAATGTGCGTGGTTATACACTTAGAGCGTAAAGGCCCATACCCAGGCAAATGGCATGTTTTTGTTTTAGCTCTGTTTTAAATGTTTAAATGAGTGAAGGCAACATTCTGATAGATTACAGCTTTTAGAAACATCCATTGACATTCTAATCAGGTTCCGAAAAAGACGAATTATGACAAAATTTGGGTCATCATATTTTTGGCTTTTAGATCCATCCGTTTTTTGATGCAGTTTGCCATGTTTGACAGGAAAATGACATTGAGTCACCAATTTGATTATTTCCTTCTAAAGGTAGTTTTTATTTACTAGCTGTAATCTATGACAAAAATCTTAGCTCGTATTAGGATAAGTATGTAAGGTCTTATCTGTATCACATCCTCAAAGACGTGGTTATTTTAATTACAATGTCATTGAAAAATCACCGCTTAACGCGCTTTCCCAACGGGCCTCACATATCCAAACATGAAGGGTCAACCCATCTAAACTTGGACAATTGACATGTTTCACATCTTTACTGGACATCGTGAACATCGCCAAAATACACAAGTAATATTTAAGGAATGTTCATGGCTGGTGTAGTGACAAAAAGTAAGGGATTTTCCTCAGTGTTGATCCTTTTAAAGAAAACATTGAACCCTTCATCTAGATTCTCAGCGGGCCGGTTTTATGGTCAAACCCGATATAATTAAGGGATGGTTGTCAAATATTGTATGAACTTTCTGAAATACATATACTTACCGGGTTCATATATCTTTCAAATGGAGATAGAGAAAGATAATATAGATTTACGATAACATATAGGCCTAATTAACACAATTTTTAAACTTTGAAACTTTGAACTTTGAAACTTTTCAAGTTTAGGCATTTGGGAATTGGCCTTTAATAGTTGAAACAAAAAAGCATGGTGTAAATCAATGATCAGAACAGTTTAAAACTTTATTGAATATAATACAGATAACAGATACTTGTATATTGTATAAATAATCAATTCATGAAAGAAGCTGACAATTTATACACACATCATAATTACAATGTCGAATTAAATAAATATAATCCTGAACTGAATTGATTAAATAGTACAAGAACGACACAAGGAATTGAAGAAAGCATAAAAAACATTTGCTATTGGTAAATATTCTGGAGTAGATGGAATAAATTGATAAATGATTAAAGCCCCGACAAATACCTTACATACTGTCTCTTTTTAACAGGATATTGTAGAGTGGAAATTACTTTACACAGTGATGTCAGTCAATATTATATCCTCTAATTAGGTGGCGCTAGATCAAATCCTCAGAACTATAGAGGATTTTCCCTACTGTCTGTGTGGGGAGATAATTTTGTAACATTTTTAAATAACAGGCTATTGGATTGGGCACAATCTGCAAGTGTTTCATATAAGGGACATGATAGCTATAATAAGGGTTATTCAATCATTGACAATATATTTGTGCTGCCATCACTAGCACAAAAAATATATAAGTACATAAGTAAGGAGGATAGTATGTTTTATTTATCGACTTTTCTAAAGTATTTGACAAGATGTCACATCAACTTCTTTGGTATAAAATATTAAAATATGGTTTAAACGTGAACATTTTGACAGTTTAAAAAAACATTTATAAACGATTTAAATCCTGTATTGGTACTCCTGTGGGTTTGACTGATTATTTCAGTCTTGGAGTTGGAACGAGACAACGATGTGTCTTGAGTCTTTTTCTCTTCGCTCCCTATACAAATAAGCTGATGGAAAACATGAAGAATTTGGGTTGTCAATTGAATATATTGATGAAAATGCATCAAATGTTATGATATAATGTTTTGCGAATATATTGTCGATGGTGCTGACACAGCTGGTCGACTGCAAAATAATATGATTAATGTATTGGAGAATTATTGTGATAAATTGGAAATGTATGTAAATCTAACAAAAACAAAAATAATGGTCTTTAGAAGATGGGGCGGGATATTGAAAAATATGAGAAATGTTTTTTAAGGGACAAAAACTAGAAGTAGTATTATCTCATAAATATTTAGGATTCGTGTTCACTCCTAAACTAAAATAAACTCTATAAAAAAATATTGGCTGCTTTAAAAGCTGAGAAAATTTGCTGTACATGTCTATGTATAATTCCAAATGTGGATCCCTGTCTGTAAATATAATCCTTGATCTGTTTGATTAAATTGTACTGCCCATATCACTGTACAGTTCACATATATGGGAAACAGATTGGAGCGATGCAATTGAAAATATACAAAATGTACATTTTATTTTGTAACAATTATTTAACACATAAAGTCTAAAGTCTAAACCTGGTAGCTAGATATCCTCTTGCTGTACACCATCACACTACCTGTTTAAAATACTGGTTGCCAAATACTAGATATCCGTAAGCATGTTTTTTAATGCTAAAAATTTGGATGATAGACATCGCTTCACATGGGTGACTTCAGTCAGATATATGTTAAAAACAAATTTGGATTTAATTACATATGGATTTCTCAAACTGTTGATAATGAAGAAATCTTTAATAATGTGCTTAGGCCTATAATCTTTCCATGTTAAAAAACATATAAATTATGAATATGAATTTTATTTGAAATTGGTGAGTGTTATATATTCATGTAATAGTTTTTGTATCCAATATTACATCAGAAGCTATAGTGGGGTCTATCATAACGTTCTGGGCTGGATGGGTTGTCAAGAACATAACATTTACAAAGTTTTACGCATAAAAACTAGCCAAACATATATAATAATTTGAATACAATCTTTTCAAGAATTAGTTTCACCTTATAGTCTAGCTGATTAGAAGGTATGATGATTTTGACTTTGATTTTGTTTTTAATACATATACTCCAAAACAGCAATGTTTTTTTTTGTATATTTTATAGTAGCACCATCTGCAATAAATGAATCTGTCCTGTAAATAGGCTTGTAAATCATTAAAAAACACACTCATTTTTATGCGATCATCTAGTTTTAAATTTGACGATTTATTATTTGGATTATTGATTTCGAGCACTAGATTGGAACAATAATTCAAAAGGATGGGAAACATCTTATAAAAAGAGGGCGAAACGTCGTATGAGAGAGGGGTTATGAAAGGTCGCAGGCTGTAGACTAAATGTCGTACTTTGAAAAAGGAAAAATATCTTTCCTAGGATGTGAAAAATTCTATAAGAAAGAGATAGGATGAAGGGAGGCAAACTATGGGTAGCTAGGGGGTATAGATGAAGGGAGCCAGACTGGGTATGGCTAAGTCAGGGGGGGGGGGTACAGGTAAAAGATAACCGACTAGTAAGGGTTAGAGGTTTTGAGTGGAGGGAGTCTGACTGCACGGGGATGAATAGGGTGCGGGTACAGGTCAAGCGAGGCTGGCTGTGAATGGCTATTTTACAGATGAAGGGGAGAATTGGGTATGGCAATATAGTTTGTCCAATAGTGGAGGATTGTCTAAAATGAAAGTTAGCTTTTCGTTGATTATTCAGTCAGTATTCATAAAATTTTGTCAACACTATTTTCTTGTCATTTGGCATCTATCCTGAAAATAGAAGTTGAGCAATTAGTAAAAGATAGCAAAATTAATATAATCGTCAGATGTTGAACTTTGATTGGCGTTTCCAGAGGGCAGCCCCCGCTAGCAGAACATTTCCAGTAAATGTAACTGTGTGTTACTATTCACTGTCTCGGGGGACCCCTGTCACAACGTGGAAGAGGTCGACCTGTTTCGAACTGTATCAGTCAAAGCCGCCGTCCGAGATTCGAGCCAGATATATAACGTTAGACAATAACTGCACCGCATATCAATAAATATATGCATTGAAAACCCCAGTCAATACAGTAAAAATACTAAAACACCGAAAATTATTTTTCAGCCACTACAATCTGATATGTGTTCCGACGCTGTGCCTAGAATATTGACGTTTTTATACATCTAAAAGCCATTATATGTTTTCAGTTATTTTTCAGCCATCACTAAATCTAACATGCCATCTTTACACAGTCATAACCACCGGTGAACTATCAAAGGACTGGGTTAAGGTCAACATTGCTTCTGCTTTTAAGAAAAAAAAACGCCTTCTGCCTGCTTACTATCGGCCGATTTCACTTACCTGTGTGTGCGCGAAACTGCTGGAGCATATTATCTGCAAGCATATGTTTAAGCCACTTTGATAGACATATCATATTAACACCTTCATAGCACGGCTTCCGGGCACATCATTCTTGTGAAGCCCAGCTCCTACTTACGAGCACGGACCTGATCGAAAATTACGAAAATAAAATCTAAACTGATGTAATCGTCCTTGACTTCAGCAAGGCTTTCGACGTTGTGGCCCATCAGAGGCTTTTACATAAACTTAACCACTCTGATGTAGAGTCTAATAGGTAACATCCTAAACCGGATTAAAAACTTTTTAACCAACCTATCCCAGTGTGTGGTTGTAGACGGAATCTTATTAGCAGAAGCGGCAGTTAAGTCAAGAGTCCCACAAGGCACTGTCTAAGGCCCCATTTTATTTTTAGCCTATATTAATGACCTTCCAGAATCAGTAAAATCTAATGTCAGATTATTCGCAGATGACTGTGTCGCGTGGTGCGTCGCGTGGCGCAATTTGTGTATTTGGTAATTTAAGTTTGGATTAGCATCGCTTGCTATTCTCTGTTCTGATTGACATGCTGGTGTTTTGTGGGCACGTGTCTCGGTCGTTGCTAAGTAATTGGTCTAATCTATTGTCATTCGGCAGTGACGTGTTTAATCTTAGTTACGGATCTTATATGACGTCGTCGATAGAGGTTTGACTTGCTTTGAATCAGGCAAGTCCTTGCAAGTAGTGCGCGATTTAAAGAGATTCCAGGGGCCGGTTTTACCAACTTTAAGTTGAGTTTAAGTCAGTCGATTTAAGTCAGTCTTAAGCTAACTGATCGGCTGAAACGTGATTGCGTGTTGATAGTTAAGACAAATTTTTGACTCAAGTCAGGCTGGAGAAACCGGGGTCTGATTACAGTCGAGTAGAGCAGACTTGTCTTAGAGCTCTGACCCTGCTTGTGGAGTGGACATTTGTCGCGTAAGACGTTGATACCTCATTTCAGGATGTAGTTGTTTCTGCTACTTGCCCCCAGGGAATCACATCATCTTCTTCATCTTCATTATTAGTCTATTACTGTATTATGTATCTGATCTGATGTACTGATTCCTGACCTGATTGACTTCTGAATAAACTGTCAATACTGTGATTCTCCTCTCACCTGATTTTACTTCGCCGTCTTCCTGAGTGCTACACTATTGCACATAATAATAGAACCACTGTCGTTACACCATAGAACCAGTAAATACCTTTAACTTTTAGAAACGTTATAACTGTTTGTTCTATCGACCGATCCGCTCCTTAGTCGACCAGTTGTGTCTTCAGAATGATTTAAATCGCTTGCAGGACTGGGCACAGAAGTGGTGCATTAACTTCAATCCTTCCAAATGCACAGTACTCCACATTAATCGCTGTAAAACATACAAGATTACCAACCTGAAGGCGAGACTCTAGTCACCGCTACTCACACACCATATCTGGGAGTTACCATCAGTGACAATCTAGAATGGGAATATCATATTAGCAGAATCACGGCTAAAGCCAGTAGCACCTTAGGCGTTTTACGTCGTAACCTGAAAAAGTGCCCCCATAAACTGAAAGAAACTGCATACATATCCATGATAAGATCTACACTGGGATACAGCTGCGCCAATCTAAAACCTTAAGTGAACAACCGCTGTGTGATTTCTGTGGGGTCACAGGGCACATGTCTGAAGCTTGCCGTTTCGGATCTGTTGTGACTTGCTACCTGTGTGGCGAAAAGAAACATAAGGCGAATCGGTGCCCAAACAAATAGGAATCTGGCCAAGATGAGTGTGCCGGAAAAAACTGCACTAACTCTCCATCCCTAGCCAGTGTTCCAGGTATGCCAAAAATTCCCACAAGCACAAATGCATCAAGGTGGAACTACAAAAGTAAAAATAGTACTGACAATCGAACTTCTGTATTATACCTTAATGCGAGAAGCGTCAAATCTGTGTCAAAGAACAGAAATAAACTTCACCAACTGAAAGACGCTGTCACTTTGGGTAGATTTGACATTGTTGCCATTACAGAGACATGGCTAGACAGCAAGGTGAATGACAGTGAGCTCATGCACCCAAATTATAGTGTGTACAGACGAGACAGGCATGATATTTTGAGTGATAAAATTGGTGGCGGTGTAGCCATATGTGTAAATAACAACATATCATCCTGTCGATGTCATGACTTAGAACCTCAAGAAGAGATTGTTGTGTGTGAAGTTAAACTGAACAATCAAAGTAAAATTCTGTTCATTCTCGCATATAAGCCACCTAATGGAGATGTATCACAATTTATATGTAACGTTTCTCCTTTACTAAAAGCAGCTACATCCAACTTTAAAAACGTTTGCTTACTGGGTGATTTTAACATGCGAAATATTGACTGGTCTAATTACTCGTCAAAGTCTGAATCTGGTAATTTATTTTGTAATATGATAACAGAGAACTCCCTCTTTCAGATGAATAACGTAATTTCAAATAAGCATGGCAGTCTTCTTGATTTGGTGTTCACTACTGAGCCAAATCTAGTGGACGAGCCCGTCGAATGTCCCATCGACTTTGATACAGACCATTCAATACTTACGTTTAAACTCAATTTTTCAGGCTGCAACAAACGAAAAATACCCAGAGGAGTGTATAATTTTAAACAAGCTGATTTTAGTGCTCTGCGATCACTGATTACAAATAGCAATAGGTCCCTCAATACTTCACTAAATCATTCTACCCATATGAACGAAACTTGGTCCATCTGGAGCTCAACAGTCACTGAACATAATAATCAATGTATACCACGGGCACCAGTGAAAAATAGTTCTAAACATCCATGGATGGATGGTGAAGTACGACACATGCATAACTGTAAACACACTGCTTGGGCTGCAGCCAAACGAACAAACAATGTACAGATGTAAACAAATTTAAATATTTGCGAAACAAATTAAAACTAATGCTCAGAGATAAACGTAACAGTTTTATGTCTGATCTAGCCCTTTCACTGAAGAATAATGCTAAGCGCTTCTGGACATTTTGTCGTCTGAACACCAATTCTCGCCAAATTCCTGCAGTGGTATCTGATGGCCAAAACGATGTCACTGACGCCGCTGATAAAGCAAAAATGTTTAATGATTAGTTTCACTCTGTATTTCCACTCCAAAAACAGGAATTGCTCCACCTGCTGTTTCAGTTTAGTCAGACAACATGCTTGCTAATATAGTTTTTTCTGAAATTGATGTAATCAATGTACTGAAAGGGTTAGATGTTAACAAAGGCTCTGGCCCCGATGACATACCCCTAAAGGTGTTGAGAGAGTGTGCCGATGAATTAGCCCCCTCTCTAACCACACTGTTTAACCTCAGTATGTCAACTTGTACATTACCTGAATACATTACCTGTGGAAGTATTCTAATGTTGTACCAATTCACAAAAAAGGCAAGAAATGCAAAGTCGATAATTACAGACCAATATCACTTCTCAACTGTATGAGTAAAGTTATGGAACGACTTGTATTCAATCACATTTATCCTGTTGTCAGTCCACAAATTAATTCGGCTCAACATGGTTTTATGAAACATCGCTCTACCACCACACAACTAATTGATACATATTCTGATATCAGTAGAAATTTAGACTCTGGAAGTCAAACAGACATTATATTTATTGACTTTGCTAAAGCCTTTGATTCTGTACCGCACGACCTGATAGTTCACAAGCCTAAAACATTTGGCTTTGGCAGTAACTTTTTGCAGTGGATTGAAAATTATCTGCAAGGTCGGTATCAGTCAGTTATGATAGAAGGTCAGGTATCATCACCTTTACCTGTAACATCAGGTGTACCGCAAGGCTCCATTATTGGACCACTATTATTTGTTTTATACATAAATGATATCTGCGATGTTTGTACATCATTTATGAAATTATATGCTGACGATGCCAAACTTTATCGAAATATAAAGTCAAGACAAGATGTACTTTCCCTTCAGAATGATCTTAATGCACTGTTTCTGTGGAGCAAAATTTGGAGAATGAACTTCAACATGTCAAAAGTTAATTCATGTCGATATGCCGTAAAGTAAAAATAGATTTTGACTACTCCATTGATAATAATATCTTATCTAGAGTAACTGAATTTAATGATCTTGGAATAACCATCACTAGTAATTTTTTTTAGTGTGAGAATGTGAAAACTGTTTCATCAAAAGCCCATTCTATGATAGGAATGATAAAACGTTCTGTTGGCTTTAATAGCCCCATTGATGTTAAGCGCCAATTATATTTGGCCCATGTCAGAAGTATTCTTGAGTACTGTAGTCCGATGTGGAGTCCCAATCATGTTAAAGACATAATCAAATTAGAACAGGTGCAACGTCAAGCTTCAAAATTCATTCTCAATGACTATGTTTCACCCTATCACGAAAGATGCACAGCATTATCTATCTTGCCTTTGTGCTTCCGTCGAGAAATAATCGACTTGTGTTTTTTATACAGCTACCTTCATGGTAAACTATCTTGTGATTACTCTAGTAATTTTGAGTTAGCTTGTCTGCATAATGGCCTCAGATCTGCTCAACAGGGTGTTCTATTCAAATTACCTCTGTGCAAGACTGTTCAGTTCCAATGTACTTATTTTTATCGCACTGCTCGCTTATGGGACACTTTACCTTTTGTTATCCGAGAGGCTAGTAGCTTGCAGATTTTTAAACTTATTTGATGTGAATAATCGATGTACCTGGAGCCTGGCTTGTGCTTGTGTAAATTGTCGAATATAGCGGAACATTTTGTGTCTTAAACTACCTGTGCAATTTGAATCGGCTGTGAGATGGCTATTTGAGCTGTCACCAGCCACTCATGAGTAGGGACGGAGGGCTCCGTTGTCGATACGCATGTGTTGGCAGATGACAAACCGCCCCGCCTTACTTATACTCGTGTATTGAATATATAGCTATATATTTAGCACAAATGGCACCTTAAGTGATCGGCCTATGAACGATAATCTGCGAATGTTGCATTGTGTTGTCTGCCTGGCTCGAATTCAGGCCGGAGACAGTCTCTGATACTGTTCGGAGCAGACCGACATCACTCTACATGATCACGCTTAGAGTATTACCACATGGCATGAATGGCTGTTCCCCTCAAAATTATTATTTGTTTTTTTTTCTGTTTTATTTTTAGGTTAAGTGATTTTTCAGTAGCCTTTGTTTCCAGACCATGCTGAATTTCAAAGATCTCTAATCAAGTGATTTACTTCTTGAGTTTGGGATTGTTTTTCCTCCAGTCTTAAATTGCATATGTGGTACTACTCAGCATATTTCTGCTGCGCATCGGCTATATGAGCTGACGTCAGTAGATGTATTCTAGGTATATAGTATTACTATTATTTAGGGATGTATGTAGGCCTATGTTAAAATTAAGAGTGCCATAAGTTTTTACTGTTTTTCCTTTTCACATATCCTAGTTGTATGTCCTTTGATATAATAGACAACTAAAAAGCATTTAGAGGTTTTAATTAGGTTTCTACGCTTTCCAGAGTGTCCATTTTTGCTACACGGTGTAGAGCACAGTGTAGCTATTTTATCTCTGGTTTTGGTGCGGGAAACAGATGACAGACAATCGTCGGTTATTTTTTTTATGTGTACAAATAGTAAACTTTATAATCTATACTATGTACATTTTTAAATTGCTATTGCTATTTTAAACAATGGATATTTTTTTATTCTATAATTTTAATTCACTTATATCGTTGACATGCATTGTAGAGGTCGTCTCGACCTGTTCCCGTCAACCAAAGTTAATAACATGTTCAAAAAATGATAATAATAATTATAATGTACCATTTTTGCATGTTTTTAACTGGAAGTCAAATAAACAATAAACAATATGGGATCCCTTCCGGAAGAAAGACATTTATAAAATGAATCAGATCGATAGAAGAGCTGCCAGATTTGTAACGTCAAATTACAGCAGGAAAGCTGGTGTTTCCACTATGCTCAAATCACTGAGCTGGGAGAACCTTCAAACCAGACAGAGAAACGACAGATTGACTTGATTTTATAAAATTTTGAACGGCTATGTTAATATTCCCGTGAGTGATGATCTAGCTCCTGCATACGAACGTACAGAGCCGGTCAGCTACATCAGTAGCAGCTGCTAGTTACTTGAATAGACTGCCAGAGGAGACTGTAATAGCTCCCTCTGTATATGCCTTTAAAACACGCCTAACTGCTAAGTAGCATCACCCGGGCCCGTTAGCCTGATACTCCACTAGGCGGACTGCTAACTACAGATACAGAAACAGATACAGATACAGAACATATCTGTGGCGACAGCAACTGCAGACTGAACTCGTTGTGGCCGATTGCAGGCCGGACGGAATCCGAGACAGACGAGTTGTCAGCTTCCGTTCAGTCTTTCACCACGTGTGAACTCGCGCCACATTCACTCACTTCGGCTCAACTGCTCTGAGAGGACGGACACATATATCCGCCCCTCACGTTTGCTGGGCCACGGGCCCAGGTCGTCACTCTCTGCCGCTACCCAGACAGCATCGTATTGGTGGGCCACCTATGGCCTGCCACCGAATGCCACCTGTTGCCAGTGGTGGCCCACCATACGGATGTCCAGCTGATAGCGGGTGGCCCACTAGCTACATTGTTTGCCGGTGGCCATCAGTGGCCATCAGTGGCAAATCCCACCGTCTGATTGCCGCCTGTGCGTCACTGGTGGTGCACCTGTCACTTTTATGCCGCTCATAGCCACTGGTGGATCACTGTGGTGATGGTGTCTGGGTAGGTCTAGTAGCACACCGCATCTGACACTATCTGGAACATCATGAATAAAGCAAAGAAAGAAAGAATCATCCTGGTGGGAACTTGATATATCCATCCCTGCTGATCAGTTTGAGCGTGGTGGTCTTTTACCCTGACCCCCATGCCATCATATCTAACATAGGCCTATCTATTATTCAGCATATCTAACACATGCTTTAATCCAGACACTGCGCTAGTAAATTTTGCAAAAACAACTTGAGTGTAACTATATGCTAGGCCTATATTAGAGTTATGCTTATTATTATCAATAAATACGGCAGTAGACCCATGTAAATCATAATCTATCTAATATATCTATGATTATGCCCCCATAAGTTACACTTACAATAACAAGACAAGACATGGTGCATTTGGATTTGATTTATTTCAGTAAAACAGTACATGCAAGCATGATTATAAATAATCAGGGCCATCATACTGGTCACCGGGGATAAAAAACATTACCGGTACCAGTAATACAAACACTCCAGAAATTACTCTAACAATGACAAGACAATTTATGGTAACCCCATTAGTTAACACTTACAATGATAAAACAATTTATGGTGACCTATAAAACTATTACTTACAATTACAAGATAATGCATGGAGCACCCAGATATTAGGCCTACACTTGCAATGGCAAGCCATTATCCATGTCACCACCACGCTTTCCAGACATCTCGCATCATTGCCACTTCGCCCCCCTTTCACCAGAGGACGCTTCGCCGTCGCATTTGAATGAGACGTCTCGCATCATAGTCATTTCGCATCATAGTCATTTGAATGAGACATCTCGCATCATAGTCATTTCGCATCATAGTCATCTCGCACCCGTCGCATTGTAACAGTATTAACCTTCCCACAGCTACAGGCCAATGAACATAGTAATTATACTGATCTTTCGCCGTCGCATCATAGTCATTTCGCATCATAGTCACTTCCCCGTCGCATTATGACATGTTAAGTCTCCGCACAGGTATATTAAAAGTAGTAAGAGCAGAGATATTTTATACTGGTAATAGGCCTGATGTTGACAAAGGACTCTCGCGTGGCAATATAAAAAATGAATTAACCAGAAGCACCAGATATAATTATATTGTTTATAGCTATGGGATAAGCCTAAGAAGGCAAATTTAATAAAAAAAACGTGAGAATGGTATTAATGTCCACATGTATATCTGTAGGCCCCTATGTCTGTCTGTCTGTATGTCTGTCTGCTGGTCTGTGATAATTTGTTATTTACATCTCAGGATAATGCATACCAGGTAGTGACAAAGGCAAATGATGTTTACATGCACTATAGTAATGTGAATTAAACAGGTAAAAATGTCTATAATGTGTATACATATTAAATCATATCACCCAGTTCATTATTACCTACGTACTCAGCCAACACGTACGAGACGTTTAACCAATGTAGGTTTAATGCAGGTCCACCGTCTGAGACGCTGGCCCAACATTAAACCAGCATTGGGTAAACGTCTCGTGTCTGCTGTGTATTACCTGGTGAGGCGTGCACAAACACTGAAATAACACCACTGCCATCGATCGATTATAAACCCTATAGTCTGTGCAACAGAATAAAGTAACTGGAATAATAACTACATTAATAACCATATTTTTCCTCAGGGTTGCTGGATGAGCATTGTTTGTTTGCAACTATTACCTATTTAACTATAAAAAATCGTCATTGCTGACTTATTGATCAGTCCTAAGTCATCGCTAAGTTATTGCTGAGAGATGTTATAATCACTAACTGTAAACATTCGCTTAAACGGTAGCCTACAGTTGATCATCAAAGGTGTGCACAATTACTACGAAAACACCACTGCCACTGATCGACAACGGCTACTTTAGGCGCTATGTCAACAGAGTACCAATATAATAATATTAACATGATCGATATTATCCACAATAATATTCTGCCAAATTATAGTGTAACATTTATTGCTGTGGGTAGCTACTTGAGCGTCTGCGACCATTAGGCCCCTATAGCCTCTTAACCCGCTAAGCGTTTTTAATCCATTTTATTAGCAGATCATATCGCTGTTATCAATAAATTCTTGCTGTTATTGAGAATGAAACGAGCGTTTCAACATCAGCATTAGCAAATATTAGGTCTCAAATTACCAAATGTTTGTAATTTCCCCCGACTTGAATGCGCTATAATGTGTGAAAATCATAGCTTCAATACTTATCATAATATAAATATAAGTTTAAGGACTCACGGCTTCACAAAGAAATGCGCATGAGATTATTGAGTTAGCTAGACTAGGACACGATTCAGGGTTGTTGAGCATCATTTTTCTCACTTGCAATTTCAAGTGGTTAAGGGATTAAAGTACATATCTTAGCGCCTTATGAGTTACGATGTAATTAATATAACATATCAGCACATGGAAATCATCTGTAATCAATCACTTTTAAATATGTTATATTAATGTATAGGCAATATAATTAACACCCGGAAAGATCATTTTGCAGAGCCTACTCGAAGGAGATCGCGCTATTATATACGATTTGTTGACGCCTCTTGTGCTCTGAAGGTGGGAAGCCATTTAGGATGTCAGTCTTAATTTTAAAGAACCCAACACCTGAGGTGGCGACGCACTCCAGTGGCCAATCATCTTGTCGAATACCCCCTCATGGCTTCTTTACACGGTTTTCTGGTACTTATAAAAACCTGGGAAATTGAAATTCAGACATTCCAGTTTTTGATCAGGAATTGTCGCATCTCCGAAGTACTGAATAGTTGAATATTTGACATTATGGCGAGTCATTTGTGTGTTGCATGCAACAGTGTCGTCAGACCTAGACAAGAAGCATTAGAGTGCGACCAGTGTAAAAAATGGCAACACAGAACGTGTAAAACAGGTTAGTACTTTTATATTCACCTGAAGCGGATGTCCGTAGAATTTTGTTAAATATAAGCATCGGTCGTTATTTAGAATCGTACATGGAGGCCTACATTGACGATTATATTCTAAGAGATAGGAATCACAGTGTGTTATCATGGTTATAAGCAATTTAGCTATTTTATTCATGCTTCAAAGCCCAATAAATGCAGAACAATAGATAACGGTGACATAATTTTTATCTTGACACAGTTATTGTCGCCCCACCCCCGTGACGTAACACGGCACCGCGACTGATCCTTTGCCACCCTTTGCCTCTACGGCATGCCTCCACGGCTTATGTTTAGTTTATTTTGTTATAGGCTTGAATATATACTCCAGATTGTTTTTATTGCTACTAGTTATAATAATATTTGTAATATATATTGAAACGCGTAATTTGTGAGGCAGTGGTGAACTATTTACCTTACACAATAGTGCTGAAATTACTTAATTAGCAGCCGAGTAATTTAATAGTTGCCGAGAATCACTGAACGAAATATCAGAATAACGGAACGGAATGATACAGTAATTACATTTGATAACCAACTATTTCTACAAGTAAAAATATTTAAAGATTATTTTTTATTTATGACTTATTTCACTCTATTTGGTGGTTATTTACTTTTATTATTTTTTTGGTGATGTAAAAGTAACACTTCTTCAAAGTAACACATTTTCAAAGTCAACAGTATTGACGGGATAACTAAGTAACACTTGTTCAAAGTAAAAATTTCTTAAGTCAACAGTTATGGCGGGATCAGAAAGTATACCCAAGTCAAAATGCCAAGCATGCAAAGAGCATGCAAAGAGGATGCAATCATCCAGGATGCAAGGAGGATGCAAAATAGTCCGAAATGTCAATGGGCAAGCATAATGAAGGAAACATGCACAGAGGATGCACAGGGGATGCCCACAGACGAATTATTTAAATGAGCGCATCCCAATATTTAAATGAGCACATCCTTGCTTGGATGCAAAGGATGCATAAAGCATCCCTGGTTGCATCCCCTGAGCATCCTCTGTTGCATCTCCTGCATCCCCTGCATCCCCGGTTGCATCCCCTGCATCCCTGGTTGCATCCCTGGTTGCAATGGCGCGACATTCAGTGTCCCATCACTGAATATATTCCTGATTGAAGGTGGCTCTGTGAAAAATGTAGCATAAACTATTAATTAACGGTATATTTTTAATTTCACTATTTTTTTACACTTAGCCTACAGTTAAACGCACGTAAACCTTTAATCCATTTTTTATTATTGCGCAACCAATCATACTGCAATACTCTGTGCAAACAACGGATGTGGGCAAGCAAAGCGAGCCACATAGGGCCTACAAAGCAACAACGGCTCGACTGGGCGAGCCACAGAGCAACAATGGCAACGATGGCTCTAGGCGAGCAAAGCAAGCCGCACAGCCGTATATGACCAGTCAACGAGCGGAGTGATTGCTGGACTGGGTCCAATTGGCGTAAGGCCCGGCCGGCCTGCTTGCAGGGCTAGCTAAAAGAATCAAACAACCGGCCTAACAACAACCTGTCCTTGTTCTTTTTTTGTTTCGCTATGTGACACTTCTTTCTGACTGTTAATATACATATAAATATGGTCCACATATATATTATAGAATAAGTAGATCTAATAAAGGGTATATGTCTTATTATAATCAGACTACATGATCATTACCTCAAGTTTATTACCAATAAACTGTAAGTTAATATATTATCGCTCAAACCGATAATAGATAAACCCTGGCCCAGGGTTTATCTATTATCGCTCATTACACAAGTGTTATATGAATGTGGCCCGGGGATTCATTTTGCCATTTTTGGTAGTTCTGTAGCGCATGCTTTTCGTCGATTTCTCCGTCAATAATGAACCAATTTCCATGAAATTTAGCACAATGGTCCAACTTTTGAAACAGTGATTGGGAAGGATTTTTCGTCAAATGACAATGTGCCAATGGCCCCTTTCCCAGAAAAACAATGGGCCATTTTGAAACCAAATGGGACATTAACCAACTGATTTTTTATTTAAATTGAATAATGGCTTAGATGATTTATTATATGTAGTAAAAAGTATGCATTACAGTATATGTAGGCCTATATATATGGAAGAGCTGCAATTAAAATTTGTAACCAGGTCCATAATTTCAGCCATGTCTGGTTAACCCTCGTTCTGGGGGTCTTTATGAATACCGAAAACAACCGATAACAACAAAACTACCGAAAACAACCTGAAAATACCGAAAACAACTTCATTTTTTAGCCCGCCTTTTAATTTTAATTAAAAAAGGTGGGCTATTGCAATTGAAGTTCGGCGTCGTCGGCGTCGGCGTCAGCGTCGGCGTTAACATTTACTTGTGGGCGCGATAACTTGAAAATTTTTTCATGTTTCCTTCCCAAATTTGTTTTGCATGTTACTAATGACCACTTCTCGGACAAGTTCAATAATGGCTGAAAAAAAATTCAAAATGGCCGACTTATTGCGATTTTTCACCTTTTACGTCAATAATTTGACCTTGTGGGCGCGATAACTTGAAAAGTTTTTCACGTATCCTTTTCAAATTTGTTATGCATGTTACTAATGACCAGTTCTCGGACAAGTTCAATAATGGCCGAAAAAAAAAAAAAAATGGCCGATTTATTGCGATTTTTCACATTTTACGTCAATAATTTGACCTTGTGGGCGCGATAACTTGAAAAGTTTTTCACATATCCTTTTCAAATTTGTTATGCATGTTACTAATGACCAGTTCTCGGACAAGTTCAATAATGGCCGAAAAAAAAAAAAAAATGGCCGATTTATTGCGATTTTTCACATTTTACGTCAATAATTTGACCTTGTGGGCGCGATAAGTTGAAAAGTTTTTCACATATCCTCTTCAAATTGGTTATGCATGTTACTAATAAGTAGTTCTTGGACAAGTTCAATAATGGCTGAAAAAAAAAAAAAAATGGCCGATTTATTGCGATTTTTCTCATTTTACGTCAATAATTTGACCCTGTGGGCGCGATAACTTGAAAAGTTTTTCACATATTCTCTTCAAATTTGTTATGTATGTTACTTATAAGTAGTTCTTGGACAAGTTCAATAATGGCTGAAAAAAAAAAAAAATGGCCGGTTTATTGTGTGTTTACGTCAATAATTTGACCTTGTGGGCGCGATACCTTGAAAAGTTTTTCACATATCCTCTTCAAATTTGTTATGCATGTTACTAATAAGTAGTTCTTGGACAAGTTCAATAATGGCTGAAAAAAAATTAAAAATGGCCGATTTATTGCGATTTTTCTCATTTTACGTCAATAATTTGACCTTGTAGGCGCGATAACTTCAACATTTTCACAAGTATCCTCTTCAAGTTTGTTATGCATGTTACTAATAAGCAGTTCTTGGACAAGCTCAATAATGGCCGGTAAAAAAATCAAAATGGTTGACTTATTGCGATTTTTCACATTTATTTTACGTCCATAATTTGACCTTGTGGGCGCGATAACTTGAAAAGCGGCTGGTTTAACATACCATTTATATCTTGGGTTGTTATTTACGTGATGACATTCGTCTTCACTTTTTCTTTATCATAATTCGGCGGCGGGCTATTATCGAGTGTGCTCTTGTTTCATCTTAAGACTGTGTATATAGTTCCCCAATACATATTTGCAAATATATAATAATATTTTATACCTGTAATAGGCTGTATATAGCCTAAATATGTTGTTTTCGATTATTTTGCCGTTGTTTTTGGTATTCATAACCCGTAGGCGTAGCGAAAACAGCATCGAGACTGCGGCTGTCACTGTTACAGTGCATGGCCCCTACGATGTACGGCAAGCGCCAGTTGTTTTCGGTATTCATAGCTCGTTGTCGTAGCAAGTGTAAGGCATACGGCAGCAGTTATTATCAAAGTTATAAATCAGCTTATACCGCTATTTACTAATATGTGATTGTCAATTCTTTATATTACAAATGATAAGGATGAAATGTCAACACAGCCGGCATTCATAACTCGTCGCCGTAGACGTTGTAGAGGAAAGGACATATGCCTACATATGTCAGACTAGCGTGTCATGTCTATTTCTTACACAACCAACGCGACGCTATAACTTATTATCATAAAATATATTACTATTTTAAGTATTACAGGCCTGTAGCGATGTTATTATTATAGGCTTCAAGTACGTTGTAGGTATGTCCAAGTATTGGAGATAAACTTGATGGAAGAAATGTATGCCTATACAAGAATGCAAACACAGCCGTGGAGAAGTTGTTTTCGGTATTCATAACGTGAAAACAACCTAGATGGCAGCCCAGCAAACATGAGGCAGGCCAACGATAACCCGACACTGGGCCAATGTCTCATGGTCATTAACCATTATTACTTTTTACCGACTTATAATGATCTACTCTGCATGTAATGTGTGACTAGGTATCCGTCACTAGTAGGTGTTTGCTAGTACACATAAAGTGTGACTTATATGGTGGTAAGGCGTGAACGGGTTAACAGGATTACGCTAGTAGGTGTGATTAAAATATTGATTGATCCACGGCCGGGTGTTTATCTGGTAGTAACGGTGCTAGCTGTTGAATCAACACGTTTAAACATCTATTTCGTTTGATGTTAATTCAGGTTATGAGCTATGGAAATCAGAATTAAAATGCTTAAATATAATATTTTACCAATACGAATATCAAAGTAAGAATATTTAGAGTACAATATATAACATTCCTCGTAATCAAAAGTGTTGGGTCAGATATTGAATTGCTTCTCTTTAATAAGTGTACGGTAGCGTCCAAGTATTGCAATATTGGGTGATAATGTGCAATTTATTCCAGATATACAATGTACGTTACTACACTAGCAATATTGTATTATTTAATACAATGTCCATTACGTCTATATGTATAGTTATGTTCGCTTGATGATATAATAAATGTATGTATAATGGTAAGCGCCCTGCTCTTCATTTAAAATGAAATTTCCATGACTATCAAAGGTCACTTTTTGCTTAAAACACAAAATTTGCATGGCGTTACTGTTATATATGCCATTTACCTTTTAATAGGAGCGTTTAAGGCGGATAATATATTAAATATACGTAGTTATATACATCAGATCACACATCGCCCAGATAGTACATGTTATGTTATGTATGTTAGAGTATACGGCTTCTTCCTCAAACAAACATCCCATTGGATACAGAACGCTACTTATGTGGGGATGGTTCACATAAGGGCTGACCAGAACTGTATCGCAAATGTAAACCAAAAACATTACTGTTTGTGATGAGTGACCATGCAAGCTGTGATCTAAGATTTACTAATATCTGCTCACAATGTCAACATTCAGCCGCAAATTAGTTCAATACTCTTTTAATTTGATAGGAAATATATTTATTTTCTATACCATATCATTTTCTATACCATATCCAATAGGTATATTTTGAAGATTGACTTATATTATCTTAATGCGTTCTGTTGTCACGTGGTGGCCTGATAACAATCGCTTTATGTTTGTAGTTTAAAATATAATAATCATTTGACTGATGAGACTGGATGAATAATATTATACCGTACCTTACATGTATTTAATTGGAGTGATATACTGATGTATAAGTCAATAAGACATAGACACCACCGTATGAAACACTCCCCGTATGAAGAAATTAAATATAACAAATGAAATTACGGAATTAGCATAACGATTGCATATTTCAATTTATAAAATTCTTCAGCTTAGATAGCTAGACACGGATAAATAAGTAATAATAGATATTATTATAATTAACCATTCTTTTTGTACATATTTTAATCGTTGTTTTATTGCAAGCGTACAAAGAGGGCCCATTGCGTCGTCATCCCCCACTCCCCCCACCCCTCCTCCAGAGGTGGTGACAGTACGGGAGTTGTCGTCAGTCACACTTCGTTCGCTGAAGCAGTTCTAATCATTTGTCATCAGGGAAAAAAACTAATTATTCAGTACTTTCTCAGAGAAACAGTAATACGTTTTATAATAATTTATCATTCCTCTAGTTGTAAAACTGTAGGCTAGATTTATGTGGTACCGGTAGCGTTGGTTGTTTTCGCTATTTACATTACGTTACTTACCATGTAGTGGTGAAGATATGAATACCGAAAACAACATACTTCACATCTTTGCTAGGGAAAACAAAACACACTTCAAATATAATTATTTACTACTTTCTCAGTGAAACAGTATTTTACATTTTATAAAAAATTTCTCATTCTTATAGTTTTAAAACTGTATGCTAGATTTTTGTGTTACCGGTTGTTTTCGCTATTTAAGCGTTCTGCGCACTCTGGCTGTCCCCAGACCTGCACACTCTGGCTGTCCAATTCACTCTGACATCATATTGCCAAATACAGACATAAGCCTATAATATATGCTTTCACGGTACCGAAAACAAGATATTATGATTATGATACAGTAATAAGAAATTGATTAACAAACAATACAGCAACAATATCGATATAACAATTAATATATACTAGTCTAGTATCGAAGCTACGGCAACGAGCTATGCCGAAAACAACTCAACTGGCGCTTGCCGTACATCGTAGTGGCCTTGCACTGTAACAGTGACACATTCTGACCTCAGAGATTATATCTCTGATACCACACGCTCATTTCGCCGTATGCACGCATGGCAATTGACCAAATTTATCGGCCGTTAGTGAGCGTTACCACGTGATTTTATAACCATTCCTATAACCACGGAACTATTTTGGTGTTCACTTCAACTCATTACTTATCCTTTTTTCAATATTTAATTTGATTTTAGAGTTTGTTACAGGTAAGGGCTATTTAGTCTGTTTAGTAGTGGATAAATTGAACCAGCACACTTCGCATGTCATTCAGTAATTTATATTTGCCAGTGTTTCGAAGCCGATTGTAAATTCTGTCAGAAAAACGTAAACATGGACCTTCTCACAGCAGCGCGTAGGCAGAAAAAGTAATCCATTGAATGTTTTCTATTTCCATGTGAATATAAACTCATATGTGGCGGAGTAGTGGTGTTTTATATTTGCCATATATATTCAGGACACTCAAGCGTGTTTATAAGCCTACAGTTGTTATATCAACAAAACTGCTCATAATGAGCAGTTTTTGTCGAAACATGGCGTGTGGTTACAGAGAGAGAGCGGGGTTGACCTGAGCGACATCTATGTGTGGAGAATGACAGTGACATTCACAGTCTCGATGCTGTTTTCGCTACGCCTACGGGTTATGAATACCGAAAACAACGGAAAAATCATCGAAAACAACATATTTAGGCTATATACAGCCTATTAAAGGTATAAAATATTATTATATATTTGCACATATGTATTGGGGAACTATAAACACAGTCTTAAGATGAAAAAATGAAGTTGTTTTCGGTATTTTCAGGTTGTTTTCGGTTGTTTTCGGAAGTTTTGTTGTTATCGGTTGTTTTCGGTATTCATAAAGACCGCGTTCTGGTATGAGATATTCCAATATACATTGTGTCACTGGCAAGGGATTTTGTTAAAAAAATAGAAAAAAAAACATATTTGGAACAATGGCCAGCACTTCTATAACACCTGATGAAGCCCAACCCCAGTACACATAGTGACATGGTCTGGTGTTGAGCTTCACATGAGTGCTACCCCAAGGTCATGGCAAGGTCATCTCAAGGTCACAGCAAGGTCAAATCAGCTGAAAATGGATGAAAATAACTTATTTTTGTTTGTTTTTCCTCCAATTGTGTCCACTTAAGGTCTCTATGGTCGTACAAACCCATCTAGAACCCAACACAGAGTTACACCAAACACATTTCAAGACGTTACAGTGGTTTTATAGGGGTTAGGGTATCATGGAGCACAACCCAAGCATCTACACATGACAACATGCTTTGGAATTGGGTTTTATAGGGGTGTTTGTAAGGTCATGACAAGGTCATCTAGAGGTCACAGCAAAGTCAGCTCAAAGTCGTTAAAAAATAGTTTGTTTTTTTTCTCCCAATTATATTCACTTAGGATGTCTACGATGGTTGAAAACCACATATAGACACCAACACAGAGGTACATCAAACACATCCCAGAAGACTACATGGGTTGAAGGGGTAATACCCTACCCCCTCAGATAACCCATATGGTACCCTGTCTACCCATAGCAGAAATAAAACAAATAAGGCAGATTATCAAATTGTGACCAATCGTCAGCACTTCCAGTAGGCCTACCCCTATTGAATCCCAACACAAGTCCAAAAAGTCATTGTGATATGATAGACCTTCAGAGCGATTAGACCTAACCCAAGTACACATGGTGACATGATTTGGGGGGTCAGGCTTCAGAGAGGTGCCACCCAAGGTCATGAAATGTCATCTCAAGGTCACAGCAAGGTCTAATTAGATCATAATCGGTGAAATAGCTTTTTTTGTTGTTTTCCCTCCAATTCTATTTACTTCAGATGTCTATGGTGGTTAAAACCCACTTAGACCCCAACATTGAACTACTCAACACAGATTACAGGGGTTGTTTTATAGGGGCTGGAGGGGTATCACCCCTATCAAATCACCTTTGCGTCAGCCCTGTGTGATAGCGTACAAATCTACAAAATAACAGGCAGATTGTCGTGCTTCGACTTTTCGCCAGATATTCCATGGAGATTATGAAGCACAACCCAAACAGGGCTACATATGGCGACATGCTGTGGGGTTGGGCTTGATATGGGTGTTATTCCGAGGTCATGACAAGGTCGTCTGAAAGTCAAAACAGCTAAAAATGGTTGAAAATGACGTTCTTCTCTTAATTACATTTACTTAGGATGTCTAAGATGGTTGAAAACCACATAAACCTCAACACAGCTACACAACACAGGTAGGCCTACACACACAAATACACAACGCATGTACATAACACATATACATCAAACACATCCCAGAAGATTACGGGGGTGGATTCTGGAAGGGATAATACCCCATTAAATCACCCTTATGGTACCCCTGTCTGACGAAATGAAACAAACCGACAGATAATAAGTTTTCGACCAATCGTCAGCACTTTCATTAGACCTATTATTCGATGCCCAACCCAAGTACACAAAGTTATTGTGATATGATTTTGGGTTGGGCTTCCTAGGGGTGTTATTTCAAGCATAGATATTCTCTATATCTCTGATACCAAGGACATGGTAAGGTCGTCCAAAAATGCTAAATGGCCAGCAGACAACAGTTTGGAATATTTTGCGTCCCAAAGCTACCTAATATCTGCTTTTCTGCATATATTTTACAGGTTTATATGAAACCAGACAATATAAATTGTCATTTGGTGAATTATTTTACAGTACTTTATATCTCAAGTAATTATAAAAAAATATCTCATGTTATTAAAAAAATAGAAGTTGAAATGACTGCTGGTGCCAAATAATCTAATTTCCTGGAACATCTTATATGCCAGTTTACCAATTAATGTGAACATTCACACAAAATATAAACATAAATATATAGCCTATGCCATAAATCTATGCCAAAAGTAATAAATTATGTCCCACAAATGTGAATTATCAAGTAGTATTGCTTTCAAGAAACCAATGTTCAAGATGCTCACTCAAAAATGCAAAGTGACGGTCACACAACAAAAATGGCCACCACATGTACGAATTCACAATGAGGGCAATATCCAGGCCAATATATACCAAAAACAAAAAACATTATGTAAATAAACTAATATTTAACAATACACATTTTGGTACATTTATCTTGATGTATGTTAATCAGACATGGGACAAAAACAAATAAACAGGAAACCAATATGGAGCTAAGCTACTAGGTAGGTTTACTGCTACATATCTAGGCTAGATGCCGTTACTAGGCCCTACAGATTTAGTCCCAAAAGGCTCACACTCACTAGCTATAAATAACAAAACATGAGAAGAAACATCTCAAAGTGTGTTTAAAAAAGAAATATCGGTAGAATAACGTCACTTTATATTGTGAAAATGTAATTGCAAATGATAGGACTTCAAGATTGACCAGGTTTCATGACTCCCGGAATGATAATACAAGTAAATCAGATTAAACTAAATTCTTATAAACAATATCGCAAATATAGAATATTTGGAACAAAATTTTAATTATAATATTATATTTTAACTATTCACAAACTTTGGGTATTATTTTAGTCTAGATCTAAATTAATATTTGGAAATTACGTAGGCATTTCAAGGCCAGCTGAATTAATTTCAGTTTAGCATGTTTAGAATCTGGCATGGCCACGTTTTGTTTCGAATTACTTATAAAATCTTTATTTTGTGGTAAATAAAATCAAAATTCAGGTCAAGATGCCTTTTATTATGCATTTTATTATTGTAACAATGTGTTTGAACCATATACTTCCAAAATACTGGAACTTAAAAGGGGTCATACTATTGTAGCGAGGGTTAAAACGTCTAACAGGGGTAGATGTAGGCCTCGTCTAGCTGCTCATCAGCACATGTGACATGTGTTTTCACTAACACTGGTCACAACCACGTCATAGAATTCTCCTCGTCCTGCATGTCAACGACTTGAATATATCAGCAGAGGCAATTTCAGACTGGATAGCTATCAGGCCTTCAGATTTAAAAATTGGTGGCGGGTGAAATAAAGCTCACCTCAAAGTGGTGAGGCGAGTGATCACTCACCATAGTTAAATGCAATGGCTAACTGGTTGAGGAAAATTGAATAAAACCTATAAATTTGCAATTAATAAAAAATATGACAAGATTAAGGTGAGCTGTATTTCGCTCACCTGACTTCACACTTGCGTGAGTTATGGTGTGCGTGAGCAATCACTCGCGCCAAATCTGAAGGCTTGAGCTATATTATTTTTTTTAGGCCTGTGCCTATAAGTTAGTATTCAATTACTTTCGTCAGTTGGTTTTACTGTGAGAAGTGCAGGCTTGTAGAGCTAGATCTAGGCTAGACCCGGCACAACTGCAGCCAGTAGGCCTAGCATTGTGACTTGTCAGGCCAGGCTATGCCATTAGTCTCAGATGTAGCAGGCCTTGGCCCAGCATGATGATCATTGTACAAATGAAAGTTTAATATATTTTTTCAGCGGCATGTTGGCTGACACTATATATATGCTCTGTTCTGATGCATGTGATCGGACTATCTACAGGTATAAAACTAGGCCTACGTGTAGGATCCATAAAGGCATTGGGATTCTGATATTCCAATGCTGCCCGCAGTTAGCATGGTTAGCAATCAACAGCAGTATATCACAGGAAACACAAGATGTAAAGTTATTTAAGGCGTAATGTTGGCCAGTGTTTCAAATGGAGGCCCAGCAGTAAACCAGTCATGGCTCAATGTCGCGTGTTTACTGGATAGGCCACACCATGCGTGTACATACATGGAGGTAATGCGCATCACAAGTGACGGCTGAGCTCGCACGTCACTTGGCCTACACTGTGTGTCAGCTACATTGTGGCAAGCCTGGCCCTAGCAGTGTGAGCACGCTCCCCAGTCAGCAGTGCTATCCTGCCACTCTGTGCACGTGAACTGTATTTTTTCTCGCGCGCCCATGGCGCAGCCTGTTATAATACAATGAGACATTTACCAAAATTATGCGCCAATGGCGCAGGGCGCACGTCCTTCCCAATCACTGTTGAAATACTGAATAATATGAATATGCACTGCCTAGCCTCCCTAGGCCTAGCCCCTAGGTAGTAGAATGAGCTCGCTCCCAGTCCCATGATACAAATACAGGAATATTCTCATTTCTGTGATGATCATAAGAACACATCCACATGGTCATGCCATGGTATGAAAATAATTAATACCCTAGGGATACCCCAGGGATACCACTGTAGTGATACCTACACTACAGTGGTATTGTAGTAGTCTAGAATAGTGATAGTGTTGCATTAATTAATAAAATATGCAGTTCACTAAACCCAATAATAACTTATGACGTCATAGTCTGACATAGCTTGAAGTTATTTCATTCTTTAATTTCCAGTAAAAATACAATACAGTTGGGAGACTATGATGTCATAGATTCAGCCTCAGTTTAATAGCCATGACTACAATAGGATGAACATGCTTTAATAAAAATGGAAAAAATAACTGCCTTCTGTAATTTTGATTGCGTATTAAAAAAATTTTGTTGTGAGATGACTAGATTGATGACTAGATTGCCTCTACCCACTTGACTTCCGGTTGCGCACGCACCCATTTGCACTGTATTTTAGTTCCTGTTAAATTGACGAAAGCGGTCAGCAGGCAACACTGAACCTCTGTGGTTGAAGTCCCTACCATTATACCGCACCGAAAAACATGCGCTACTGGTTAGTTGTGGCCTAAGGAGTAAGGTATAATTGCTTTTTATTAGAATCCAGCTGAGTTGGCCACACAGTAAGTTCACCACAAGTTAGCTCACCACAACTATGGTGACTTAATTCATCACAACTTTGATGAGCTTGGTGAGTTCACCACAATCGCAGAGTCTCTGAATCAGAGGTAGGTTCGCCACAATTAGATTATATGCCTAGTTTCTATATTAAAATAATTATTTTAATTATTTTCATTTCAGAATAATAGAAATAGTAAATAAATAATATACAAATAACATTGTAGCCTACATGTCAATATGCAGCAGCTCATCACCACTAGATACAAATTTATAGTTCACCGCAATAAAGACTATTAATATTATTTGTTTATATATCAATGTAATCAGATTTCAGTATTTTGGAATATTTGAAGACAAATAAACAAATGAAATTGTGTTCAATTTGATTGAATTTGAATATATATAGGCTATTGTCGGTGTAAATAATTAATATGAAACAATGTTTAATGTATACATGCAGGCAGTAATATAATATACAGTAATACATTTATAAATAATATAATACAATGATATAAATAATATTCAGTGTTTTACATTATTTATTAAATAATGTAAAACAATTATTAACGTTTAATATAAACAGGCATAAACAATACAAAACAATGTTATTGAAGTTTAACTGCACATAAAATTTGCAGCATGTGTGGGTTCTCACTAGCCCCGAGAGACCCAACGCTTACATAAGTGTTGCGTCTCTCGGGGCTAGTTTCTCACTAAGTAATATGCGGCACGTTTTTTCTTCAAAAAACATCTAATGAACAACTGAGATTAAAAGCCATTATATTATGAAATCAGTCAATTAGCTATCTTCAAAGCGCAAACAGAAAGACACAACAAAATGAAAGTTTTTTTTTACTTAGCGACTTTAGTCGCCCACAGCAGGCTGCATGCTGCATGCTCCGCTTGGTTTATTTTGGGTGAATATAATCGCCCATAGCAATATAAGGGTTAATATAACATTATTCAGTGCATCGTACATAGATAATTTTAATATATATAGTCAGTATTAATACATGTAATGGGAAACATGTAATATGTAATATGAAGTTATTGAACAGTTAATTATATGCCAGTCCAGTGGATTGAAAAACCCTCAACGTTTTATTCTACCCCTGGATAACATTAGCATTACTGCATATATAGGTCATTATGTTTATTTTTAAATTTTTAATAATATAATCTACACACAATTTATACATGGTTCATATTTAAAATTGCCTTTAAGTTTAAATGTGCCCAATGTAAATGCATCAGATAAACTAGCTGTGGTGAACTCACCAATGATACACTTTGTGGTGAACTCACCAAAGTTGTGGTGAAGTCACCATGGTTGTGGTGAACTAACGTGTGGTGAGCTTACCGTGTGGCGAACTCACCTGATACCATTCTATTCAGGCAGTGGTATGCGGCCATGTAACTGGAATGCTACTGATTCTAAAAAAATATTTTCAAACTGATTATTCCACTGGAAGTCTTATTTATGACCATCCAAAGAAATGTCTTATGATTTTGTACGCGGTCAATCTGGGGCTGGAAAAAAGTTCACTGGGTTGTCAAAGAAAAAGATTGTCAAGCAATCCCATTTATGTAGAAGGCAGACAGACAGATTGCCTTTTTAATATACATCGTAGTCTCTATGAAGGAAGTACAGTTTGCAAGTTGCTATATAATGAATTTGTTAACCCTTAGAGCACTGAGCTATTCATTTTAAATTTTCAGTCACTTGAAGCTGTGTCTCGCTACCGCGACACAGCTTCAAGTGACCAAAAATTTGTGTTATTTGAGAAATTTAAGTCTCAATATATTCAGTGTTTCAAGATTGAAGGCATATTTTTTTTAACTTTTGTTATCAGGGGTTATACAGCTGCTGATATAAACACAGAATGTCTACTGTAGTCGACATCAGTGTTATAAGTGTTAATCTTCATATTTATTTGTATAATTTCAGGTTTAGCAGACATGACAAGATAGTTTGCTACTTTATATGTGATGGTGACTCCCATCAGACTGGCTATTGCCAAGCAGGTTAGTGAACCCTTAAAATCCTGAAATGTTTTTGTATAAACCATGGAAAGCGAAGGGTTTTTCCAATTTGTAGTCATCATAAAATGTCTTAGTCACTTGGATACCTATGTTATGAGCCCCATTATGAGCCCCACGCTGAAAGGGTTAATTAACATAAAGTTTGCTGGGGTAGTTAGACTATTTGCAAGTCAAAATAAACTGCAGTGAAAATTATATTGAATATATTAAAGTTTTAAACCATTTCCCGGTATAAGGTCAAACTAAATTGCTTTGTGATTGAAGCGATATGAATTTAACCATGTGAAATGTTCACTTTATTCTGCATGTAGATAAACTTACTGTTTTTATCATGTTTATGGCATGTGCAGTCAAGCATTTTTCTCATTTGAATTAGTTTACGTATCATTGCTATAAAGTTAACCTTTCATCGCTAATCATGACTATAGTCATTTTTATCACTGTTACTGCGAATGAAATGACCATTTAATCATTAAGATTTGCAATTGTTAGATCTCAAATTGAGCAAATATGAGTAATTTTCGCAGCTTAAAGTTGTGGATTGCACTAGCGGGACACAACTTTGAGTGGGTGAAAATTTTAATTATTTAATTTATCGCTTTAAGGGTTAATAAAAATAGAAATTGTGGCAAAGTATTGACATCTATAATAGCTAGATTTCACTTAACCTTGCTATGATTAGCTCTGCTGACATTGTTGTTTAATTAGTAACGTGAGAATCATCACCTCACTGATTTTTTCTAGGAAATTGAGCGATTTAGTAACTGACCATGAGAATCCCATGTGCAAACAATCACTCGCTGATTTATTACTAATTAGCAGTCCTGCAGTACTGTTATTAAACAAAAGATTTATTTCATAGATTATGAAATCACATGTACCGGGTACCTAAATTATTTTGATTCGATAAAAATAATATTACACGGATGTATAGATTTATACAGGAAGATCATATTTGTAACCCTTATCCCTTAAAGCCCTTTTTGCGCAAGGATTGGTCATAGAGGTATATCAATAGTTTACAACAAAAAATATTTATGTTTGATACATTCAATTTAAATGCTTAATTGTAATTTATATATATATTTTGATACCTAATACAATTTATGCTTGAGGAATCAAATACTTATAAAGCTATTTTTTTTATTTTGGTTGAAAGCTTGCAGATGGTGTGACAGAGTTGAATTCTTCGTTGGGAAATACTTGGCATGAACATCTCAAGCGTGTTGCATGGTGCATCAGGCCAGCTGCTGTTAGCAAAAAATCTAAGTATGTTGCAAATGCATAAATATACTCTTTAAAGGTACCCACTTCGAAGTAATCAGACTATAGAATTGGCTATAAAGCCTGATTTTTCTATTATTTATATTTATTTTGATAAATATCGCCGCCAAAATGCAGTATTCTCATTCAGCGATTCTCCACTGTGACCCACAAGTAGCGTTAGCAGCAATATAGATCATGCATGTCATGTGCTGATCATGTGATGTAGGCTTGTCTTTTCCTGACAGTTCACAAACAAACAAACAATGGCAGAGCCATATGATATATGATTTTTCAAGTAGGCCTACTGTTTTTCAAGTAGAGTAGTCTAGAGTAGAACTTGAACTGAGATAGGAACCTATAGTTACATGTGTATATGTGAGATAGGTGTAGATAGAAGCCTGGTGTATTGGACGAAGTTGGCGCCAATGTGAGGTCAGCTGCAGACCCTACTGTTGACGGATTGTATGAGCCCGTGCTGCGCCCTAGACACCACGCGATGTAGCCTAGATACAGGTATACCATGTATAGGCCTACACGAGGCATATGTCATGCATGTGTGGCTGAGCCAAACTGTCAAACTCTGTAGCGTGTGTTCTAAGTCTCACAGAGACATAATCTCAGAGATGACGATGAGTTGTTGTCTGGTAGCATTTTTAAGTGGGTGTTATAGTAGGCCGATATCATTATTATAAATTAGATAAAAAAACTATTCATCAGAGAAATAATTCCTCAGCGCTGCGCTGAGACAGCACGGGGTGCCTGTCTGACACTTCCTTTCTGGGACGTGCTGTGACCGGCGACCTCACCTGCTCATATGGTGGGCATATCAAGCACTGTGTGTCGGGGTTATTACCCATGCAGCCGACAGGCGCATGTGAATTTAGTAGGCTACCGTAGGCCTACACTGTGGGCGAATATAATAAAGTATTGTTGAATAGGCCTTGGGCTAGTTCTGATTGACGGTTTTCAACACACACCACATTTTATAGGGCATATTTCTCTAATAGCAGATATCTCCCTATTGGTAAAATGACATGTGGATGGTGCGTTTACCAGTGTTCACATCTGAACTCTGCTGTGTCCGGCTGCTGGCTCGGTTTGCGTACACCACGTTCACGTGACTAAATTTAGCATATGGCGTGTTTACACACAAATTCAAATGGCGACAGTTTGAATATAATTCGGCGACACAATCATTAAAACATGTTATATGAGAGTTCTGAATGATGCAGTATGGCCACATATACGCAGCATTTTATATCATAATTAAACTGAGAGTCAAATTTTGGAAACTCTATATCAGAATATACTTCAATGTGGGAACCTTTAAGGTTCGGTATCCAAATGATAATTTGTATTATTATCATTTCTTGATATTCACTTGAAAGCGATCTAGTAATCAATGTCTTACAACCTGATTTTAAAGAGAAATTCAATTTGTTTTCTTTCATAATATTTCTTCCAGCATATCTCACCCAACATTTAAGGTTTCTTATGAATACTTGGAGAGATGTAAATTACTCAATGATTCACCATGGCATTACAGAAGAAAACTTTGCAATCAACTCGCAAGTGAGGTTTGTAGATTTACTACATGTTTACAGTATATTTATGCTCCTTTATCATATTTAGTGCAATAATTAGAAAATAATAATTAGAAAATATATTCCAAATGTACCGTATATCCCCGCGTATAGTGCGACGCCATGTATAATACGAGGTAAGATTTGAGGCCTCGGATGACCTGAAAAACGTCTACCCCTCTGTATAATACGACCACAAATTTTGGATGTCGGCAGCGTCCCGGTCGGTAGCGTTACGGGCCATCTAAATGTGAGGCATGGATATTATCTTATTCTACTAAATAGCGCCGTGACACCTGCATAGACGATGCTCAATGACGGGAACAGCGGCAACATTACAGCTTTGCAAAACCAAAGGGCAGTATCTGCTTACTTGTAAAGTAAGCAGATACTGTATTTTCATTTTCCACGGCAGAGTGGATGTCATCGGGACTGTCTCGATGGGCAGATATTCTGATGCCTGCATAGGCTACATACACACAGATTTTAAAATACCCGTATTTATATTTCGCCAACAAATTTATATTATTTGAATTTATCTATTACAAAGACCATATTATATCGTCGTGCTCAAATACGAACATTTCAAGATGAAATGTGATTGTAAAACATTTGCAGACAAGCCGCATTGTCTAGGTCACAAGTGGTGTGCATGGTTGTATAAGGTGTCAGGGTGCAATAACACAGCAGCGCTCCATAAACTACAGCTAACAGATACCACCATTTGCTCAATACCGTATCAGCCGCGGCAACAGCGGTAGGCGTTAATGTTATCCCAGCAATATGGACATTCTGAGGCCTACATGTATAGAATTTGCGATAGAGATATAATCAGTGATATCTTGTTATATTTCGTCAACACATTCTCTCATTCCAATAGGAAAATATCATGTTCAGATTTGTCGTACACAATAGAACACTCCCATATGAAAGGCGATATTAGATTAAATCATTATTAATGGTCAGGAGTGTGAATTGGTTGCAGACTAACGGCGTCATTTATCTGCCCGTGGTTGTCAAAGGTGCCACGCGCGTCGGCGGGAATGTGAGACGGGGGCTCCCAGCCAACACGACACATTCACCCAATGCTGGTACAATGTTGTGTCAGCGTCGCAGACGGTGGCCCAACAATGTACCAGCATTGGGTGAACTTCTCTTGTTTGCTACTAGTTGGAAAGGCACAGTGTCGTGTGTATAGGCCTGCTTACCAAACACGCTGACTGGCCTACGTTTAAAGATACGTTCTACCGCTAGAGAACTTTACCGCTGAACTTACCGCTAGAGAGCTAAAAAATTGTATTAAATTCTACATCTTTGTATAATACGAGGTGCCTTTTTGTGACATGAATAGCTAAGAAAAAACATCGCATTATACACGGGGATATACGGTAGTCCCTTTAACTTTTGTCTTTTTTTTAATTTAGTGATGCTTTTTTCATTAATTGTAAATTTTAATTTTGTTTGTCTAATGCCGGCATAGCAGAGGTTCTACATTGAACTACGAGCCTCACTTTTTTAAATCCGTAACTAGTTATTTGAGGACATCACAACCTCATTTAATATATACATGTACAATACCTTGTTTATTTGCAGATGACAAAGTCTAAATATTTAAGTCTAGTCAATGGAGTTGAAGTAGAAGACAAAGCACTCAAAATTACAATAGAACCAGTAGATTTCAATAAGGTTAGCTAATTCAATCTCACAGTACTTATTAAAAATGTAAAAAATGATTATGCTGTGCTGAACAGAGGTTATGTTGAAAATAACGTAGAGATGTCGTTATACATGTCTGGAGTAAGTTTTAGAATTTAGGACGTTCACCTGTTTTACAGCTCACAACCGAAAAAGAATGTATCGTTCATGATGCAATTTTTTTTTAGTGTCTTCTACAGAATATCTTTGCACAGGAGTCTAAGTATGGATTTGATAGTAAAGAGTCGTTGCTCCACAACTATGAGCCGGGCAATGCTGGAAAACAGTGGGAATCGAAGAGGGTAGTCGTAGAGTTCAGGTAAGCCTATTATGTGATTGTCTGTTAGGGGTTCTGCAAACCTGATACATTGAACCAATGATGGTTTAAAGTTGGCAAACCATCTGTGATGCCGGCCCACCTATAACCCTTTACCTACTTGAAGATTTTAGCTTATTTTCATTCACTGTAAGCTGTGAATTCCCATCTCACAAAATTACTCAATTTCATAAAATAAAATGTCTACCTTCAAATCTCTAAATTAAATAATTTAAATCTCCACCCACTTTAAGTTGTGTCTCCACTACAAGCCACGAATTGCTATCGCAATTCTCGACTTGTAGTGGATGAAGATGATTGAATGTGGGTGAAAGAGTAAAGAAAATTGTCATGTATTGCTAAACCAGTTTCATGGAAATTCTCATTCTATAACCCTTGGTTGTAGGGAAATTAAGTCTGTTTTCAGGGATCTAAAATGATGCTTTAATGCATCGTGAGGGCTTAAAGGGTTAAAAGAGCTAAAAAGCATACCTTACACTGAAAGGGTCAAGTAATGGTACGTTGCATACTCAACACGTCATGATGAAATTCGGAAGATGTTCTCTGGCCTTGATTCTAACCAGGGTGTTGTGTCAAAAAAATGTCTGTGATGTTCAACATAAAACATATCACTTGTGTTTGCTTGGCTCCTAAAGGGCTAGTTGAGACACCAAGTATTGCCATTTTTAAACATTTTTACTCCCTTTTTCATTGGCAATTTGTTTAGAAAGGGATTATTCTTTTTAATCAGCCAGACAAATAAGCATACTTGTAGGCCTATGTCACAAATAAAATTATCACTGTAACATAACATTAGAATTCTGCTTTGTAGCTCTCCCAACATTGCCAAAAGGTTCCACGCCGGTCACCTACGCTCGACAATCCTTGGAAATTTTGTTGCAAATGTGCATAAAGAACTTGGACATGACGTTCACAAGATTAATTATTTAGGTGACTGGGGAACACAGTTTGGTGAGTTGACATACAGGTATATCTTCTCGTTCTTATTCAACCTAACCTTTTGCCTGCTAATCAAGACAATAGTCGTTTTCAATCTGTTTTATTGTCCATTTGAATCACTGTTATTGGGAATGAAATGACTGTTTAAACTTCAATATTTGTTAATGTTTGTTCTCAAATTAAACAAATATCTGTATTTTTCAACCACTTGAGGTTGTGGATCGCTGTAGCGAGACACCACCTAAAGTGGTTGAAAATTTAAATAAATTAATTTAGCAGAATAAGGGTTAAGGAGTAAATAGCTGCCACCCTTTCCACCCCAAGGTCAACTTGAGGTGTAAATGGTTGCACACTTTCCACCCCAAAGTGTATAAAATGTACTTATTTTATCAAACACCCAAAGGCAATTCGGCCAATAAAACTGAGAGCATTCTTGTTCTGATGGATTTTACCATGTTTTTTATTTAAAAACTGTTAGACATAAAGTGGTCAAAGCTGTATTATCTGATGCATCTCTGTGTTGTGAATACAATAAGTTCATGACGTGATTTATGGAACAATATTGAAAAATTGAACAAGTTTTTTTATTATTTGGTATCACTAATTAACCCTTATTCTGATAAATTAATTTGTTTAAATTTTCAGCTACATGAAATTGCCACCGCGACCCACAACTTCAAGTAGCTGATAATTATTATATTTGTTTAATTGAGCATGAATGTTTTCAAATCTTGATGTTTTGACACACAATTCATACCCAATAACCACTGATAACAGTGATTTGGTCGACTAATAAAAAACGACAATAGTCGTGATCAGCAGGATAAGGGTTAACAATTACTGCTTTCATGAAGATCTAAAGTTCCATACAGAGCTACCAAAAGCCATACCAGTCATGAATTTTAATCACACAAATTATCATCCTCTGTTTTAGGTTTGCTCGGTGTGGCCTTTCAGGAGTATGGATCAATGCAGAAACTGAAAGAAAATGCAATGCAGCATCTGTTTGATGTAAGATTTTATTAAATATCATTTCCATTAGATTTAACTTTTCTTCTGAAAATGAGAGAAAGTTGAGATTATCATAACTTTTAAGATTCTTTGTGGGATGGGCTCTAGTATATATCTTCCTAAATTCTTACAAAGAAGACACGACTAATAAAGCTGATACAAAGTTGAGTAGAGGCCTACAGTTTATTTTGTTAACTCCTCAAGCGCCGAGTTATAAATTAAATTTTTCACCCACTTGAAGTCGTGTCTCGCTACCGCAACCCACAACTTCGAGTGAGTAAAAAATACTTGAATGTATGCACAATTTCAATCGAGACATGTGTGAATCTGGCAAATTTAGAGCCAATTTCTCATTCAAATTTTCTTGTTGGAAAGACAAATATAACGGTTGAAAATGGCTATAGTTGTGATTTGAACTTTACCCTTATAGGGCTGATTTTTTTATCAAAACCATGGAAACCAAAGGGTTTATTTCAATTAGAAATCATTATAAATGTCTTAGTTAGCTCTTTCGTATGCTATGGGTCTGCGGCCATTAGAAAATTTTTTACTCTTACAGTGCGTGGATTGACTTTAGTCGTCAGAATTTGACGTCAACAGACGTCAGATTCTGACGACTAAAGATTCTGACGACTAAATATTCTGACGACTAAAGAATCTGAAGTCTACAGAGGTCAGATTCTGACGACTAAAGTCTATCCCTGAGCTGTAAGGGTTAAAGGATAACATGACATTACAAAGACCTGGCTCCGGAACCGTCTCTGCCATGATCACATGTTGATAGTTAAGACAAAATTATGACTTGAGTCGGTCTGTGGATTCGGGCCTGGATTGGTATCATAATTATGTTGCTGCTGTGTTCATTAGATTTATGTCAAAGTGAACAGAGAGGTAGCAAAAGAGAAATCTGATGAGAAAACTGATGTCTATCAGAAGGGATTGGATTTTTTCAAAAGAATGGAAAATGGTTAGTAAGAAAGCTGTCATATCACTAAGTCATCATAAAGTTTCATATCACTAAGTATGGTAGTGGAGATTACGGTAATTGCTGTCCAACAACATGCTGTTGACAGATCGTCATTTCTTCATTTTTATCTGCTTACGAACATTTTTATTATGTACAGCATATCATATCTATATAATATAACATGGTTTGGGTCTCTGTTTTCTGGCTTAAGTAGAGCATCACAGGTAGAGCAGCATTTTCCACACATCATAGATTATGTTTTCTTTTAATAATACTGTATGGTTATTTCTCAATAGGAGATGCTGAGGCCTTGTCCCTGTGGAAGATGTGCAGGGATTTCAGTATTGAGGAATACTCAGCTGTATATAAGGTACTTATTGAGATGTATGAAAACAGGTGACCATACAGTCATGAAATCAAGAGTGGCATTTGAACCATAAGCGGCGATTAATGAATGTTTCATTCAAATTTATTTCTGATTCATCACATGCAACAAGCTATAACCATGAGATTATTTTGATCTGGCCTTTACCCCTGATTACATCTGTTGACTATTTTTAAGAGGTTAAAAACATTCATCAATTGATTTTATATTAAATTTTCTATTATTCAAAATATGCCAATTTGATCTTGATGTTTACTTTTTTTTACCTCAATAATTTTAATATAGTACATTTTTATTAGGTGTATTAACCACTCTGCATTATGTGTTTATGACAGAGACTTGGGGTTCAATTTGATGAATATAATAGTGAAGCTGAGTATTTTGAGAAATCAGTAGATCTTGTGAAGAAGATCAGAGAGAAAGGACTGCTCAAAATAGAAAGGTAATCAATATAATAAAATCTGTATAGAGTGAACTTACGCTATAATTAAGGTATATTACTAACCCTTTAACTGCCAAGTTATCAAATTTTAATTTTCACTCACTTGAAGTTATTTTCCGCTACTGTGACCCAACCATTTCAAGTTGGTGAAAATCACACATATTTGTTTAATTTGAGACCAAACATTTGCTGATCTTGATGTTAAAACACCCATTTTTTTTCCAATAACAATGATTTGTTTGACGAATAAAATGGATTAAAAATGATTATAGTTGACAGGGAAAAATTTGTTTGAAAATTATTGATTAGCAATTTTCTCATCCAAGTTGTAACTTGCTACACATCGTTATGATTGATATATATTTTGCTAATCAAATACAAATTTGATTAGCAAATGGGCAGAATGGCGTAGCATTTTGCTATGCGATACTGAACAAATTTTTCCCTGCTGTTGTTGAGCTTAGATGTGAAAGGGTTATTTTTACTATTTCCAGTAAATAAAAAGTGGTGTATTTATCTTTTTTTAAATAAGGTGTGGAAAAGTTGTCACGAGTGGCAATGATCATGAAATTGTAAAGTGATCAGCAGTTTTGTTATTGTGTATGCTCATGGAGATATAAGGTCAAACCTTTAATTTTTGTCTACCTATTGAGCACCAAATTAAATGATTGATTAATTCTACCCACATAAAGTGTTTTGCTAACCCATGGGTAAAAAATAATCATAACCGCTTACTCTGGGACCAAACATTTTATTTTCCATTCTCTCAGATCAAACACAACTTACACTGCCAAGATCCAATATTTAATACTGTAGATTTGGTATTATTCGCGAGGTTTTAAATTTTGCAAATTTTGCGAGGAGAACAAATTCGCGAATTCAAGAATCTCGTGAAAATTATTATTATAATAGCGCTACTAAAGAAAAATGGAAATTCGCAAATTCGTGAAAAGTCCCAAAATCTGAAATTCACAAAAATTTAAACAAACGAAAATTACAAGATCTACAGTATGCTAATAAACATGTGAAAAATGCATTATGAATGATTATAGTCATGATTGACATTCAAAACTTTGCAATTTCGTGACTTTTAATTAAAGTGTGATATAATTAATTGATGTGAATTGTTAAATACTTATTTGAGATTTGAGTGTACTATTTGGTCAGTACTACAGGTGTCGGGTATCTTGATCTCAGTGAAGAAGCAGGCAAACCACTGACAGCCAGCCTCCTCAAAAGTGATGGGTCATCATTATACTTAACCAGGTAAGGTTGTCAAATTATTGAACTATCATTCCATAATGATATGCTATCTGGATATATTATAAAGTTGATATTTACTCAAGTTTATGTTATGATTAAATAAACAAAATGAATTTTTACAAGTTTATTATTTGATTTAGTCAGATTAGGTTGTATTTTGCTGGGATATTGTTATGATTTACAGGGAAATTGGTGTTTTTTACATGGATATTGTTGTGTTTGACAGGGATATTGTTGCTGCAATAGAAAGATTTGAGAATAAAAAATTTGATAAAATGTATTATGTGGTGAGTGTGCTTTATACCTTAAAGCGCTGAATATTTTTAAAATAAAGCATGGAGACCAAAGGGTTTCAGTCAATTAGAAATATGTTTACTCTTACAGTCCGGGGATCGACTGTAGACGTCAGAATCTGAGGACTCTGACGACTAAAGTCGGTCCCCGCACTGTAAGTGTTAATTATTATTCATTTGAAGATAAATTTTCCAGGAGAATGTAATTAAATAAATAAATAAATTTAATACATGTAAGAGATAATTTGATTATCTAAATTGACTCTATTTGTTTTAATAAGAATGTATACCACACCAAATATAAGTCCTTAACAAATAATGCTATTCAGGACTGGTATTTTCAAAGCAACTGCTTTGAAAATACTGGACAGAATTTATTTGTGATTTCCAATTATCAATTAATAATAAGTAAACTGTTAACAATATATGTATTAACTATATGTAATAAATGTCTTTTTAATTTGTGTCTATCTAGGTGGAGAATGGACAGCATAAACACTTTGAGCGTCTTGTATACAGTCTGCAACAACTCGACCACAAATGGGCATATCATCCTGTTAACCATTTTCACCTAAAATTTGGCAGAGTTGAAGGAATGAGCTCCAGAAAAGGAGAAGTTGTCTTTCTTACTGATATTTTGGATGAGGCCAGAAATCGCATGGTGAACGTTATGAAAGAAAAAAGTAGTATGCAAATATATTATTATACATTACGCGATAATTTTTATTCTAAGAATGGCAATTTCGTTCACGTTGGTGACAAAATAATGGTGACATTTTTACACAGCATAATTTGACGATCTAGGAAATGAAATTATATTTTTTTGATCAACCTCACTTGGTTGATTAGGTAATTAAATCAGTGATCCTTTTTAACATCCATTAAATGCAATCAATAGATCAGATTTGTTATCTAAAGAATGTTGTGTACCGGTATTGTGTTTCAAAGCCAATGTCATTATGCTTTCTAAAAAGTCACTGAGCTATGATAATTTTTATCCCATCTATTAGCAATATCACTGTTCCTGTATTTATTCCTATTTTAGCGACAAAGGTTCATGATTCCACGGAAGCACAAGGTGTAGCTGATAAACTGGGCATCAGCGCCATCATTGTCCAAGACCTTAAGGAGAAAAGACAGAGAAACTACGAGTTTAGCTGGGATCGAATGCTGAGCTTCACTGGTGACACGGGTGTATTTCTCCAGTACACACATGCCAGGCTGTGCAGGTAAATAATTAATTCTTTAACCCTTATCTGCCGATTATTTTTTTCATTCATTTGAAGCTGGAATTGCTAACGCAATTTCCAGCTCCAAATGACGAAAAATAATTATATTTATGATATATCGTCAAAAGGTAATTATTAGATTAACTAAGCATCTACCAGAAAACATTTTAGCGATTTGAGTTTTATTTATAGGTTTGAAATTTGCTTGAAAAGGGATATATACGGTCCCGGCAGCATAAGTGTTAACCCTTGCAATACTGAAATATTTTGTATAAACTAAGGATACCAAGGGTTTTTCAAGTGTTATTCAAGTGGTTTTATTTGCACTTATGGAACCAGTTTCTTGATGTGAAACATGTCTTAAATCTATGATACCAAGATGCGATAGGATTTAATTTTACAAATCTGGGTAATTTTCAGTCACTTGAAGTTATGGGTCGTGATAGCGAGACACAGGACAGTTTCAAGTGACCGAGAATAGTCATTAAATTGAGAAATAGGATATAAAAGGCATTAAATTTGATTGCTAGTCATTATAAGTCATTAAAAATGAGAAAATCAGCGATTATATGGACTCTTCTGTTTGATTGTCAGCCAGCATGTCCTAACAAATACTACTGGTTTTCTGATAGTGTTGAAGTCAGTGTCCCCTATTATTATTGTCGGAAGGTGCATGCACTATGCTTCCAGGTGTAATTGTTATTTTGCATTCAAAATACTGCAATAAGGTATACATAAGTGTTAAGTATTAATTTGTTTTGTTTCGTCGGTAAAAAGTCATTAAATTTTAAGTGAAAAAGTCATTAAAAGTCATTATTTTTTAGAAGAGTAGACCCGCAGGAGCTTTGTGATCACGTATTTGGGTTGTTTACCCACTTGAAGTTGTGTCTCGCTACCACAACCCACAACTTCAAGTATAGGTATCTGTTAAATTTGAGACCAAACATTTGCAAATCTTGCAAATCATTTCATTCCCAATATCAGTGATTTGTTCAGCTAACAAATAAGATTAAAAAAACCGACCACAGTCGTGATTGGCGGTCAAAGGGTTAAATTTGCAATAAAAATACCTGAAATGATAACTTTGTTAACAGCCTGGAATCAAACTGCGATGTTGAGCTGAATGCAGACTGTGATTTTAATGTCTTGACTGAACCCCAAGCACAAAAGCTGCTTCTACATTTAGCCAGGTAAATGTCGGCCATGATTATGATACGTGTGCGCTAATACTCCTATTTGCATATCTTCTAAAGAGCGAGAGTCCAGGTGACTCTGAAAGCCAATGATTTTCAAGGAGAGGTTAATAGTGCTGACTCAATCTTGTTATGGAGAACTTGACATTTTCAGTGCTTGTGTACTTTTATAATATGCCTACTGTTCAATGAAAGTATTTTTAAGAAAATCAGTTAAACTAAACTAAGCTGTATATTAAATAATGTTTGTTCTCTACTTGAAACTGTGGGTGGCGGTAGCAAGACCCAGCTTTAAGTGGGTGAAAGAAAGTGACCCACAACTTCAAGTGGCTGAAAATTTAATTCTATACATGCATAAGCGATTATTATTAATATTATTTGTACAACAGGTTTGAAGACGTTATGTATGAGGCGTACACAGACCTGGAACCTTGTTATATAGTACAATACTTATTTAAACTAGGGTGAGTACATGCAGATCATTTATATTCTCTTCCCATCCATCACGAAGTTAGTGCAAGCTACTTAACTCCTGAAAGCATCAATTTTAACCGATCAAGGTTACAATCTCAGATTCATAACAGTATACCAACTTCCATTGGCATTTAGGTCAAATCCAATTATCATTTTGGCATGCAGTATTTTTATTATGAGCATTGTTGCCATCAATTTTTTTACATTTCTACTTAAATTCAAACATATCTCCTTCAGATTTTTCAGTTTCTATGATAACACATGATACCTAATTGTTTTACTGTCTTTCTTAAAATGGATGCTAGTGTGGCTTTAGTTAATCTGTACATAATTCCATTGATGACCAGACATCTGATCTATTAAATGCAATCTATTACTTCATTATAGTATCATGAATTTGGATTTTACAGGCTATCAAAGTTTCACAAATTCTGATTTCTCACTCAATCAAAATTTACAAAAATTGTCAGGATATTTTTCTAACCTTTGAACAACCCTCACTTCTCCGCCCTTTCAGCGCGTGGACTGTCTTGAGACATCAGATTCTGATGTCTAAAGACACACCAGAAGAAAAAAACCCCCCAAGTCATGTCAATGTATTTTGTCATCCTATAAATATTTTTTTTAGAAACATCTGTGTACTTTTCGTACTCATGTTGTACATCTCCACTTTTATTTTAATAGCAATACATGTATATTGTGGCATATAAAGTAACACAAGGACTTCTCTTAAAATATTGTTTATGGCAGTTCTGCATTTGACTGCAAAGGGTGGTGAATAATTGATGAACAAAATGCACTTTTCTGACTGATCAATAAGTTGTTTCTAGAAATAACACCAAAGGTGAATATTTTAAAGACGAATATGTGACAATGTTGTAGAAAATTATTATACTATTATCTATTACTTGGCCATCTATTACTATTCCTATTACTTTCATTTCTTCGCGATTTATGTCTATCACAGTGAAATTTCTTCTTTTATCTATTGTGGTTATTACATATTACTATTACCCCATGTCTTGTTATACAGTGTTTTAAGTACACAGATCCTCAAGACATTAAATGTCCCACAATAAACTGGTACTTTTAACCCTTACGGCATAGGTATCGACTTGAGACGTCAAGATCTGTCCTCTATGGGGTTAACAAAATTATTTAAGCGTTGTGAGAGCTAAACTAAAGTATCTCAACCAAACACAGGAGTACATAATGATAACAGCTAAATAATATATATCCCTCATACTAAATGTACATCAGGTTTTATTTCCTTGTTTATTTTCAGACGTTTAGTGAATTCTGCTCTAGAAGTTTTGAGAGTGAAAGGAGAGTCAGAGCAGATTGCCCAAGTAAGTAAGCCTAAATCTTTCACTTTGGATATCAACCCTTAGAGCACTGGGATATTTAATTTAAATTTTCAGTCACTTGAAGTTGTGTCTCGCTACCGCGATCCACAACTTCTTGTGACTGAAAATTTGTGTTATTTGTGAAATTTAAGTCCCAACATATATCAGTGTTTCCAGATTGAAAACACATTTTACTTTTAACAACTGGTTATACAGGTGCCAATAAAAAAAACACAGAATGTCTACTGTAGTTGACATCAGTTTTTTCTAAGGACTAAGTCCTGCCTGTCATTTATTGACTCTCAAGGAGAGTTACCATAGGAGTTTAGTAGTTACACAACACCAACAAAGAGGAATATAGGTGTTGTATAATTCCTCATCATTTTTCACTCGTTTGAACTTGTCAATACAGACAGCTTTGAATAAATGAAAACTAATTATGTTTTCAACTTCATGTCTATCAAACATATTAGACAATATTTTACTCAACTTTCATAAGCTGTTTGTTTCAATACTGAATGATTTTTATGTACATAGAAATGCTTAGCAAGAAAATACTTAGTTTTAGTGTTGCTGCCAATGCATCAAAGCCCTGTGCTTTCCTTTTTTTGCCTGATTGGTCAGGCAGAAATTATTAGACAATAAATTAACGATTAACTGTTTCAGCGCGGGACCGACTTTAGTCTACTGACATCTAAAGTCGATCCCCGCACTGGAAGAGTTAGACATTTATAATGGTCATAATTCAACTATTCAACCTTAACTATTCAAATTGAACGGAATGAATTTTATGGTAGTTTCAAATGAAAAAAAAACACATTTGGTCTCTATGGTTTGTATGAGAAATATTTTAGTGTTTAGGGTTTAGGGTTTACTAATTATTGTTAAGGAAATATGATTTTTTGCATTGTTTCAGGCCCGCTTGCTGATGTTTTACTGCTCACGAATTACTATGGGCAACGGATTACGTATTATTGGGATAGAAGCATTAAAAGAGATGTAGACTACATACTATCACCTTAATATGACATCCAGTGCAAGTTAAACTCTAGCCCTGTTAGATCCGTATAATTATGCTAGCAAGTTCTGCCCAAATACAACGTGACTGAAACTGAACTTAACCCTCTGCCTGCTGATCATGATAATAGTCGTTTTTAATAAGTTTAATTAGATGATTAAAACCACTGTTATTAGGAATGAAATGAGCGCTTAAAGATCAACATTTGTAAATATTTATTCTCAGAATAAACAAATATGAGTAATTTTCAATAACGTAATAATCGCAACAAATTCCAGGAAACATGATAAACTCGGCCAACATTGGTTTGATGTTGGTCTGGTGTTACAGAATGTGGGCCAACATCAATCCAACATTGGGTCAACATATCGCGTTTGTTGGGACTGTTGTTGCACATAATTATTGAGTGATGCATTTAGCAATTTCAGTTTGCATTAAACAATGTTTAGAGAAAATGTTTGTCTCTGGTATGACAGTGTAGATGTGTCTGCAAGTGTATGACTGTTGTTAATGCAATGTTATGTATTTTATTAATATTGAAAATAAAAAATGAAAAACGTGAGGTTCAGATGCAATTATTCTGTATTGTCAATTATTGTCAATTAGAACTTTTTAATTCCAGGGAGATGACGTACCAGAATATTGGAATTTCATTGGTCTATCTGTCTTTCACAGAGTGCACCATTTATATTCCCAACCGATATCTATCGTCCTTTGGATTTGAGAGGGTCATTTCAATTTAAATTAAGGTCATTTTGTCATTTTCATGGGGGGGGGGGTGTGTGTGGTAGCAGCCATTTGACATCCCTCCTTTACACAATGCCTCCGCCCCCCTTCCACTTCTAATATTTGGCATATTGCCGTCCAGCTCAAAACCAAATTACCTAATTACCTAGAGGCAATCTATGTCATCAAGCATCCCTGATATTATTGCGATGCTCAAAGTGTTTGCATTATTCTGTCTCCGCCGCAGACGTATGAGGAATTGATTTCTCACTAAAGAAGTTGACTGATGAATTTAGTTTATTTTTTACAGACTTACTGGCTCGAGCAATTCTTCCCATATATTTTTTTTGTCACCAAGCTATAAGGGGCTTTTTTCCAAGATGGCCGCCGAAAAAGCTTGTGGGCACGGTATCTTATTATGAACCGTTGGTATGATCGCATTCAAATTTGATGTTGTGGTTCTGAGAGTATTTTTGATGATCTGTTTCACTTTTGGCAATAATTTAATAAAAACAAAATAGCTGACGGAGGGCATATTAAAAAAATCACCGCCCAAAAAGCTTTTCAGCGCGATATCCTATGAGCAGCTAGTTAGATCGTATGCAAATTTGAGGCTGTGGTTATCTGATGATCTGATTAACTTTTAGGAATAATTCGTTAAAAACTAGATGGCTGAAGGAGGTCAATTTGAAAAAAATGGCCGCCAAAAAAGCTTGTGGGCGTGATATCTTATGAAATGTTGGTTGAGTCGCATTCAAATTTGATAAAGTGGTTCTCTAGGCATTTTTGATGATCTGATAACTTTTGGGATTAATTCATAAAAAACAAGATGGCGGTCTTTTTGAAAAAAGTAGCCACCCGGAAAGCTGGTGGCCACTAGATCTTATAAATAATTCATAAAAACAAGATGGCTGATGGAGGACATCTTGAAAAAAATACCTGGTAGGGGTAATATTTTTTTATTGTGAGAGTCTCACCAAGTTTTAATTTACCATTTAACGGGGATGCTTTTAATGTTTTCGTGCCGAAAGTAGTCACATCTAGTTTCATAGGTAAATGGCGTAGTAGCCTTGACGGTATAGGCGATCAAGCGCGGGAATTTAACCCTTATCATGCCAAGTTAATTTATTTATATTTTCAACCACTTGTTGTGTCTCGCTACCGCGATCCACAGCCTAAAGTGGTTGAAAATTACACATATTTGTTTAATTTGAGACCAAACAATTACAAATCTTGATGTTCAAATAGTAATTTCATTCCCTATAACAGTTTAATCGGCTATTAAAACCGCTTGAGAACGACTATTGTCGTGATTAGCAGGCAAAGGGTTAACACAATGTTACGTCTGACGTTGACTAACTTTAACCCATGACATTAGCCTAGCCCAGTAGGACTGAGAGTGGTATTCCACTACTGTTGTGGAACATCACTCTCAGTCCTACTGGGCTAACATTGGCCTGTCGTACTGCCAACGTCGGATGTCCTCAGTTGAATATAAATCACAGCAGCTTCGGACGTACTTCCCCAGCAGACACAAGACGTTGAATCAATGTTGTTTTAACGCTGGTCCAGCGTCGTAGACTGTGAACCAACGCTAAACCAACGTTGATTCAACGTCCTGTGTCTGCAGGGTCGTTTATTCAACGTTTATTTATGTGACGTTTACACTTTTAACCAACTTGAGCATAACGTCATAACTAACTCACAGTGTCCGTGCATTTTGTTATAAATTAGGCCTCGTTATATATTAGGCCTTTGTTATAAATTAGGTGATTTGAAACTAGTTTCTGCTTTTCCCGGGGGTTATCCCCAGCAAACACAAAACCATTGTATAACATTAAGTACAATGCTGGACCAACGTCGAAGACGTTGGGCTGACGTTGTACAAATGTTATACAAATGTTTTGTGTTCGCTGGGATCTAGACGGGAAGTAAATTGTAAGTGAAGTTCGCGTCACAAATGTAATAGCATAAAGAGATTTGAACGCGATCCTTCTCGCCATATTGGATTTATGTAGATTCTAAAGAGTATATAATTCGTTTGACGTCATTACATAGCCGCCTGACTGGATTTAAATCACACACACCTATAATCGTGGTATTTGTTATTCTACCGTTCTCCTCAATGGATCGCTTAAGAATGTAAGCAGATTACGAGATTGGTCATCAAGAAGACATTAGGATTAAATCACTAAATTGACGGACACATACACATTTAGCCGTCGTCTCACACAGATATTATCTCACTTTTTCAATCGCTTTGAGAAGAGAATAAAGCTACCACAATTTGCGCTAAAAATGAAAATCTGATTTATTTATCATCTAGAAATAAAACTCCGAAAGCCCTTAAAATAAAGGATTATACGATTGTTTATTAAATTAATGTAAGATATCCCATGGGATGCAAAAATGCGATGAGCGAGCTTAATTAACCCTCTAGGTGCTAAGCACGTCAATGGTCGTTTTAAATCCATTTTTAGCAGGTTAAATCACTGTCACTGGGATTGAAATGTGCGCTTAAACCTCAATATTTAAACTAATATGATAATTATTTACTCACTTGAAGTTGTGGTTCGCGGCAGCGAAACACAACTCCGAGTGAGTATAGATAACATAGCAGTTAAAGGGTTAACCCCATACATACCCGCAAATCTCCATATTTTCATTGACTGTGAGTTGTGAATTGCTACAGTAATTCCCATCTCAAAATGAATGAAAATTACCCAATTTTATCAAATATCCAAGTGTATTACAGGGGCGGATCCAGGATTTGAAAAAGGAGGGGGCGCAGGTGGCTCGGGGGCGAGTTTTCGGGCATATTTAGGCCAATTTAAGGGACTTTTAAAATAATTTGGCACAAAAACGGGTGGGCGTGCGCCCCCTGCGCCCCCCTCTGGATCCGCGCCTGTATTATACCCAGCAAATACAAAACACCGACCCCATACTGGTTTTTTGTTGGGCCAGCGTCGCAAACGGTGGGCCAACATCACGGCAACATTGGATCTCATGTTTACTGGATAATGGCTTAGCCCAGTAAACTAGTGATAATGGCAATATACCCATAACATAGGTATTCAAACGAGGTGGAAAGAGCTAACTAAGACATTTATGATGATTCTAAATTGAAAAAAACTCATTGGTCTCTTGGTTTATATAAAAATATTTCAGCGCTTTAAGGGTTAACCCTTGTGCTGCTGAAATTGATAAAATAACAGGGATAGTTGCTCAGGTAACCCTTAAAGAGCTAATATTTAAATATTTTTTATGTAAACCATGGAGATTAAAGGGTTTATTCACTTCGAAATCATCATAAATGTCTTAGTTAGCTCTTTCCAATTCATTTGAATACTTATGTTATGGGTCTAGGCCTAAGGCCTTTATAAATAATCAAATATTTAATAGTTAATCAAATATTCAATTTCGCAGACGTCCATTTTTCATAAATATAATAATTGTTTCGTCATTTAAAGCTGGAAATTGCGTTTGCAATTTCAGCTTCGAAAGAATAAAAAATAGAAACGAACCATTCAACATGCTTAAAACACACCACTACATTATTTTCTTTGTCCGACCACTACATTCTAAGCCGGGAATGGAGAGTTATTGTTGACCTGGTACAGACCGATTATCATGGTAGGCCTATGCTAATAAAATCAGTCAGGTATGATCCAGCTGTTAATTATGAGGGATCCTCAAATGTTTGGATGAGTTTTAAGCCAGTTAAAACCCTCTGAGTTCTACATTCTTAGCTGTGAGAAAAGCCTCGACCTTCGGCCTCGACCTTTTTCACAGGTAAGAATGTAGAGCTCCTCGGGCTTTATTCTTTACTGAGCTAATGTCATGTTCTTAATTTTCTCACTTCTAACACTTGATTAGTAATAGGGGCACACCAGAAGATAATGCTTGGAAAGCGTGGGCAATATTATAAGGCTCAATCAAGTATGTGTACATTTTTGTAACAGGACACTTTAGCTATCACTAAGACCATCATCACAGTAATAGCAACGAATTGTTCTAGACTCTTTGGTAATACATAGAGAGGGACGTGGCGCAATGGTTAGAGCGTGGCACTTGGCCCTTTTAGATGCCTGTCGTGCGGTTACAAAACCAGTTTTGTGAAGGGTGTTTTAGAAATATATCATGTTTCCCCCTCTCAATGTTGAGATATTACTTCAATGTTGTGTCCTTGGGCAAGGCACTTTACCCTTGCATGCTTCACTTGACTCAGGTGTAAATGAGTACCTGGCAGGTCATAGATCACGATATGTACGATAACTTTAATGCGCGCAATGGTTACCAGTCATTAACCCTTATAACGCTGAAATATTGCTGTATAAACCAAAGGGTTTTTTCAATTTGAAATCAGCATAATTAAATGTCTTCTTAGTTAGATTTTTTTCGCTTCGTTTGAATACCTATGTTATGGTTCTACAGTCATTATATATTGGTAATTCTTTCAGTGCGGGGACCGTCTTCAGACGTCAGCATTTGAAGTCTTTAGACGTCAGATTCTGACGTCTAAAGATGGTCCCTGTGCTGAAAGGGTTAACATTGGTTGCACTTAAAATAATTCTATAGATCTGTATCGATCTGGATCAGTGGTTCAACATTCACGGAGTCCATGAATGATCTTTGACAAGACACGGATAGACTACAAAAAGCATATGGTTGTTGACGGTCTGTTGCTATTTGAAGCGCGATTGTATTATTATACAGCTGTAGAACATTAGCCCGTAAACCGCTAAATTTAAAAATTTAAATTTCCACTCACTTAATGTTGTCTCGCTACCGCGACCCACAACTTCAAGTGGGTGAAAACTACTCATATTTGTTCAATTTGAGACCAAACATTTCCAAATCTTGATGTTCAAGCACACATGTAGTTGTTTAGCTCCCAATAACTGCGATGTAAACGGGTAATGCAAATAATGGATTAAAAAGGACTATAGCGGGTTAAGGGTTAAACATTGTATATCAGAAACATAACAACTGTCAATTGTACACATTATACACATATATATGATCCACATAAATCCAATATGGCCAAGCAAATATATGAATATACATAGAAGCAACAGATAAGAGTTCAATTTTTCAACAAAATAAATATTTAACGCTCTTAAATGTAGAACAAAATAACTGCAAGGGCATTGTGACCTGCACATTAAATAGATGTTTTTTTTTCCATAAGAAGGTCCTAAATTGTTTATATGCCTCTATTCAATACAATAGCATAAATATATTCTTTTACTTTTGTGAGTCACATTTAAAGATGGCGATAAGTCGCTTGGTATATATACATGGCTTGTCCGGAGAGTCTTGTAAAGTATTTTTAAGGTTAGTTGGTCAATTTCTGGTATATGTATATATAACGAACCAATAAGAGAAGGTGAGCTTTGCGAATCTCAGAAGCGGTCAGTTTTATCTTTGATATTTAAAAAAGGGGATATGTGTCTTAAAAAAAAAATACAGACCTATAAGCTTGTCTAACACTGATTATTGAACACTAGCACATAATACTTGCAAATAGAATCAAATTCATTTTACTTAATATAATCAAAGAGGCTATGTATTTGGACGTTCATATCTATAACTTGGCCTCGATTAATCAAGTCGAAAGTATGTTTATTAGAATCAGTTACATTTTAGCTACACGATCGCATGCTCAACAGATTTTCCGCAACGTTATTAAAAAGTTATTGGCATTTTTCGGACCTTGGGGTCGAGATCGTTCTCAGTCACCGCCATGTTGAGAAACGTTGATTTTCCCGGCTAAAACGAATACAGTAATCCACGGCCCACACATTTACGGCATGGGCTTGTCCACGGCTATGATTACGTATGTAAAGTCCAGTTAATCAAACCGGATTATTATTTTGTCTAGACAAACTTGCACAATGTGCCGATGACACAATTTTATTCCTGGGCAATATGAAAAAGTTGTACTCGTCATTAAACTACTAGAATATATTTTAAAAGTGTCGCAGGTTTGACCTTAAACTTAGATCAAACTGAAGCTTTGTACATTGGAGATGACTACAAAAATGTGAATAACATACATGGTATTAAATGTATTATAAATCGAGCTATAAGGAGTCTTGGTGTACACTTAGGACAAAATGAAACCTTATGTGAATTGTGAGAAAACAAGTAGTAGAAACAGAAAAACGTTTAATGCATGTAAGAGAAATTTAACTTTGTTTGGAGAAATCACTGTTCCAAAAATGTTCGCTATTCCCGAGCTTCTTCTCAGCGCTGAGACTATAGTTCCCAAAAAGAATTATGCGCCTTTATACCTAGAAATATAAAACTTAAAGAAGAAATTGTAGTTATAGAGCAGGAAAATGCAGATGGAAACGAAATAAGTAAAAAAAATGACCGAAATTGCAGAATAATTCAACTATAAAGTACCAAGTAGAATTTTAGCATGCGGAGAATTGTACAATTTTCTGAGATCTAAATGTTTCAAAAATGAAATGAAATGAATCGGGCTTTAGGCCACCTTTGTGCACATATAGGCTAAACTTGGCCAGGAGATCTAAATGCTTCCAAAGTGATGAAATTGAAAATATTAGTCACTTATTATACGAATGCAAGCTAGCAAAGCGAATCGCTCTTTCCAAAAAAATATTCAGCTTGACGACATTGTTTTTGTTAAGAATTTAGAAAGCTATCCTAATTATGCTGTGTCATTGGTTTATTTCTGTCTTCATATATATCACCACATTGACTTCTAAATCATATGAATGTAAAGGAGCGAGCGTATTCTTCTATATTTAATCCAGCCAAAAATGATATTTATTTTCGAAATCTTTGTCGAACGAAATATACACATACCAGCAGACACAAGACTTGAATTGAATTGACTTGAGTTGAATTAATGTTGGTTTAATGTTGTTCCACCGTCTACGACGTTTGACCAACGTTAAACCAACATTGATTCAACGTCTTGTGTCCACTGGGATATTCTAATACTCCTGAGCAGATCTTAAATTTTTTAGACACATTATAATGTATGAACTTTGTCTTTTGAAGAAGTAAAGGAATCATCAAATCTTTATAAGTATATGTCGCCATATTGGATTTATGTAGATTATAACGAGTATATAATGCGTTTGACGTCATTACATAGCCGCCTGACTGGCTTTAAATCACACACACCTATAATCATGGTATTTGTTATTCTACCGTTCTCCACAATGGATCGCTTAAGAATGTAAGCAGATTACTGGATTGGTCATCAAGAATACATTAGGATTAAACAACTCGATTGACATGGAAGCAATAAGAAAAGCCAGCACACCTTCAAACGAAAAGTAATCGCACATAGTTAGCTTTTATTATAGCGTGGAATCATGTTATTTTCATTTTATCGTCTAGATAAACCCGTCAATCATGTATGCTATTTTTTTAGACTCTAGCACCTAAAGGGTTAGTAATAGGAGTAGATAATTCCGATACTTCTTATTGGATTGTGTGTGTATAATTAGGGTTCAGTCAAGGCTCTTTACGTGATTAGTAGGCTATATGATCCAGAGGTCTCCAAAAAGGTAATCGCCCGGAAATAGGTTTCGGGTGAGAAGTAGGCATTTTGGAAGGCCGAACGTTACACTTATCTAAATTTTATATGAAATAATTCACGAAATATTATTGTCCCATATTTCTCAATCTATCACAATTTTGTGTCTTTAAATGCAATGTATGGATTCAGTTTTTTTCTATTCATAAGGTGACGTGTCTATGAGACAATAATTAAAATAAATGTAATTTTCCATCATTCTCCTAACCTGAGTTACTTTTGAAACATTATTAATACAAAACGCAGTATTTGTCGCATAATGCATTTTTTCCAAATTTTAATTGATTATTTTTTATGAACACATGGGTTTTACTTGCAGAAACTTCGATGAGTTATATAATTTTTATTAGTATAAAAAAATCATTTCCATTTGTCCCTATATTTCACGAGGCCTACATGTGAATGTGCGGATGGCTCATAGTTAAGGCTGCATTGAGCCGATGTTGAGCTAATTTTAGATCGATGTCGTAGACGGTGGACCAACATTAGCCCAACATTGGCTCTATGTCAACATCAGCTCAATGTTTACTGGGATGTCATGGGCGGGGGCCTTAGGGTAGTGGTAAGCACCGCTGCCTTTCACGCCAGAGTTCGTGGTTCGGTTCCCGGTCTCGGCGGTTTGAAAGAAACAAAAAAATGTTTCTTCCCCATCCACGTGTAAAACTCATTATTGTGGGGAGCCTCCGTGACCGGAAGGTAGCGTCCTCGGCCTCAAACCGCCAGGGCTCGAATTTCGAATCCTGTGTCTCGAGAACATTGATTTTTTTATGGGACATTTAACATGACTGTGTGTTTTCACCTAAGTCCTCACAGTTTTTATTTGACTGATGCACACCAAACATGACAGTATAATGGCGATGGTCAATGCGTGGTGGTAGAAGTAGGAAGTTGTTTTTTTAGCATAATATTGTTAATTGAATAACGATAAAAAAAATAAACAATTCGTCATATACTGCTGAGACATTAACATGATTAATACATTTTAAAGAACAGTGTTTGGTCATGACACGCCCAGTTTATGTTCCACTGATTGCAAAATGACCGGCGGCGACTGTATCCTTACATCTATTTTCTAGAAACAGTGATTCCATGATCTGTTCTGGATTAAAAAGAGAGGCACATAAATGGACTTTAGGTTTTAAAGACACAAAAGTTTTCACAACTGGTCGTAACACAAAATTGTGGGGAGCGTCCATTTAAAAAAAATGACGTTTCTAGAGGGCGGTGCTAGCAACTTAGCTGATCATCCCAACATCCATCTCCGTATAGAAAGCAGGCACCAGTTCAATAATTTTGTTTGTTTAAAATCGAATAAGCACACAATACATTTTTTCTGCTCTACTGGAGTGATGTACTTGTTAAACTTGTTAAATTTGTTTATCGGAGGTACAACATATTATAATTGTAATTCGTATCTGTGTTTGTTAAAAACCATTCAAAATGCAAGAAAGAAAAAAATCCTATTTGCATAGGCCTATGTAAAATTATATTATCACATTTTGTTACATTTTATACGTTTAACTTGACCTTCCGACACTGAAGATGGCCTTGCATCATAAAAATAGTATCAGATTTCTTTTCACTTAAAATCATACCAACAAGAGGTATTCGGTTTGTTACTATTGGATTTGTTAAAAATCCGATTTTTGCTTACTTGACCTTGAAATTAAAGTTTGACCCCGAATATGACCTTGAATAATAAAAAAATTGCTAGAAATGATTATTCTGTCAAAAAAAACATACAAAAACGAGGTATTATATTTGTTCTTATTTCTATTTGTTTTTAATGATATTTTTTGGCTTTGAAATTGACCTTCGATCTTACATATGACCTTGAATCACCAAAATAATAACAGAAATAGATTATCCGAGCAAAATAGAATTTAAAGAGATGCATTACACTTGTTTCTAATTTATTTGTTAAAAAGCACATTTCCACATTTTATATCTTAAAATTGACCTATTGACCTTGAAGATGATCTCAAATCACCATAATATTCCTGGAAGTTGCTTTTCCTACCACACACACACACCAAAAAAGAGGTATTATACTTATTCCCAGCTTGATTTGTTGAAAAGTCATATATAAAAATTACTGTCGACAAATGTAGGCGGCCATCTTGGATTTATGGACAATTTGTGTCTTTCCACCAATTGGATTTTAGAGGATTTTTTATATCTTTTTTTTGCTGTTGATTCTGATTTTTTATGTGTTTCATTTTTTGGTCATTCAGTGAATTTTAATAGATTTGGTAATTTTTATAATAATTTTTTTTTTGTAATAAAAAAATTAGTTTTGGCTTTTAAAAATATGACCCCCCTATTACATTTTTGTAGACTTTTTATATGTTATGTAGATACCGATGTAGAATCACATGTCATCACAATAAATTCTGTTGCAATTTTTTCTAGGTCAAAGTTCAATTTGACTGGACTACAAATTACTCAGAAATTTGGGTGCAGAATAATTCTGAGGTCTAAAGACGATCCCCGAACTGAAATAAGTAAAAACAATTATAATGAACGTAGACCCATAATATAGGTATTCAAATGAAGTGGAAAGAGCTAACTAAGACATTAATGATATTTTCAAATTGAAAAAGCCTTTGGTCTCCATGGTTTTTACAAAAATAAATAAAGCAAAAAAATATATAAACTTGTCGACATTAGTTACCTTGTACCACAGTTTTATTTATCCTTACCTAACGCTTTGTTTACAAGTGTGGGGAGGAGCTGGTGATGTATATTTATTGTCATTATTTAAATTGCAAAAACGAGTGGTTAGGATCATGAAATCCTTAACCCACAGAGCTCACACTGAACCTATCTTTTTAGATTTAAAATTATTAAACATTTATCAATTATGCAAACAGAAGATTGTATTATTTATGTTCAAATATATTCGTGGTTGTCTCCCAAATTGTTTAATAATTATTATATTTGGAATGTAGATATTCAGTCATGTAAGACGCCAGCAAAATAAACTGCACACCCATAAATGTAGGACGTCTGCCGCACAAAAGGCCATCAGGTGTTATGGTTGTTATTTTATGGAATACATTTTCAAGCAAAGGATGTTTTGATGTCTGTTTTACATGTTATAAAAGAGCGTTAAAAACAATCCTTTTGAATCAAGTATAATTTTTTGTTACAGACAGACAGACAGACAAACAGACAAATCATATCCTCTGAAGTATTATACATTATTTGATAGTATCATGCACTTCTGCACTTGTTATTTTTTACAAATTTGAAAATGTAACTTTTTGAGGGCGCATACGCCAGTGGGCGTTTTGTCCTCTTTGTCATTAGATGCGATATAATGTATTTGTTATTTTATCTGTATAATATTGTTTTGTTTTCATATTGTATTTCTAATGACAATAAATACCTTTTGAATTGAATTGAATTGGATAATATGCAAGTGACTGAAACATAATATGAACTAAAGTATTATTGTTGGTGACTATGTTGATGTTTCAGAAATGTTTTACGTTACTCTTTTGTGAACCTACGTCAATTGACCGAAGTCACAAGTACGTCAACTTTTAAGTCAGCAGTCAGTCAGATCACTTCACAATATGCATGACCGGGTCGCCGTTCAGCCCAAAGAATAGGATTGAAATAGAAGTCACTGGAAGATACATAAAAACTTTGCCATGGTATAATTTAAAAATCCGGCAAATTATTATTGACTTCTCATTTCACCACGTTCACAGCTGGATTAAAGCAACTGTGTCGTTTTGCTTCACTGAACCATAATATTTTCATAGCGGAGGTCCCCTCATGTGGACGTTGACCATGACGCGCATGCGTGGGGCCCACAATGTCTACTCCGCGTATCATGACGACTCACCTACTTTAATTAGTTACCGCGGAGCTCCGAACAAAACACAGGTGACACCCGGGGGTGACACGTGTAAGGAAAAAGACGGGAAAATGAATCAGAAAAGTTCGCTAGTTCTCTGATAGACCATAGTGATTTTTAGCCCCTCTCCACTTCCAACAGATCCTGGCTCCTCTCGGCGGGAGTTGACAAAATCCTCACAGCGGGGCACGTGTCACGAATACAGGATGGCTTTCCAGTCAATCGGTTTCTGATATGTAGCCTGCCCAGTGCTGGCATGATGACGGGCCGGCGTGGGCGACACCGGCCCGGCATTATGCCAGCACGGAGTGGGCTACTAATCAGAAAGCGATCCCGCTGGGCAGTTACGCAGGTTACAAGTTCGAACAAAACAGATAAACCCGAAATAATAGCAGATCAATGCAATCTGGATATATCCACTCGTGAAGTGCACTTTCCGCGGATCCGGCCAGTGGGTGTTGTCGTTGTGACGTCACGCTTTGTAAGTTGGGTGGGGGTACAAAATCACAATGCGATGAATAAGGGGCGGGTTTGCGGATCACCGTATTTATAAAGCTCTTCAAAATGCAGTACGGACGCACAGCGGCCTGACCAAACAACGAGTATAACACCCACACAATGTGGTATACAAATCAAAACCAGTCCTGAGTGTTCGCTGGTCTTTTGATTTTTTCCATTTTCCAGTTTGGCGAGTCACACTATCCGGGGAAAATATGAATAAATTTCAGGCGTGATCGAACTATCAAACAGTCAGGCTATAGATTCCATATTGGATGTTTCTGAGCTATTGGCAGCCGTCACATTATGATCTCCGCATTATCATAACGAGACGGCCAGCTTATTCTGAGCAAACATGGACTGTGTAGACTCTGAAAATACCAACAAAACGACGACCGGGACAATGCACATATCATATTGAAATAAGAAAACACCGACGAGGAGGATATCCATGTAGAGTCTCCATAATACTGTGTTATAATACACACACAGCAGACTTACCCTTGGATATACTGCCAGGAAAACACAGGAAATGGTATTTGTAGCTGAATTATAGGAAATAACAGAATAGACATCTGAATAATTATTGTTCTGACGAGTAGGTCTACTGATCTAGACTGTGAGTATTATAATATATCTTGCTGTACGTTAACTATTAACAACGAACCTCAATAAATCCCTATTGAGGTTCCTTGCTATTAAACATTAACCCCTACAACACGGAGCTCTACAATTTAAATTTCCAGTCACTTGAAGTTGCGTCTCGCTACCGCGATCCACAACATCAAGTGACTGAAAATTTGTGTTATTTGTGAAATATAAGTCCAAACATATATCAGTGTTTCAAGATTGAAAGCATGTTTTTCTTTTAGCAACTGGTTACACAGGTGCTAATAAAAACACAGAGTGTCTACTGTAGTCGACATCAGTGTCCTAAGGGTTAATCTACGCTGCTATTAACCCTTTAATCCCTGCCGATGCATTGAAGCATAATTTTACATCCCCGAAAACAGACTTAATTTTCCAACAACTGAGGGTTTTAGAACGACAATTTCCGTGAAACTGGTTCACCAATACATGGCAATTTATTTTATTCTTTAAACTACATCAAATCATCTTCATTCACTACAAGTCGAGAATTGCGACAGCAATTCGGGGCTTGTAGTGGATGAAGATGACAATGGTAAATTCAGGCTTGAATGGGTTAACTACGCTATTAAAGTGCTGATATCGTCCACCTTTTTATTTGTCTTTTAAACAAGAAATTTTTAATGAACAACAAGCTTTAAATTGCAGGATTACCATAATTATGTTTTAAATAAAATTATACAAATATACGTAATTTAATTTGTGGTTTAACTGCTTTATTTTTACCGAAACGTGTAAATAAACATAAAAAGTAACACAATGTTAGCAATTGTTTAAATGTATTGGAAGGATTCGGAAGTAGGTATACAGCCATAATTACTGACAGAAAAAAGCATCATGCTAGATTCGAATTACCTAAGAACTGTAGAAATATTGTATACCAGAGAAAATTATTTTTAAAGCCGGCTATTTTTTCTAATTTGGCGGTTTTGTTAATTTTTCATACATTGTTGATGGTATAAATTTACGTAGATTTGATTTTTTTAGGAGATTGGCGATAATTATATGGGCTTAACTAATGCCTTTCAAAACACTCAAAACTATACTGCATGCAATATACCTACTAGCAATAGATATATATAACTAAACTGAATATACACGTTTGTGTAAATTAAATATTTACACCACATGGCATCACTCCCCAAATGGTCAGAAGCTCGGTAGGGCCGTTGATAGTATGTACCTATAGATACACCTATGTAGACGTAGGCCTACTTGTTAATGACACCTATTCATGTTTTTAAAACTTTCTCAATAAGATACTGTAAATATAGGCCTACCCTTTGGGCTGTATGCTGAGTTATTAAAATAATTTAATATTGGTGTGTCACTTCATTCATTCGAAGCTGGAATTGCTAGCGTGTATTTTTTAGAACCCCTGATGGAATATCGGCGGACACAATCCTAGTATCTCCTCCATGTTTTTACAATTTTTATCTATGAATATCCCTATTTCCCATGTTTTATACAATTCTCCATTGATATCCCTATTTTACGTATTTTTACCATTTTCCATTGATATCCCTATTTTCTATGTTTTTACAATTCTCCATTGATATCCCTATTGTCCATGTTTTTCACAATTCTCCATGCCGGCCCCGATGTCTCATTCGTATCGACTGGGGCTTGTAACCTGGAGGTACCAGATTTGAATCCCGGTCGGGCCGGATATTTGTCATCGTGGTTGTTCATATACAGTGCTCCACACTGTTCAAAGGCATGAAGTATACAGTGCTGGCTATGGTACTGTGCACTATAAAGAACCCTTGAAGTCATTCGAAATAAGAGTAGGGCATAGTCCCGGCTTCGGGCTTACTCCCTGGGCGATATTGCCTCAATGTGCAGAAAGCGACGTAAAGCAATATACACATACATAGGGCCTACATACAATTATCCATAGATATGCCTATTGTCCATGTTTTCACAGCTTCCAAGAGATCCAGACAATGGGGAGTAGGACGGATGTGGATGGTGTCTCTGCACAGAGAGGACCCATGGAGTTATACGCCATCAAGCTCTATCCACCATGCAGGGCTGTGTGGCTCTATCTATTACAGGTATGATAAACCGCTACCCAGCAAACATGAGACGTTGTGCCAGCGTTTGTTTACTGTTGGGCCAACGTCGTAGACGGTGGGCCAACAGTAAACAAACGCTGGCCCAACGTCTCATGTTTGCTGTTGCTGGGATATGTCCAAAGTAAAGCCATTGCCCAACAAACACGATACCAATATTGGTTCAATGTTGGGCCAACGTTGTGCAAGAGCATTTTCAATTAAGGTTTATGCGAAACGTGTCTTCTAGGGTATACGTATTATATATAGCCTAGATCTAACATAGAATAAATGTACCCATTTGTTATGGTTACGTTTTGGTTTTCTCTAATAAAAACAATATTATAATTATTATGTCAGACAAGCTATATAAAATTAAAAACATTAGTGAACAAAACCTAATAGTGTAGCTAAGTAATATAAATACTGTATTTTAAAAACCATATGTTTATAACCCAATGATTTTGAAAGTAATTTATTGAATATATTTTTAATAGCATAGCATTCCTCATACGCTAATTGACGTGGGTCTGTCAAAAAACGAGAAGAAACCAGACTTCATCGTGAAAAACCCACACAAGGAAGTGCCGATACTAGTGGATGGCGATGTGGTCGTGTTTGAAGCGTGAGTATGAAATGTTGCCTGGCGAGCCCGGCCAATTTCATTTATCGCCGGGTATTTGCCAATATTCTTAGTCACGTGACCATCATGCCTGTGCTATTGAGGCCGGTGAATAATTTTCTGGGTCAAGTCATAGGAAATGCGTCAGAGGGGAAATACAATACTGTGAACAACTCTTCATCCGAGGAAGTGACCTTTCAAAAATGCTTGAATTCGGGGATTACCCTATTTTCATCTAAATATAGCAACTAGTCACAAACATTCGCCACTGGGGCATACCAGAGGCTACATGAAGCTCGGCCACGCCGCGTAAAGTGGCTCTGGGAACCAGAGTATATGAAATGCTGATACTGGTGGATACTGGTGTACGTAGTCGTGTTTGAAGCGTGTCTACAGCCTTTTTAAAACCGTTTCAGGTCCTTAGGTTAAGTACTTTTGTCCTTAACACGTGTTCAGAATCTTTTTTTCACTATTATATTTGTAGTTAAGAGCTTAAAGGGTTTCGGTTGGAATAATGTTGGCCCAGCGTCGCAGACGGTGGCCCAGCATTACATCAGCTTTGGGCCAATGTATCGTGTTATAAAATCTGGTGTTTCTGACGCCGGGATGTTAAAGCGTCATCAGCATAATGCAGCAGTTAGAAAACACGGTACAATCACCCAATGCTGTTTCAATGACGGGCCAGCGTCGAAGACTGTGGGTCAACATTGAAACAGCATCAATTGGTTAAATGCCACGTGTTTGCGCAAAGTATACAACAGACCCGGTGATAGATTAGTGGGTCAGCGTCGTAGACGATTGACCGGCATTTAACCAGCAATGGTCTGCAACGCTGGCCCAACATTGAACAGGAACTTGGTGGGTAGGCCTAAATCCTCTGTACCAGATACATCGTAGGCAAGTATTGAATGAATGTTGGCCAGCACCGGTGATGGTGGTGGAAGGAATACACGTCGAAGATATAATTATTTGAACTTGTCTCCTTGGTTCTTTCCTTAATTATATCATGGACATTTAGGATTCTGCCCCACGAGGAAGACCAATACACTGACTGTAGCACTCAAACAGACTAGAGCCGGGCTTCGGAGTCCGGGAACTCCTTTTCAAGTTGTCCTTTATGTTTGTCCTTCCCATGGTCATGTTTGAAGCGTGAGTATGAGGTGCTGATACTGGTGGATTGCGATGTAGTCGTTTTTGAAGGGTGTCTACAGCCTTTTTGTCCTTTATCTTTGTCCTTCACATGATCGTGTTTGAAGCGTCAGTATGGAGTGCTGATGCTAATGGATTGCGCGTGGTCGTGTTTGAAGCGTGAGTATAAAGTGTCTTGTGGCGGTAGTATTAAGTGTCGATACTGATGCATGGCGCCGTGGTCGTGTTTGAAGCGTGTCTACAGCCTTTTTTGTCCATAAATGTTTGTCTTTCAAACAAGAACAATAGAATAATAAATATGCATTAAATTTGATGAATGGGAACATTTGTTTTCATTACGCCAAAAAATTAGTATGTTTGAGTAGGTTTAAGTTATATTCACGTGAAGTTAGGGAGGGGTGTGAGAGTGAGTGAGATACTGTTTCAAGTGGGTAAACATTCCGATTTTAGTGTTTTATGTTGTAATCCAGTCATACATATAAATTGCATTATTATATTGTATTGCAACTGTAAAAAGCGTACACATTTCCATTTAAGTTTCACAAGCAGAAATATTTGAAAAACATATCAAATAAATGATCCTTTAATAGCGAGGTAACGATGTTCCATCGTGTATGGGGAAAATATTTTCTGCACATCTTTCATCTTACACCTCGGATATTTCCAAGTGGTAAATCCAAGATGAACACATCTGCGTAGCTTACGTATTTATACGCACGTATGTTTATTTTTCACAGAGGTCCAATACTACGCTATCTGGGTCAACAATACACTGATTTCCGTGGATTTGGTTTTACGTTACCCTCCAGAATGCTGAACGAATCTCTTATCAGCTGGGCCACAACTGATCTACACAGGTATGTATATTATGCTTGATACAAGCAGGTAGTAAATTCTGCTTCGTCGTGGCGAACGGGAAAAATAATTTAGACCCACATACCTTTATTGCACCTAATCATATTGCTACGTTGCTCCATTGAAATAAAATGAAATAAAAATATCCTTGTGTTTAAAAACTAAACCAGCTATACATTACATTTTATGTTTTTTCTGCACTTTGCCTAAACCACCCTGGCCACCTATGTTGTAATGTATATTGTAGGACATGGTTTTTCAGAGTTGTTGGATTCTGTTATGCCCACCCCAGCCACATGTGTTATAATGTAAAACATGTTTTTAATTTAGGGTTGTTGGATTCTGCTACGCCTATCCCAGCTACCTGGAGAAATATCGCTTGAAAGACGAGTCGTCAAACGAGGCTTTGATGGAGCATGGGATGCGGGAGTTGAGTCGGCAGCTGGAGCAGCTGGAGACTGGATATCTGGCCAAACAGCGTTACCTGGTGTGTGGTGACAGGCCTACTGTGGCTGACTGCGTGGTGGCCACCACACTACTACAAGCAGAGTGGGTCGGCTTCAAATTCAACATGTGGCCTAAAGTAGTGGCTTGGTTGAGGCGAGTGAGAGCTCAGGAGTACTGGGGACGAGTGCATAATATGCATCGTGAGCTCCTCAGAGAGATGGACCAAGCGCCTTTCTTATTAGATTGATACACATAACATGCATCGCGAGCTACTTAGAGTAATAGAGAGACGCCTTTCTCATTAGATTGATACACATGACATGCATCATGAGCTACTCAGAGAGATAGACCAGGCGCCTTTCTCATTAGACTGATACACATGACATGCATCGTGAGCTCCTCAGAGAGATGGACCAGGCGCCTTTCTCATTAGATTGATACACATAACATGCATCGTGAGCTCCTCAGAGAGATTGACCAGGCGCCTTTCTCATTAAATTGATTCACATAACATGCATCGTACGTGATCCACTTACCAAGAAAACACGACACATCGACCCAATGTTGGACCAATGTTGGGCCGACGTCGTAGACGGTGGGCCAACAGTGGGTCGATGTCTCGTGTCTGCTGGGTAGAGGGATGTACCAGGTGCCTTTCTCATTAGATTGATACACGTAACATGCATCTAACATGCATCGTGAGCGTCTCAGAAAGATGTATCAGGCGCCTTTCTCATTAGATTGATACACATAACATGCATCGTGACCTACTTGGAGAGTTGGACCAGGCGCCTTTCTCATTAGACTGATACACATAACATGCATCGTGAGCTACTTGGAGAGTTGGACCGGGCGCCTTTCTCATTAGACTGATACACGTAACATGCATGGTGACCTATTCAGAAAGATGGACCACACGCCTTTCTCATTAGACTGATACACGTAACATGCATCGTGAGCTACTCAGAGAGATGGACCACACGCCTTTCTCATTAGACTGAAACACATAACATGCATCGTGAGCTACTTGGAGATATGGAGCAGGCGCCTTTCTTATTAGATTGATACACATAACATGCATCGTGAGCTACTTGGAGAGTTGGACCGGGCGCCTTTCTCATTAGACTGATGTACATTAAACCCGCATTATGCCTTAACGCATCATTTTTTCTTCCTGAGAATAACTCATTTAAATGAACATATATTTAGGAAAATGTACAGTGGTGGCTTAATGGACAAACATGGGGAATAAAAGTTTCTTCTCCATTGCACGAAAAAATGACAGTAGCTGTTTTTAAATCATAAGTTTATCATTTCTACTTCGTGTCCATAAAATATGTCCACGAATACGTATTTCCCGAGAACCTAATTGAATTACTGTAATCTGACAAGCTTAATTTAGCGATCCACAGTAGCCTACGTATGGCGCACATAATAGTAATAATGTTCACTATGACGCATCCTGGTATAACAATGTAGAAATACTTTCAAATTCAACTCACGCAGTGTTTCAAAAGTGTATTTGGCAGCTTTGTTCCACTGTGGTTTTTACCTGTTCACGGACACGTAGGTGTCACCCTCTGTTTGTGTAATCATGGTGCTTCAAGTTAAAACAATAAGGAGGCCGGTACTATTAAGTGTCCTATTTAGGGGGAAGGGGGGTGCTATGTGTGGGAAACGGTTGACATTTCTGTACACCAGTCCTAATGAACATGTCGAATATAACGTTTCAGGTCCTTAGCTTAAGTACTTTTGTCTTTAATAAGTGTTCAGAAATAATAATATTCACGATTATATTTGTGGTCAGGGGGGGTAGCGTTCATTTATCACGTGACCTGAGACTACTTACTTCCGGTTTCTAGCCACGTGCTCCAATTTTTAATGTCAAAAATGGGCTATTTTCTTATTGAAATTAAAGTAATTAAAACTATAAAATAAACCTTGGCACTTACAATTCTGTTTTATAGGCAACTTTTGTTTCGCAATACACCACGCGTTCGATTTTTGATAGAGTCTGGCTTTTGCTACGACCATTCTACACCACGTCTGAGTGCGCGTGTACTCGTTTGTTTACAAATGAAGAGGTGACTAAATGGGTCGGTACAGAAAATATTTGGGACAATAACCATATTTGGCATTACCAGGTCGATTCATACGCATTCATAGAAGTCAAATCTACCAAAGATCCCGCAAGATCCCAGCATTTTCTTGTACAACAAAGTGATTTTCTGATGGTACTATCGGACGGTTTTTTCGTGTTTTTTTCAACCGGAAGATTGATAAACGACACGAGAATCACAGACAATTGTCAACATTATATAGAATTATATTCAGATTATTGAATTTTGAAGTACTTTTTTGTTTATCGTTGGACTATATCTTCAACTACTGGTGTTAGCAGGCCAGTGGTAAACAAATCTGCGAGCACATGGCCGATTTTTTAGCCACAAAAACATGAAATAACGATGTTTATTAGTGTAAATATCGCAAATATCGGGGCTATCGGACTCCCAAGCTGAAAAGGATCAGCCGTAGATGAGCTCATCCAAGCCCAGTTAACTAAATCTAGCCGTGACATGATGAACTGAGTCTTTTTCGTCCATTTATCAGACTCCGTATTACTTTTTTTTGAGAGACTCAGAGAGACTCAGTCAGTCACTGTCACTGAGTGTCAGTCAGTGTCAGTGAGTCAGTCTCAGATAGGCCTAGGACTATAGTCAACATTGTCAACCTGTCCCGCCCCGTCTAGCCTCTAGCAGTCTAGGTAGACTACATCACAAAAAATTGAAAGTGTACTATAAAATTATGCTGACCAAAATCTGAGCTGAATTGAAAAAAAAACGTCCAAAAGATGTCACTTTAACTGCTCAATTTTGCAAATTGAGAAAGGAATACAGAATCCAAAACATGACCCAGCTGAAGAAAACTACCGAGATGATGACGCTGTTGAGAGTTTTAGTTTTTAGATACATCAGGGCACCAGTGGGACGAGAGCCCCACAATACAGTAACAGTAGCAAATATACCACATATGATATGCACATAAAAATCAGAAATTTGGACATAGGCCTAGCCTCCGGCCCCTGGTTATCTTTCTTTTTTTTTTTAGTCCACGAGAGGGTCATGGAAAAAAAAAATTTTGATGAATTTTCATCCTTATGGCTATGAAACTTCCATTTGTACCCTCGGTGCGCCCCATTAGGAAGCGTAGGGCCGCCAAAACTTCAACCAGGCAAACAAAACTTTAACCAGGTTTCACCCTGGGCAAACTAGTGCAGCCTCCCCCGGGTATCTCAATTCTTAGATTGTTATGTGCATATGTGGTATATTTGCTACTGTTACTGTATTGCGGGGCACTCGTTGGGTGCCCTAATGCATCTAAAAACTAAAACCCCCAGGAACGTTCATCTCAGTAGCTGATCTCAGTAGTTTTCTTCAGCTGCTTCAAAATATTCAAGTGTCTGGGTGATGTTTTGGCTTCTGTATCCCTCCTGCCATTTGCAACATTTGAAATCACAACTGTTGGACGTTTTTATAATTTAGCTCCGATTTTGATCTAGCACAGCGTTTTTTTGCTCAGTGAAAACTGAAATATGGTCAAATATTTAATTTATCTTGTGGGCAGTTACGAAAAAAAGTCCAGCCTTTCCCAGGTATCTCAATTCTTAGGGAGTCCCACATTGTTCTGTCCAAATGGCCTTAATGATGGCCTCCAGAACTTCCTCATCTGTCAGTGGACATATATAGTCTATTTTCATTTTTTGCATTTTTTTACAAAAATTGAAAAAAATGCACCTGTGTAAAAAAAATTATTAGAAGGGGCCACAGCATGCCTGTTCCACTTACCTCTTCAAGCATTTGTTGCAGCTCTTATGAAATTAAAAGCGAGAGCTGGCATCATTTCTCGTAATTGCGAGAGATCTAATGATGAGAACCCCCAGAACAGGTGATAAAAGTGCCATTTAAAACAAATAACTCTTTTAATTATACAATGATGGCTTCATTTCTATGCTTTGCTGTTGAAGAATGTCACGGAGCGGTGACAGCTCGTGATTAAATGAAAGGAAAAGCTACATATAATGATGTGGTTTAGGAATGTATTGTGCCTATTTTATCAAGATAAAGTCCAGGACAAATATCGATAAACAATATGGTCTGAAATTTGATAAAAAGAGTAATAAAAACTCCAAAAGTTGCAGTTTTTTAATTTTGCATTTGTGAAAGAGTGTGGGAACAGTTGTGGAGTGCAGAATAGATTCAGCTTTGTTAACAGCAAGTTCTTCCACTTTACTTGAAGGAGAGATTATTTCAATTGACATATTATTTTTATTTATCTGAAGTAGCATTCATACGCATATATGTTTTAATTTTAAAAATATTTTTTTAATTTTTAATCCAATTTTTGTGAAGAAAAACAAACAAACATACAAAGCAGAAAAATGTTACTTTTATTACAGTACATGTATCACACATATTGAAAAAAACATCACCTACCAATTAAACATGTTGAAAGAAACATAGAATCTGTTAACGTGGCATGGAAAGAATAGTCGGCATGTCCTAATCCATAATCTCAACTTTACATTGTACCCCAGGTTACTCAAGAACAATATTCAGGTCACCAATCTTTGAATTTGACGTTAGTTTTATCATATATATGTATCACCAGCAGGCCCTGGATCACTAGTATTAATATGGATGTAATACAAATTGTAAGTGTAGAGATATCATGATTACAAAGTTTTTCTTTTATTAGCCTGTGACCTTGAAAAATAGGTCAAGGTCACCCATTTTTGAACTTGACCTAGACTTTCATGAGGTCTATCACTGGTATTAATATGAATCTGTTAGTCTCAGTTTGTATTCAATTATTGTGATGACAAGAACGACCGGATGGGTGGAAAACACGAAAACATAATGCCTTCCCTCGCTCCACGGCGGAGGCATGAAAATCTTTAGGCCTACAATTTAAATTTAAACATTTTTTACTTGCCAATCAGGCAAGTGCAACTAGTATGTGGTCAGATCAGATATTTTGCGCCCTGGAAACTAATACACCTGAAATTTTTGTCAGAGAATTTTAATTTCTGATCTGGTTGTCCACTGGAAAACCTCATTTTCAGCCTCATCTAGAATGCTGCCAGGGACCTACAATTTTGGAGTCTCATTTAATCACAAAATGTTCCAATGGTTGACTAAAGATGTTCCGTAACACAATATAGTTTCAAAGTTGTATAAATTTGAATTAATTGTGAATTTATTGAAATGATGTGAAATATAGGAGCTACTCTTTTTAAAATAGATTATGTAACATAGTAGGAAAAATAGCGAATCTATAGCAGGGCTGCAAATAAGCGTGTTCCGTTTGTCCGGGACAACTACTAAATCACAGAACGGACGAATCGCCAATTTTCACTGTCACTGACTGACTGAGACGCACTGACTGCCTGAGACGTTAGAGTCAGTCTGAGCAAGGCGTAACTGGACTGGACTACCAGATTTAGACAAATTTTTTTTACTGTGAAACCTAATAATAGTGTGGTCATGATCAAGATAATAGGCCTATCTTAATTTTGCATCACTTAGATTTAGCTCTGGTTACAGCCCTCACACTGACAGTAATGAGAGTCCACAATCTTTTACAACCATTTGCAATAGTTACGGCCTGATTCGCCAGGTGGCGCTACCGCAACCTAGGCCTAAAATAACGTTTGTTACAGCCAGTTTCACTTTGTTCCCATTTTTGGTGGGTGGACAACTTAAAATTGTGGCGGACAACCAAAATATTCATGTTGATTGTCCGGCAGACAACCTACATTTTGAGCCTTATTTCCAGCCCTGTATAGAATCAATAGACCCACTCTTTCCTTACCATGTAATTGTAATTGAAAAATATTATTGTACTTGTAGTTGTAGCGTTAGAAATCTTGTATTTTATTTACTTAGTAGTTAAGTTCCGAGTGGATGTGATTGTAAAATCGAAAGGATCACATTCCGCGTGGCCTTTCATGGTTTTAAACATGCAGAACACGCTGACTAATTACACTTGTGTGGCCTGTAGCCACTCTGGCTTTTCTGATTAAAGACATGTTAATTTTCATTACAGAACATAGACATTAAGATTCACTTGAGAGAGAGAATCATGCCTCAACGTCAACTATTCCTAATACTGAAGAACCATGACTATTTAATTTTGTTGACAGTGTCAGCAAAACAACAGTAGGACTCATTGAAATTGGGTAGGACCCCTCATTTTTACAAGATAATGAATCCTTCTGTCACTTTCGAAATGTGTTTCAAAATTGTGTACTGTAAATATATAGGTTCCATGAGCTACTACATGTATACCTTAGGCTATAGGTCCCCCACATAATTACATCTCATTATTATCAGCATAGATGCTGTAAACTCAATGAAATATATATTATGTGTATTAACCACTTACTAAGTGGAGGGTATCATCAGGGGCCACCTGACTCATTGTTGCCTACTTCAAGGTATAATTGTTATTTATAAATTACTTACACTATTGGGTGGAGACTTACTGTTTTGGTGCTGTCTATTTTTGTTATTACTATTATTCTTCTTTGACATAAGCGCTCTCCAGTCGTCAATATTCATCCGATCTTCACAATTTTTTTTCTGAACACCCTCTGATGGATTATCCTGTTTGAGTTCGAATATCAGCTAATTTGATTATTCAACACAGCCGCCATAGGGTTGGCTAATTTGCATATTCAAGATCGACGTAAACGTCCTCCAGTTTATCATTTAATGTCAAGGATTCCGAGATAATGAGCGAAATGGAAACAAAATATCTAGCAGTCTGATTTGATATATCTGCAAAATAACCCCCAAAAAGGCACATATACACCCCCCTAAGGGATGTTTGTGTGCAATATGAAAACAATCCAGAAAACGCTTTCCGATATATCGTCCGGAAACTGAAATTATCTTATCCGCCATCAATTAAAGTCAATAATCACCTTAAAATTGAAGGTCAAAAATTAGGTCAACGGTCATAACCCCCAAAAGGCACATCTACACCCCCTAAGACATGTATGTGTGTAATATGAAAACAATCCAGCAAATGCTTTTCGAGATATCGTTCAGAAAATGAGATTATCTTATCCGTCATCAATTGAAGTCAATAATCGCCTCAAGATCAAAGGTAAAAAATTAGATGAAAACAATCCGACTAACGGTTTCCAAGATATCGTCTGGAAGCAAAACACAGACGCACTGCCAGACATGGTGATGACAATAATCCCTGCCCCTACTTCGTGGGCGGGGGATAAAAACGATTAAAAGTGGCCACCATTCTGCAATTTTGAATTTTCTGCAAAAGTTCTATGTCATGAGTTTCCTGAAGGCCCTTTTTTTTGGGGGGGGGGGGGGGGGGAGCCTCGACCCGTAAAAAAAGGCCACACATTTCACTGTCCTCATGGCAGGCTTACACACTGATATTTTTACTTGAGTTTGCAAATAATAACCAGGCAGAGATAATGTGAATTGACCAACCACAGAAAGCTGGAGATGTGAGGATTGATTGACAGCTGAACTCGACCTGCTACAAACTGCAGTGATTATTGGTGGGAAGCTACTAATCTGGGCAGTGTCTGAGCGTGAGCGATCGGCACTGTGCGGAGAAGTGAATTGAGTTAAATAAATATTCAAAATTATTCAAAATCGAAATAACCACTAAACGGCCATTTTTACATTGTTTGCTCCCAGAATTAAGGTAATCAGGTCATTGGCTGACATAGCTGAGCATATTTGCCAAATTAAAAGATATGATGGAATTTTGTTAGTGGCCAGGCCATAGTAATCAAAGGGTTGATAATACATGGGGATCAAAATGTCACAAAAAAAAATCTATAGTGACAGTGGTATATGAGTGCTATGTGAGTATGAGGAAGCAGAAGTTGATGGATTTACTATTCTTAGCTATTTTGAAAACAATATATACCTCTCTGAAACTGCACATATTGTTTGAAGGTAATGGTCCAGCTATCTGACATCTCACAAACTGCGCAAGATAGTTAGACCATTACGTACTATAAAATGAAATTTCAAGCGGGAATTATGCCCTGAAAAATATAAACTTGACCAAATTCAAAATTGCTGTCTGTCGACCAAAATTAACTTTAATATGTTGATATCTGGCGAACCGTGCCACATAGCTAGACCATTACTAAAAAACAAAAAGTGCAGTAACAGGAAGTGATATGCCCTAAAAATGTCAACTTTGATTCAAATTCAATTTTAGATTGATTTTCCTGCAATTTGAAGCTTTTCATACGCAAAAATGAAATAAATGAATGGGGTTTAGGCCACCTTTGTGCACATATAGGCTTAACTGGACCAGGAAAACCTCCTGAGGATGGCGAGATGACATTGCCCTCCAGACACAGGATTGGAAATTCGAGCCCTGGTGGTCCAAGGCCGAGCACGCTACCTCTCAGTCATGGAGGTTTCCCACAATATTGAATCGAGTGAGCGGGGAAAAAACATTTTGTTGATTTGAAACTTCCAAGGCCAGAGTGGGGTTTAAACCTGCAATATCCGACTTCCATGCAGGCCGATTTAACCACTGCACCAACAAAAGTACATCGAAAAGAATTTATAAATAAAAAACAAATCATGTGTTTGTGATAAAAAATATCATTGATGCAATAATTTGGTATATTACAGGGCAAGAAATAAGGATTGTTGGCCTGGTTGTCTGCCGGACCACCAGGTCAACTTTTCAGGTTGTCCGCAAGATTTTTTAGTTGTCCGAATTTTGTGACATAAAAAACAATATTTATTTTTCAAAATAAAATAATTTCCAAACTACCTGGTTGGTGATTCCCTGCAAATCTCCCGCTTATTTCAGGTGTTAAAGGGTTAATGCGCTGTACACAGAATTAAGCAGCATATTTTTTTTTTATGCGCTGTACACAGAATCAATTAGCATATTTTTTTTTTTACTAATTTTTGACTGGTTGTCCAATGGAAACCCTAAGATTGATACTGGGTTGTCCGACGGCAGAATAGGTTGTCTCGGACGCCCGGAATGTCCTTATTTCGTGCCCTGTATTAGTATAGGTGATCAGAGGATGGCCAATAAAATCGGTATTCTTCTCATAAAATCGGAAGGGTCGGCACTTGCTATGGCCTACATGAAAAGTTGGCAAAACAAACATACTGAAGTGCACTTTTAAAAGCTCAAGGTGGTGATAAAACTAGAGGGCAAAGCTTGCGTCTCCACTCGCCCGCCATAGATTTAGCAACCAAAATACAGCAATTATAGAGAAATAGAGTACTCTCATCAATTTTTTTTATCCCCCGCCCACGAAGTAAAGGCGGGGATATTGTCATCACCATGTCTGGCCGTGCGTCCGTGTTTTGTTTCCGTACGATATCTCTGAAACCGTTAGCCGGATTACTTTCATATTGCATACACACATCTCTTAGGGGGTGTAGATGTGCCTTTTGGGGGTTATGACCTTTGACCTAGTTTTTTACATTTGATTTTGAGGCCATTATTGACTTTAATTGATGGCAGAAGATAAGTTCATTCTCCAGATGATAGCTCGGAAAGCGTTTTCTGGATTCATATTGCCACACACATCCTTTAGGGGGTGTAGATGTGCTTTTGGGGGGGGGGGGTTGTGACCTTTGACCTATTTTTCCACCTTTGACTTTGAGGCCATTATTGACTTTAATTAATGGCGGGGGAAACAAATCCATAAAGCGGTTTAAGCTCTAGAGAGCGACATAGCATTTAGGTGGCCATCTTGGATTTTGTTGAAGAAGCTGAAAAACGCCCCAAAAAATTACCGGGCAAATTTCTTAGGGCCAATATGCATACTGGAAATATTTGGAAATAATCCGAGCAGGGTTTTTTGAGTGAGAGCAGAAACAAAATGCGGCAGGGGGCGAACAATTAGTCTCCACCACCACATAGTGGATGGAGACTAAATGAACATCAGATAGTGGGATCTGTTAAATTCAGTCACAGATTATAAAATACAGTCGGGCTGCCCTCACTGGAAAAAGTACTATTTGGACTACTGATTTCGACCGAATAATGAAGTCTATGTTGTACTTTTATACATTGTCAATACATTACAGTGTTGCCAGCATTATTTGATTGAATTACAAAATATAAAATTACAGCATACAAATGTATGCCAATTTGAAATTCCATTCAAGATAGCTTCACCTATTCAATGCACTAGCTTACAGAACTGCAGTGTTCTTGTTACTACTTTTTCTTGTGGTTTTTCACCAAATTATCACCATGATTACTAGTAGAAATTATTATTTTAATCATTGAAAATCAGTCAAAAAACTTTTTTTTCAAACTTTGGGAGCCTATCCACCATAGCCCACCATACTCCACCCAGATTTGCCATATTGCTATTATTTTATAGCCATAAAATGGTTGGTATATAGGAGACAAAATATTTAGATACTCCTTCCAGTTGAATGCTGTGTTTCAGGGTCTCAAAAAAATCTGAGACGAAGTGCGTGGGGCCTCCCAGATTTTTGTTGAATTGACATGGACTGACTGTATAGGGTTTGTAAAGCCATGCATAATTCAAACACCCCCCCCCCCCCCCCGAGCCTACACGAGGGTGGGTTAGGCCAGACTTTGGTTATTATATATTTTACGGGCGGGAATTGTCAGAATGCAATGTTGGGATTCGGAATAAAAATAAAATTCAGAAATATCTTAAAAGTGTACTTTGTTGAGAGATATAACTCTTGGATCAGACAAATGTGAGAGGGGTTTCTGGGAATGACCTTAGCATCTGGTAGGCACGCGGGACATAGATAGTTGTGTGTGTCTGTTTTCAAGACCGCAAAACATGGTGAAATCAGAGAGTTATTAATGTGGAATAACATGTTGGGTTATTGAAAAAAAAATAGAAAATGACAATTTTATTTTCATTTTATTTTGGGTAAATCAATGTCGCCGGGTAAAACATATAATAAAAAAGTCTGGCCTTAGTGTACTAATCTATGATCGTAGAATTTATTTCCTAATTTTTTTTTTCATTTGTTTGCTTGGAATCCAGAGGGTAGGAGAATTACACGCTCATAAACAAGGCCAACAATATGGACATGCACACAGATCTGGGAACCACAGATTCAATGGAAAACTTGTGAGATACATTCTCAAAATGGAGGCTGGGTTCGGGACAATTTTTTTTTTGAGGGGGGGGATTGTTGAAAAAATACTGGGTCGGCAGGATCAGCCGGTAATCAAAAACAGAGGTAGTTTCGGGTGGCCTAGTCTATATAGGCTATAGCCTAGGCTACAGTCAATATGTTTTACAAAATTTTCAGGATAATTGAATAGTCTAGGCCTAGATGTCAAATGATCAGAAAATAGTGTTTATAAAATTAAATAAAAATCGCTTAAAAATTTATTGAAAATTGCTTGAAAATCACTCCATTGTTTATGGGATAGAAATGTGGTTCATTCAAACTTCAAATTTGATCACAACACAAAAAAATAATTATGCATGTTCAAAATTTCAAATGAGTTAGTGGAAATTCCTATCAATGACTGTTTAAGCCCAGCAGACAAAAGAGCACGTGGTGGGCAAAACAGGATGCGATTTCACGACTCGCACTTGGCACTCCCACGTTTGATTTCACATGCTAAACCACATTTTTTATCGCACATCACTTTTCTAGCGTACCTGCGATTATCTTTCACTGGGATATTTTCAGTTTTCTAATTTCAGTCTCAATGTGCTTCAGAATACACCCAGTTTCAAAAAAATTCCGTATGTTATGCCCCTCAATTAATAGCATGTCAAATTTGTATGTCTATATCGTACCCTGCACAATCGGGCCTATAAATAATTATAAACACATCAGAGCTAACACTACACTATACCATGGCATGCCATAAGCCAGAACTATAAACCCTGGGCCACAACTAACCAGTAGCGCATGTTTTTCTTTGATTTCTTCGTCTATTATCAACCGATTTTCACGAAATTTTGTAAAGATCATTTTTCAACAGAATCCTTATATCCCTGAAAATTTCGTAAAATTATATTCAGTATTTTAAAAGTTAAACCATTTGACATTTTATGACAATTTTATGACAATTTATGACGTCCCTCTTTAAACACATTAAACTAATTCTAGAATTTTATTACATGTCAAAAGGTCTAACTGTTGCAATATTAAGTATAATTTTGCAAAATTATTACCGACGTTGGGATATGACTTGAAAATTGCCTGTGCTAAATTTGAAGGCAATTTGTTTATAATTGACGGAGAAAGCGACAAAAAGCATGCGCTACAGAATTACCAGAATGAATGTGGCCCAGGGTATAATCAGTCATGTTTTTCTTTGATTTCTCTGTCAATTATTAACCGATTATCATGAAATTATGTAAGGTTCCATTATATTTCAACAGAATCCCAATATCCATGAAAATTTTGTAAAAATATTTCAAAGGTTGGACCATTTTACATGTAGACTATAGTTAAACTGAACGGAGCAGCTGACCCAGTGGCACTGCCACTGGCAGTGTCACTGTCTGACTGTGCCTGGGACTGGGTGACACTGACACTGGCAGTGGCAGTGGCAGTCATACTCATAGGCATAGCCGAGTAATCAACGGCTTTGCCTGTGCTCTGGCCGTCTGGGCGAGCACAGCGAAGCCGGTCATAGGCTAGCGCTGACCGGCCTTTAGTTTAGAAGTTTAGTATGACAGTCACTGAGTCTGACTGCTCCGCCTCCTGTCATGTCCATTCATTCAGACTGCCGAGGCCTGACTCCGAGCCGAGTGAGCGATATTTGAGGTAATTAGAGCAAAATGTGATCATTCACCTACTTACTTCAAACAGTACAATACTATATCGCGGCAAAATATACAAAACACGTTTAAAAGCCAATTAAAAAATAAATTATTCGAAAATGAGGTGTAATAAGCGATATACTGTCTAGGATACACAATCGATCTGGAGTTCATGAAAACAAAATCTGGACTGACTGAAACAGGAAGTTGCGTCGCTAATATCTTTGCATTTTAGGTCACGTGACCTGTGAACGCTACCCCCCCTGATTTGTGGTTAACAGCTTAAAGGGTTTTGGTTGGAACAATGATGGCCCAGCGTCGCAGACAGTGGCCCAACATTACATCAGCATTGGGCAAATGTATCGTGTTATCTGGTGTTTCTGGCGCCAGGATTTTGAAGGTCACCAGCATAATGCAGCAGTCAGATAAGACGGTACAATCACCCAATGCTGTTTTAATGACGGGCCAGCGTCGAAGACTGTGGGTCAACATTAAAACAGTATTGGTTGAATTACACGTGTTTGCGCAAAGTATACAACAGACCCGGTGATAGATTGCTGGGTCAGCGTCGTAGACCGGTATTGAACCAGCAATGGGCTGCAACGTTTGCCCAGCATTGAACCGGAATTTGGTGGGTAGGCCTACATCCTCTGTATCAAGTACATCGTAGGCAAGTATTGAATGAATATTGGCCAGCACCGGCGATGGTGGTGGAAGTAATACACGTCGAAGACATTTAGGATTCTGACCCGTGAGGAAGACCAATATACTGATTTTAGTCTATAGCAGACTAAAGCCGGGCCCCGGAGTTCGGGAATTCGTTTTCTAGCTTATACATGCATTTATATATATATCATTTCAATTTAATGATGATAGTTTCTGGGCTATTATAAGCATATCGTCTGTTTTTAATTAACCTACCATTTTGTACTGCTTGTTTATGAGCTTATATGTTCATATGCACTGTGTATGGCAAATAAATACATAAATGGAAATAAATAAACAGTACTACATGCTGTAGTGAAACTAAACAAAAACACTGTCGTTTGAGGACACTATTAAAAAACGGCGGTAAAAAGTTCCTAAATGAAATGAAGACTAAACACTCTTTTCTGTTGAGTTTTCACAATTCAACATAATAGTTGGTCATTTATTATGGTGACTAGATATTCTGATATATATATTTACATAGACTTACCATTCACATAATTATCATATACTATAATCTCAGTTTAACAAGACAACATCTCCATTACAAACATGGTAACAATCATAATTAACGGCAGGTAAAATAGATCTTCAGTAACATCCCAGCCGACACGAGAAACGCTAGCCCAGCGCTGGCTGAATGCTGTGCCAATGTCTGAGGCGTTGGCCGCCGTTCAGCCAACGCTTGAACAACGTCAGGCGATTGCCGAAATCCAACAGTTCTACAAAAATAGTAACACTTTCAACAGTCTAAGTTTAATCAGGTGTTACAGCATGGACCCAATCTGTGAAAGACAAGTTTTCAAGCCCAGGGTTGAAAAATACACGGACCTCTGTAAACGATCCTGCCGTGAAAGCCAAAAAGGCAGTATCTGCTTACTTACTTACTTACGTATATTGCCTTTTGGCTTTGCAGAGCTGTGCAACATTATATTTATCTTCCTCAGACGGCGATTCTGAATGCATCAGATGGTTATTTAAAAGTGCAACAGCTCATTTCAAAAACGGCAAGATAGATTTGGACAGGGTTAAAGGCTCGGAGCCAATGTTGGTTTCATATTGGTACATCGTCTGCGACGATGGCTGAACATGCAACATCATTGGTTCAATGTATGGTTACTGGTATGAATCCACTGATATTTGTCTGAAGCTGTCAGAGACACACCCCAAGCCGACCCAATATCTGAATACAGTACTATAGGTCATAGACACACCCGGAAACCGACCCAATAGTTGACTACGGTAATCATAGACACACCCCAAGCCGATCCAATAACTGAAACCAGTACTAGGTCATAGATTTACCCCTAAGCCGACCCGATAACTCATACCAGGTCATAAATTCACCCCCAAGCCGACCCAATGAGTGAAACCAGTAGGTCCTACTAGGTCATAGATTCACCCCAAAGTCGACCCAATAACTGAAACCAGTACTAGGCCATACATTCACCCCCAAGCCGACCCAATGAGTGAAACCAGTGGGCCCTACTAGGTCATAGATTCACCCCAAAGCCGACCCAATAACTGAAACCAGTACTAGGTCATACATTCACCCCCAATCCGACCCAATGAGTGAAACCAGTAGGCCCTACTAGGTCATAGATTCACACCAAAGCCGACCCAATAACTGAAACCAGTACTAGGTCATACATTCTCCCCCAAGCCGACCCAATAACTGAATACAGTACTAGGTCATGGGTATACGATCTACTTCATACCTCATTCGTATTCAACCATACTACTCTCCACTCTAAACAATATAGGTTCTTTAGAAGAAACCCGTGAGTAATACTGCCATG